>JAQHUG010000114.1:4536439-4546544 GCA_028555095.1 Dicrostonyx torquatus
TGGTCTTTAATGGCACCAGGCATACACATGGTACAAAGACACACATGAAAGTAAAATATTCATATACACAAAATACATTTTTTTGCTTAATTGGTTTTTTGATACAGGGTCTCACTATGTAGCCCTGACATGCCTTGAATTCACTATGTATATCAGGCTTGCCTTGAACTCACAGAGATTACCCCCTTCTTCCTTCTGAGTGCTGGAAGTAAAGGCCTTTGCTAACACATCTGGCTAAAACTAATTTAAAAACAAAACAAAATTTAAAAAACCTGTCATGAGGATGGGACTGTAGCTGAGTTGGTAGTGTTTCCTCAGCACTACAACCAGTCTTGGTGATCACACCTGGAGCACTAGTAGCTCTTGGGCAACTGAGGCTCAAGGACCAGGAATTCAAAGCCATTCTTGGCTATAGAGAGTTCGTAATGATTCTGAATAAAACAGTCTCAAAGTGGGGGGGTGGGTGGGAATTGAACATAGTAATTCATGCCTGTAATCCCAGCACTCAGGAGGCTGAGGCAGGAAGATTACCGAGAGTTTTAGGTCAGTCTGGAATATGATCCTAGTTAAGGTCACCATTGCTGTGGTGAGACACCATGACCAAAACAACTTTGGGAGGAAAGGGTTTATTTTAGCTTACACTTCTAGGTAGCAGTCCATCACTGAGGGAAACCAGGATAGGAACTCAAACAGAGGAGGAACCTGGAGGCAGGAGCTGATGCAGAGGCTATGGAGGGGCTGCTTACTGGCTTGCTCCTCATGGCTTGCTCCTCATGGCTTGCTCAGCCTGCTTTCTTATAGAACCCAGGTCCGCCAGGTGAGGGATGGTACCCACCCACAACAGGCTAGCCCTTTCAATCACTAGTTAAGAAAATGCCCTACAGCCAGATCTCATGGAGGCATTTTCTCACTTGAGATTCCCTCCTTTCAGGTGACTATAGCTTGTGTAAAGTTTACATAAACACAGCCAACAGGGTTCTAGATCAGCTTGGAACGAAGAATTAAACCCTGCTTCAAAAAGCCAAAGGTAAGGAGGGAAATTTGATTTATTTTGTGTTTGAATGCTTTGCAGGCATGTATACATGTACCTGGTGCCCTCAGAGGTCATAAGAAGAAAGAGTCCCTGATAGTGGAGCTGAGGATGACTGTGAGCCACCATGTGAACTCCAGTCTTCTGCAGGAACAACTGCTCTTAGCCACTGGGCCATCTTTCCAGCTGGAAAAAGAATGAGACTAGCCTGGTCTCTATATTAAGTTCCATGTTGGCTACATTAGTGGACCTTGTCTCAAACAACAATAACAACCAACAGGGAAAAGGAAGAGAAAAGCAATCATGTTTATGTGTGTATATTACTTTTCTTTGACTGTGAATAAACACCCTGATCAAGAGCAACTCATGGAAGAAGATCATGTTTGGGAAGAAAGAAGAAGCCAGAAGGGTTTTTGTTTGCTTGTTTGTTTGGTTTGGTTTTTGGAGACAGATTTTTGTTAAGTATTTTTTCTTAAACAACCAACCTCTCTGCCAATGTGAATAATCCCAGTCAGACCAAATAAGACTAAATTAGAAGATGCCCATGTTTAATGGCTGCCAGCTCTCCCGGGTGGCCCCCTGGGAGAGGAGAACAGAGAACCAAAAGACCAAGGGAAGCTGGGAGACCACGTGTTCATTCTCTGGGGGAGCAGTTTAAATAGCCTGTGGGAGTGGTCTTGACCTTCCCTGGGGAGGCATTACCGTTTGGCAGGCTTTCTTGACCCTCCCTGGGGAGGGGTCACCATTTGCCAGGCTTTCTTGGAGGTGGGGTCTGGACTGTGGCCATTCCCAGGGGAGGGGGCTTGGAATGAAACTTTCCACCAAACATTCCAGACTCATTGGATATATAAATGCCAGGGAGCTGGGGTGAAACCCCCAGCTAAACAATCCAGATTCTTTGTATAAAGGGGTGTCAGAGAGCTGAGGTGATGCTTTTAACCAAACACTTCAGACTTTCTTTGGATAAAGGGGCACCAGCTCAAGTCTGGCTACTTCCTGCTGGCATGGGACAACATGGGAAAGGAGAGAGCTGGGAGTTGGTTCATGCTCAGTGAGAGGTGTGGCTGTAGCGGTATCTGGTTTACTGTCATCCTGGATACCTCAGGCAGTTGTTCCTTGAGGAGATGAGAAGGCAGGTGGCTAGGAGAATATATTCTCATATATATATATATATATATATATGTATATATATATATATACATACATACTTTTTTTTGTTTGTTTTTTGAGACAGGGTTTCTCTGTGGCTTTGGAGCCTGTCCTGGAACTAACTCTTGTAGACCAGGCTGGCCTCGAACTCACAGAGATCTGCCTGCCTCTGCCTCCTAAGTGCTGGGATTAAAGTGAAAGACTCTAAACACATTTCTGAGGCCTGTCAGCTCTAAAGGCATTTCTGAAGCCTCTCAGTATTACACACCTCTCTCCTGGAGATGTGACAGTCATCCACACACGAATGTTGGGAACTTTCCATCATCTCCCTGTGTCTTTGTAAATGTTCTATTGAATAGGGACAAAATAACCCTTAGATGTTGACTCAGTTCCTGGTGTTTTGATTCAGTCCCTGGGAAAGGGGCAAAATGACCCAGAGATCCCTCTTACCTCACTGGATCACGCAACTATTCTCCTGCCCCAGCACAGACCAATCACTGCTAATAGCCCTTTGAATAAGCCAATCCAATTAGTTGGAAAACAACCCCCAGACACCCCCTTGTTTCTATGGCTCTTTCCTTTAAAAGTAGCCTCTACTAGCTATTCAGGGTCTCTCAACTTCGTGAATGCTGGGGGACCCTGTCATGACAGAATTAATAAAATTCTCTTGCTTTTGCATCGACTGTGGTGTCTGGATGGTGTCTTGAGGCAACTCTTCCCTGGAGCTTGGACTCCTAGTCCAACAAAAGGTGTGCACCACCACCACCCAGCTGAAAAATTTTATTGTTATTATTGACCCTGTGAATGAGGCTAGCCATGGGAAGTCATTAACTGCCAGAAAGAGTGGGACAGAGAAGTGCCCTGATTGTACAGGTGAGGCTGGGGTGTGTAAGTGAGACACAAGAGCAGATAAAACCAGATTTTAATTGATAGGTGTCCTTGAGCCAGGAGAGTTGGTACCAATGGTGAAGTCCCAGGAGTTGGTGCAGCTGTTGGCATTGTCTGAAGGACCCTTTGTGAATTGGTCTTGGCCCCGACAGCAGGAGTGAAAATATGCTTGAAAATGGGTGGGGCTAAAATAGGCTCTGGAGACTAGACCATTAGTTTTTACCAGACCAGATTTGTTGATAAAGCAGCAGAACTTTTTTTTTTTTTTTTAGGAACCTTCAGGTATCTGTGAGACAACTAAAACAAAAACATTTTAGAAAACAATAAAGGAAATTGGAAACCCTGGATCTTTGAAGAAAACACTTGAAACCTGTTAATCCTGGACTATGAAGCCTGTGAAAGCTGTATTTTTAGCAGGAAACTTAACAAATGGGATAATGAGCTACCAGTACCTTAAGTCATCAAATGTCATTAAACAGATTGAAGAGGAATAAATGAGCAGAAATGAGACAGCTTTTTTAGCTATGCAGGCAATCCCAAGTTTCTCCTTTGTCCTTGGAGAACACCAGCCTTAGAAGCTGTGCTTGTCATTAGCTGCTGAGTATAAGAGGCTCAAAGATTTTTCTGTGGGGGGAAGATTTAGACTATCTGTCTAGTTAGGAAGAGATGATGGATCCCTGGAGTAGCATCCAGGAAGCTGATAAGGTGGAAGGCAGCTTTTTGCTCTGTGGGTGGCTTTGCCATACCCAAAGGCAAGTCTCGAGGTGGAAGGTCTTTTGTAGCCATGTATCTTCTTGGAGGAGCTACAGGATGCTGCAGGAGCTGGCATGTCTCTGTGTTAGAAGCTCTTTTGTTAAATGCCATACTCTCAGATCTGTAAAGGTACTTGAGTATTGGGTACTATTACCTATTAATTATATTTAAACTAGACATATAAGTTAAATTTGGACATGTACTTTACCCAACTAGTTACAGCTTGCCAATGCTAGTAAATGTGAGAAGATGAAAAGAAATATTTTAATAAGTCAAAGAATCCTAGCACATGTGGGTACTCTTACCCAAGATGGCAGTGAGATCAAAACAGAGGTTACTCACGTGTTTGTATTTTTCCAGAGCTGTTGTAATCTGGAGTTATGTTTTACAGATCTTAAAACATGCACACATGCATACAGAGAAATAAGGCAAGCATACTGTGGAAACACACCCACATACTCACAGAGACATAAAACAAGCATACCATGGAAACGAACACACATACACAGACATAAAACAAGCACACTGTGGTCACATTATTTTAACAGACAGACAAATAAAACTTTTTTAGGAACCTGTGTCAGCTGACCAAATTAAAATCCCAGTGTAGGTAAGCAGAGGAAGCCAGGAGAGCACATAGGTGGTCCCATTAAGAACTGGATTAGCAGAGAGGAGAAACAAAGGATGGAATACCCATACAGTTTTAGAGTGGAAGGGGGGGGATCTGGATCCATTGTAGAGAGTCCAAGTGTGACAAGATTAATGCCAGGAATGGAGACAAACGAACAGCTAGAGAAGCGGGGAGGGGATTGAGTGCGGAAACACAGCATTCAGAAACCATGGGCTTTTGGAGCCTTGTTTGTTTTTATGTTATTTTAGGCATTAGCCCCAATTTAAAAGGATTTTTATAAAAGGCAGTCCAAGGGCGTTTGGAGATCAGGCTTTGAATCGCAAAAGCCCATCTTACAAGTGTATGCCAAAACTTGGGACTCAAGCTTGTCACAATGCATCCGCCGTGACAAGACTCTTGAGTCAAAAACAGAGAGTTGTGAGAAGTGAGTGGCAGGGGTCTCTATCCACTCAGTTCACCTCAGCAAGGACTGTCTCACCCACAGCTTCTGTCGGGCACCTGGCATGGACCATGTCTTCAACAGGTCTGGGACCCTAGAGACATGTACTTGGAAAAGGGGAATTCACAGAGACAAAGCTGAACTTAGCCTGTTGAAGAGCATGAGCAAGAAGGGCGTTTACCAACAAGTGGCCCTGGACCAGCAGGAAAAACAGCCCCCTGCCATGGGATCTCCAAATGTTAAGTATTTTTCCTTACCAACAAACCTCTCTGCCGAAACAAATAATCCCAATCAGACCAAATCAGACCGAATTAAAAGATACCCATGTTTAATGGCTGCCAGCACTCCCTGGTGGTTCCCAGGAAAACACGGAGAGGGAAAGAGGAGAAAGGAAAAGAAGAGAAAGAGGAGACCATGGGGAACCAGGAGATCAAGTGTTTATTCTCCGGGGGGGGGCAGTTTAAATAGCCTGTGGGAGTGGTCTTGATCTTCCCTGGGGAGGAGTTACCCTTTGGCAGGTTTTTTTTGACCCTCCCTGAGGAAGGGTCACCATTTGGTGGGCTTTCTTGGAGGTGGAGTCTGGACTGCGGCCACTCCCAGGGGAGGGGACTTGGAATGGAGTTTTCTGCCCAACAGTTTTCTCTGCATAGTCCTGGTTGTCTTAGAACTTGCTCTGTAGACCAGGCTGGCCTCTGAGAGCTGGGCCTGCCTCTGACTCCCAAATGCTGGGATTAAAAAGATTGAGAGAATGGTGTCTTCTTTAAGACTCATTTGCTACAAAGAAAAAAAGTCTTAACAACTCTCTCTGCCACCTCTCTTATCTATAATCACTCTGCTAAAATGAATCCAGTTCTGAGAAGCTATTGAAACAAAATAACTTATTGAGGATGCTCCCTTCAGAGCTGCAGTCCATAGAACTGGCAAACCATCAAATTGGAGAATTGTATAAGAATTGCCATTTAAAAAAAAAATTATGGGCACATTAGGTAAAGGTACTTTCTTTTTTTCTTTCTTTTTTGGTTTTTCGAGACAGGGTTTCTCTGTGGTGTTGGAGCCTGTGCTGGAACTAGCTCTTGTAGACCAGGCTGGTCTTGAACTCACAAAGATCCGCCTGCCTCTGCCTCCCGAGTGCTGGGATTGAAGGTGTGCACGGCCCTGCCTGTAAAGGTGCTTTCTGAGAAGCCTGGTGATCCGAGCTCAATCCTGGGACCCCCACGGTGGAAGGAGAAAATCAGCTTGCATTTATCATCTGACTTCCACTCGTGCGCTGTGGCATGTGTGTGTGCACAGACAGAGCACATGAGCACACACACAAATATTAAATGTTAAAACAAACAACAAAACACGGGCTAAGAATGTAGCTCAGTTGGCAAAGTGCTTCCCTAGCATGTACTGTGCTCAGTTTTGTGGGTGCTGGGCATTGAAACTAGGACTTCACGCATGCTAATAGGTACTTTACCAATTGAACTACATCCTGCCCCACCAAATGCAGCCTAGTGAACCCAATAAGCCTGTGGGACAAGTGAAAAGTATCATAATATGATATTGTCTTCATATATTATTCTTCCTCTTAGGAATACAAAGCATTGTCTAGAGTTCTTTTCCCCTACTAAGCATTTCTAAGATTAGAACAGTAGCTGAATTGTTAGGAAGAGAAATCTAAATTCCACCCTTGAGGTTGGAGACTTTTCCACTGCCTTTGTTGCGCTCAATCCAAGGCTGTGCTTTTTCAGGCTATGGCTTCTTCCCAGTGATGCGATCCCAGCTCTGTCCCACTGGGCTCCTGTTACACAGTTTCACTTGGTTACTCACCAGTTCACTTAACTGTTTGTTCTTGACCTCACAGGAAGCCAGGATGGTCTTGATCTCACGTAGAGCCGAAGGTGACCTTGACTTTCTGACCCAGTTCCAGGGATTGAACCTAGGATCCTGCACTGCCCGCACTAAGCAAACACTACCAAAAATCTATACATCTCCAACCCTCTCACTAAATGCTTAAGGCTAGCCTTGAACTCACTCTGTTGGCCATCTTGAATTTGGGATCCTCCTGCCTTAGTCTATCAGTAGCTTGGGTTACAGACCTGGAGGCAGAAGAAGGCAGATCTCTGTGAATTCCCAGCCAGCCTGGGCTACTTAGAGAATTTCAGATTATCCAGGGCTATGCAGTAAGAGCCCATTTAACAAACAAACAAACAAGCAAAATTGGTATCAATAAAATCAGTCTCTGTAGTGGCTGATAACTACTGGGTTTTTGTTGTTGTTGTTTTAGCTTGCTTTGCTTTTAGTTGTTTTTGAGACAGGGTTTTGTGAGAGCCAATATTATGTTTTAAGATTTTGTTGTTGTTGTTTTGTTTTTATTTTTGTTTTTTTGAGACAGGGTTTCTCTGTGTGTCCACCAGGCTAGCCTTGAAGTCACAAAAATCTGCCTGCCTAAGCCTCCCAAGTGCTGGGATTAAAGTCATGTGCAACCACACCGGCTACGTTTTAAATTTTTATTACTGTGCCTAGGAGATCCATAAAACAAAAAATGCCTCTAACTTATAAATCCCTTGCCCAAGGACAGACACTTCCTGAAATGCTAGAGGCTATTTATATAAGATAACAAGTCACATGTTTACCCTCCCTTAAATAAGTTTGTTTGACCAACTGCATGGGATGTGCTTGAAGACATCTTGGCAGGAGGTCCATAGATAGGAAAGACATTAGGATGCATGCTTGCCCCTGATTGGACTTGGTGGGAAATACTTATGAGTTTGCCTTTATAGGCCTCTGCCAAATATGACTCATCACCATTTTCTCAGAGATGGACCTGGCCAGATTCCATCATCCTGGGCAGTATTAAATTAAAGCTCCAAATTTGGCTCAAAGTTGTAGTAGTGGTCTTATTTATTCTTGCTTGGTAGGGTTAACATTTTCATGTAGCACTGACTGGTCTGGAAGTCAGTAGATGCAGAGGATGACCTCGAACTTCTGTCTTCCTGCTTCTATCTATGAGTGTTGGGATTATTGGCAAGTACCATCACAACTGGTTCATGTATGTGGAGCTGGGGATCAAACCCAGGGCTTCATGTATGCTAGGCAAGCACTCTCCATCCACACTAGTTTTAATGTAAATCTTGGTAGAAAAGAGGGACCCAGCAGCTCCTCTTCCTCCTTTTCTGGGCTGGAAATGGAGCCCAGGGTCTTGAGATGCTAGGCACGCATTGCACCACTGAGCTGTATATCTAGATCTAAGGTATTCACTTTGCCTTTTACTGCCAAAAGTCTTTAAATTTACCAGTGTACGTGAGAATTAATAGATTTGTATTTGTGTGTGTGTGTGTGTGTGTGTGTGTGTGTGAGAGAGAGAGAGAGAGAGAGAGAGAGAGAGAGAGAGCGCAAGCCTTTGACTGGTAAATGACAATAAACATAGACAGGACGATGTCCAGCATCCTTAGATCTTTACCAGGATCACATGTCTCTCTGATGACAGAATAACCCCGCTCTCCACGTGCATCGTTTCATGGTGTAACTGAAGCAAGGAATTCAGAAACCGAACAAGGCGGGGTGAGGCGGGGGGGGGGGGGGTTGGATCCTGGCTCTGCTTCTTACTGGAAGCATTTGAATTCAAGGTACCTCTTGGAGGCAGCTTCTTATCTGAGGAATGGAGATGCCTTTAATGGGTGGAAGGGAGTGAAGCCTGCTCCTCTTAACCCTTTGCTGACATGTGGAACTGACTCTCAAAAATTCCTCTCCTCCCAGCAGGGGAAGGAATGTCAGCCCTAGATTCCTTGTCCTTTAGTCACTGATGTCCTGTGTGGTGATGATCCTCCAAACCTTTCTGGAATTAGGCTTGTTTCGCTGTGATGAAGAAATAATAATCCATGCCCCTAATAAGAGTTGGCTTCCGTGTCTAATTACGTGTTACCCATCGAGGACAGCTCAGAGCTATACCCATCCTCGGTAGACAGTCTCTCCACAGGACAGCGTGTCCCCAAATGTGACGTGTGCATTATGGGTGGGAAACAATGACACTGACTGGCGGGAGAGATGGGCCCTTGCCGCTCTTGCAGAGGACCAGATCAGTTCCCAGTTCACAACCACCTGAAACTCGAGTTCCAGGGGATTCAACACCTTCTTCATGCCTCCATGTGTACCTGGTGCAATACACATTCTAAAGCACATAAAATAAAATAAATCTGTAGAGCTAGCAAGATGGCCAGTAGGTAAGGTACTTGTCACACACACAAAGATGGAGAGACAGAGACAGAATAAAATGTAACAAATATTTTTATTTTAAAGATTCATTTTTATGTACCCACCTGTATGTCTGTGTGAGGGTACCATACCCTTGGAACTGGAGTTACAGACAGCTGTGAGCTGCCATGTGGATGCTGAGAATTGAACCTGGGTGCTCTAAGTGCTCTTAACCGCTGAGTCTTCTTCCCAGCCCCCTTTTTTAGGTTTTTCAAGACAAGGTTTCTGCGTGTAGCCCTGGCTGTCCTGGAACTTGCTCTGTAGACCAGGCTAACCTTGAACTCAGAGATTCACCTGCCTCTGCTTCCCAAGCTAACCCCTCCTGAGATTAAAGGCGTGCACCACCACTACCTGGCTAAAATGTACTAATTTTTAAAATAAATATGTATAGAGAAAACAATTCTCTTCTTTGATCATACAAGGAAGCAATTCCCATTTTACAGAAGATGAGGATGGTGTTAATAAAATAGGATCACAGTATATAGTCTCTAATATCCCTTCTCACTATGAGTTTGATGCTATGCCTCTGAGAGGTGAATTAATTTATTTATTGAGAAAATGTCTCACTGTATATCCCTGGCTAGTCTGGGACTTGCTGTGTATGAAGGGGATAGTCCTAGCCTATCAGGCTAAGAGCCACACCTCGCCATTAGTTAATTATTCTGCCCCTAATTAGCCGTTAGCCAATTACTAGGGGTTGGCCCATCAGACCTCAATTAGGTATATAAGGGCAGATTCACGTGGTAAGCTCTCTCTCTCTGCGGATTGCGGGCCTACCGGCATCTTTGGAGAAGCACGTTTCCAGATTCTGGTATTGTAAACCTGTGTGTGTTCCTTTTCCTATTAAACTGTATGTATTAAATATAGCTGGTTTGGGTTATACTTGGTTGAAATGCCTACACGTGGCGCCTCAACGTGGGGGATTTTAAGACCCCCTCCAGCCGGGTGGGGCTGTATTTCTTCCCAGGGTGGGTCTGTG
>JAQHUG010000114.1:4548209-4577697 GCA_028555095.1 Dicrostonyx torquatus
AACTCTGCCTGGCCATTAGTTCTAGCCTCCATTGGCTAATTCTCACATCTTATTTCAACCCATTTTAATAGTCTGTAAGTCACCACGAGGTGGTGGACTTACCAGGAAGATACAGCATGTCTGACCCTGGCAGCTTCATGGTGGCTCTCTCCCTGACCTGGTCTTCTTCCCAGCATCCTGTTCTCTTTTCCCCGCCTATCTAAGTTCTGCCCTATCAAATGGCTAAGGCAGCTTCTTTATTAACCAATCAAAGCACAGAAATACAGAAGATCCCTCCTACATCATTTCAGCAAGGCAGTCACATCTTGCTTGCTCTGTGTCTGGATTGTGACTACAGACTGCAACTACCCTCTTCCCAGAATTCTTGTTGCCTTGCCTCTATTTCCTGCATGGTTGCTGTCACACAGCTTATACTTCCTGCCTGGCTACTGGCCAATCAGCATTTTATTAAAATATAATTGACAGGGCACTGACCATTGTCCCACAGCACTCACCCCCTCTTTTTTTTTCAAATAAGAACTCTGAATCCAATTTCCCTTGTTTAGCTTTCTTTCTGACCATTATCCATACAAATTGTAACCAACCCTCTAAACAAAGAAAAATATCCATAGTCCATTTTTTGGAGGAATGTGGGCATAGTTTTCCTGGCTACTTCCTGCTGATTGGGGGGGCGCTGATAATCTTATGGGGACCTGAAGGAAATTTAAAATTATGATCAAGTCCTAATTGGAGTATTCTGTGAGGCTTGATCATCTCAGCCATCAGTCTTGAGGCTGTTCTGGAAGTAGAACGCAGACATCTGGGCCATCTGCTCCTATCAGAGATTTCTCAGGTGGGTCTTCCTTGATCAAACCTTATTTTTCTTAGCCCAGAATGAATCCATGGCCCCTCATTTCTGTGGAAACAAAAGCAAAACCTCTTCTCCAAAGTAACATATCTTTTGACTTCAATTTTGAAGTCAAGGCATTTACAAAATATGTTTTATTATTCCAGCAGTATTTATATTCAAATGTTTTTTAGCAGTCGTTGCTCCTTCCTCAGCTGTCAAGCAATTCAAAGACAACATAATAACATACAGCATCCAGACTCTCTGTGTATTTTCCATCCTCACATGGCTTTACTTTAAATTCTATTTCTTTTATTTTTACTTTTAATTTTTGGCTTTTTGAGACAGGGTTTCTCTGTATATCTGGCTATCCTGGAGTTCACTATGTAGACAAGGTTGTCCTTGAACCCAGAGATCTGCCTGCCTCTGCCTCCCAAGTGCTGGGATTAAAGGTGTGTACTCTTTTTTTCTTTTAAGAAATTTATCCTTTTTTTTTCTCTCCAAAACGTACATATATTTTTAAACATATTGTAAACTGTTTAGAGGCTTTTTATTTTACTGTAGAGATACAGTATCTCTCTTTTTCTGACCACACGAGTCTTTAATTTGCTAAGCAATAACTTGCTAGGATTAAAGCCGTGGATTTGACAGTTGGATCTAGTCCATTCCTTAGCTTTCTGAGATTCCAGCCTCATGGCTGAGGTACTGGATGGAGCCACGTTTATTGCCACAACTCTATGGCATTTAAAGGTCCCTGCCACCACCAAGAAGCATGCTGTAGGGTATTCATTTGCTTTGTGGCAGAGCCTCTTAAAAGGGCTGCAAAGTTTCTGCAGCTAAAGCTGAGTCAGGAAGCCTCTCAATGAAATGCATTTGCCTCTAGCAAACAGAGCAAACCCAAGAAATTGATGCTACCTAGAAGCCATGCTTAATTCTTTTTTTATTTCATTTTACATTTTTTCTAGAAATGTATTTTTTATCGATAATTATTGAGCTCTACATTTTTCTCTACTTCCTTCCCTGCCTCTCCCCTCCCCCCTTCAACCCTTCCCCAAGGTCCCCATGCTCCCAAATTAATCAGGAGATCTTGTCTTTTTCTACTTTCTACTTCCCATGAAGATTAGATCTATGTAAGTCTCTCTTAGTGTCCGCATCATTGTCTAAATTCTCTGGGAATTTTTTTTTATTGGTTTGTAGGCTGGCTTTCTTTGCTTTATGTTTAAAAACCACTTATGAATGAGTACATGTGATAATTGTCTTTCTGGGTCTGGGTCACCTCACTCAAAATAATGTTTTCTAGCTCCATCCATTTTCCTACAAAATTCAAGCTGGGTTTTTTTTTCCTGCTGTGTAGTACTCTACTGCATAAATGTACCACATTTTTCTTATCCATTCTTTGGTCTAGGGGCATTTAGGTTGTTTCCAGGTTCTGGCTATGACAAACAAAGCTGCTATGAACATAGTTGAGCACATGTCCTTGTGGCACGATTGAGCATCCTTTGGATATATACCTAAAAGTGGTATTATTGGGTCTTGAGGAAGGTTGTTTCCTAATTTTCTGAGAAATCTCCACACTGACATCCAAAGGGGTTGTACCAGCTTGCATTCCCACCAGCAATGCAGAAGTGTCCCCTTTTCCCCACACCCTCTCCAGCATAAGTTATCATCAGTGTGTTTGATCTTGGCCATTCTTACAGGTGTAAGATGGAATCTCAGAGTTGTTTTGATTTGCATTTCTCTGATGACTAAGGATGTTGAACATTTCCTTAAGTGTCTTTCAGCCATTTTAGATTCCTCTGTTGAGAGTTCTCTGTTTAGGTCTGTACTCCATTTTTTTTTATTGGATTATGTGATCTTTTGGTGTCCAATTTCTTGAGTTCTTTGTATATTTTGGAGATCAGCCCTCTGTCTGATGTGGGGTTAGTGAAGATCTTTTCCCATTCTGTAGGCTGTCATTTTGTCTTGTTGACCATGTCCATTGCTTTACAGAAGCTTTTCAGTTTCAGGAGGTCCCATTTATCAATTGTTTCTCTCAGTGTCTGTGCTGCTGGGTTTCTATTTAGGAAGTGGTTCCCTGTGCCAATGTGTTTGAGTGTACTTCCCAGTTTCTCTTCTGTAAGGTTCAGTGTGGCTGGCTTTATGTTGAGGTCTTTGATCCATTTGGATTTGATTTTTGTGCATGGTGATAGATATGGGTCTACTTTCATTTTTCTACATGTTGATATCCAGTTATGCCAGCACCACTTGTTAAATATGCCTTCTTTTTTCCATTTGATATATTTTGCTTCTTTATCAAAGATCAGGTGTTTGAAGATGTGTGGATTGATATCTGGGTCTTCTATTCGGTTCCATTGGTCCTCCTGTCTGTTCTTATGCCAATATCGCCATGCTTAATTCTATTCTTCTCTAATTTCCCAAAATCTCTCAGGTTTTTTAACTGGATTTAGTCAGTCCCCCGTTGGTACCCCATTTGTTGACAGGGGTTTCTGTCCCCTGGTCCTGCAGCTGTTCAGTCCCAAAGAAATACACAGAGGTCTACATTAGTAATAAACTGATTGGTCCATTAATTACTTCTTAAATCTTAACTCTTGTTGCTGCTTTAATATCATATCCTCATCTTTGCAGGAAATAGATACATTCCTTTTTTTGTCATCAAGATAGAATCTCTCGCCGGGAAGTGGTGTCGCACACCTTTAATCCCAGCACTCACGAGGCAAAGGCAGGTGGATCTCTGTGAGTTCGAGGCCAGCCTAATCTAGAATAGCTAGTTCCAGGAAAGGCTTCAAAGCTACAGAAAAAAACAAAACAAAACAAAACAAAAAACCAAAAAAAACCCTGTCTCGAAAAATCAAAAAGAAAAAAAAAAGATAGCATCTCTAGCACTTTGGTCCAGTTTTGAACCTGTTTTCAGTGGTTTGTCTGAAACTTCAGAGACTTACATAAGTTGTTGCAGTTTGGATCTGAACTGTCCCCCCACAGACTTGCTTCCACCTACTGGTACTATTTTGGGAGGCTGTGGAAACCTGAGAAGGGGAGGCCTATTTGGAGGAAGCAGGTCAGTGGAGGAGCGCCTCTAAAGGTCATTCCTGGGCTTCCTATCTTCTCACCCTGCTTCCTGCTCACAGGGAGGTGATAAACCTCTTCTATCCCATGCTCCTGCTGCCCTGACATTTTGGCCTACATGCACGGAACTACCAGCCAGGGACCAACCCTCTACAACTGAGAGCCAAAATATGTTTTCCCTCTGTTTTTGTTTTGCTTTGGTTTGGTTTGGTTTTTTTGAGACAAGATTTCTCTGTAGCTTTGGTGCCTGTCCTGGAACTAGCTCTTGTAGACCAGGCTGGTCTCACAGAGATCTGCCTGCCTCTGCCTCCCGAGTGTTGGGTTTAAAGTTGTGCACCACCACTGCCTGGCTCATTTTTCCTCTTGAAGTTATTCTAGAAGGTATTTGAAGATGATGAAGATGAAGGACTAGCCCGTGGATGCATATGCTGACAGCAACTCCCTTCTAAATTTTAGTGAACAAAGAGGAGCAACAGCTTTGACCTGCTTATATTCATGACATCAGGGGAATGCACCCACCTTGTCTGTGAGCTGCACAGCAGTCAGCCTTAGTTGTGTGTCCTGGCATCTGCCTACAATCTCAGAATTGTAGATGGCCTACAAGGGCCTAACTATACCTCTTGATTGCTTCTGTGATGCTGTGCTAAAACACTGACCAGAAGCAGCTGAAGGGGGAAAGAGTTTGTTTGGCTTACAAGTTAAGAGTCCATTGTGGAGAAAGACTCATAGGAACTCTGGGCAGGGACCTGGAGACAGAAACCAAAGCAGAAACTATGGAGGACTGCTACATGCTGACTTGCTTGGGGCTTTTTTCCCCCCTTATAAAACTCAAAATCACCTCCCCAAAAATGGCACTGCCCACAGTGGCCTGGGCCCTTTCACATCAATCATTAATCAAGAAAATACCCATAGACACGCCCCTAGGCCAAATCTGATGGAGGCAACACAGCAAGTGAGGTTCCCTGTTTCCAGATGACTGTAGTTTTGTGTTAAGCTGAGAAAAAGTCACTAACACATGATACAGCTACACAGAGCAATGTTTCTGAATATCCAGAATGAGATTCGCGTGAATGAGTTTATACTGATGGAGCCTTTAATCCCAGAACTCAGGAGGCGGAGGCAAGCAGATCTCTGTGAATTTGAAGCCAGCCTAGTCTACAGTGTAAGTTCTAGGACAGCCAGGGCTACACAGAGAAACCCTGTCTCAAAAAGTGGGGGGGAAAAAAAGTCTGGTTTCTATACAAGAATGACTCACAAATTCCTGGAGTTTTCCAGATTCTTTGAAGATAAAGATCTCATGGACCAGGGCAGCCTCATCTTGTGGACCAGGGTGGCCTCATCTCATGGACCAGGATGGCTCCATACTTGCAACTTTGTAGCAGAAGTGGCCTTAAATTCTTGATTCTTCTTGTCTCCTCTTCCCAAGTGCTGGGTGTTCAAACATGTACCATCACACTAGGCTTATGAGGTGCTGGGGATGAAGTCCATTGCTCCTGTACACTAGACAAACACTCTACCAACTGAGCTGTACCCTCCCTCTCGGTCTGGCAAATTTGTAAACATCCCATCTGTTTTTTATGAAAACTCAAAAAAAAAATTAAGCTGGGAAGACAGCCAGAGGTTAAAATGTTTGTCATTAAAAACAAAACAAAACAACAAAAAAAAACCTCCAAAACCCCTGAGAAACTGAGTTTGAATGCTCAGAACCCTGGTGAAGGCAGAAGGCAGTAAATTACAGATGACCCCTCTGTCATGCCTTCACTCCTACAGAAAGGTGGGAGTCAGGAACAGGAGAATACAGAAGCTACAGTGACAGCAGCCTGCTCTACACAGCACTGAATCATGAGACCCCGTCTCAGAAAAGGTGGAAGGTAAGGACCCGCATCCTAGGATGTCCTCTGACCTCCACACGCGTTCTATGGCATGCAAGAGCCTGCATTCACGCAGGAACACTTAAACACGTGAACACTTGGGCAAAAGCATGCACATATCTCGTACACACACAACACATAAACGAATAAATAATAATAGTAAACTAGAAAAGTAAGAGGAAATTATGTTCTGATCTTCCGTATGCATTTCTTCCCTTCAACTCTGTTCAGCAGTGAGGAGGATTGCCTTGCATGAAGTCCTTGATAAATATGTTGTCAGGAAGTAACCAAATAATTTTTTTTAAAAGTGGGGAGATGGTTTATGTCTATTATTCATTTCATGATTTGAAGAATTCCTTCTTCGGGCAAAGGGACAAGGGACAAATACTAAACGTGGTCATTTGAGATCTGAAGAGTTCGGCTAGGCAGCTCTCTCTTCCAAAAGTATCGGAGAAAATCCAAGCCATAAAGGAGTCCCCACGAGAGCCACTAAAATGAATTATGTCATCTGTAGATGGTACTCAAATTGGCATGTGGGGCACTCACACACAATTGTCCTCTCTGATGAGGATAGCTAGCTGCTTCCTAGAGACCCAGACTTCTACAGAAGGAGAGATTTTGATGTGGAGGTGGAGGTGATATTGGCCAGCTTTTCAGAAGGACTGACTTTAGGGACCAGTGAGAACAGAAGCAGACTTGGGGAGGTCTACCGTGGGACTCCGCCATCAACAACTGAGCCTTTTCTAAAAGCAGCTGGCTCACGTCCTGAGAAATGGAGCATCATTATGCTATGGTCCTATCACTTTCAACAATGCAACCTCCACTTCCCCATCACCGAGGAGCCAGGGACCGTAGCTAAATGGAGTTAAGCACCTGAAACGTCTATTTGGCTTTTTTCGGTACGGCCACGTGTGACATACAAGCCTCTGCTTGTCCTTTGCAAAGGGCCTTCGACTTCGAAACAGCCTGCAAATTGCAGATGGAGGAGGGCTCACGCCACTTTGTGGGCCCAGATGATCACGTCCCTTCCGTCGAGAGGCGGGGTCTGTCCGTCTGACGTCACTCACCACACCCCGCCTCCAGGATATTATCGGTGACGCCCGCCATCTTGTCTCAGTGTCTGGTTTGAATGCGAAGGTTTCGGTTGTCTGTGTGTGCCTGAGTGGAAGGCGCGCCGGCTCTTTTGTCTGACTGTGACCCGGTGGCTCGGTCCCAGGCCTGCCAGTGATTTTCCCCGGGCAGTCCGCAGTGGCCGCCCGCGCTCTCGATTCGGTCCCCGCACCCGGGAAGAACAGAGCCCGCGTCACGCCCCTTAGCCCCCACCGAGACCCTTCTCTATCGCCGCGTCCTAATCGGGTTCCCGGAATCAGACGGTGCCCCATAGATGGCCAGCTTTTCCCCGAGGGTCAACGAGAAAGAGATCGGTGAGGCCCAGGATGGAGAGGGAGCGCGGGAACGGAGGGCAGGCTGCGAAGAGCCTGGGCCCGGGGAGAAGCGGGGGTGGAGGGGCGGCGGGAAATCCTATGCCAAGGCCCTTGAGAAGCGGGGGTCCGATGCCGAGGCCCAGGAGAAGCGGGGAGAGGCGAGGACCGGCGCCGATTGGCGGGAGGAAGCGGCCCCACGATGGGCGTCGGCCGGGAGTGAATGGACCCGCGTCTCAGAGCTGGCCTTCCGAGTTCCCGTGAGGCCGGGCTGGACGCTCACCGCCTCGCGTACCCCAGGGTCACCATCACAGCTCGGCGCGGGTCCGAGATCTTGGGCTTCTCTCGGCTTAGGGCTTGGGTGTGGAGTAAACCGGGAGGGTTGCTAGCATGGGCTAAGTGGCTTTTCTTAGGATCTCTTAAGTGTGTGATGGAAACGAAGCGAACTTTTGTGGCTTGAGTTGCAGTAAGAGGAGGACCCGTTCCCGTCCGTCAATCAGGCACTCTAAGGAGAAAGGAACCTGAAGATGTGCCAGCCGCGTGGAAAGCTTTTATGTTTTAGAGGGTGGCATCGTGAAAGTAAAGAGTTACAAGGAAGTTCCCAGGAGGAACACCTTAGCTCTTCCGCGGGGGGAGCAGTGTGCCTAGGTGGAGTGACAGAAGGAGGGCTGTGGTATAGGGATGAAAGGGCTAGCCCTGTCACGTGCCAGGCTGAAGACAGGACAATGGGGAGTGGAAGGGTGTGGGCCAGACCTGCCCAGTGGCCCCTTTAAAGCACTTAGCATTATTTCAGTCCTCTGCAAGGAGCCACCTTTGAGGCCTTTGAATGAGATTGAGTGAATTCAGAGGACGCTGACTTTACTTTTTTTTTTCCTTTTTCTTTTTTAAAGTTAGCCCAGCACTCGAGGCAGAGGCAGGCAGTTCCAGTAGCCAAGGCTACAAAATGAAATCCAGTTGAAAAGAAAAGAAAGGTGGTGGTCACTGAGCATAGAGCCTTTGCATTTTCCTGCCCTTGAAGTGTATGATTGGCCGGTGTTGGGAGGAGGCATTTCTAGGAAGTGTGAGAAGCTGAAGTGAATACATTTCTATACATAAATAGCCAGTAACAGAACTGGGGGAGGGGCTTTTCCCTGAAGGGTGAAGCTGAGTGGCTGATTAACCAGTGACTTTAATATTAGCTTTATAGCCATGTTAAGGCCACAGAAAACATAAAATTTCTGCCTTTTAATTGTGTTTTAGAACTAAGTACTTTGAACTCAGATCTTTGAAAGGAATTTAGTAGTAGTAGTGGTAGGGCTTGAACTCAGGACCTTCTGGATCCTAGGCAAGCACTCTGCCACAGAGCTGTGTCTCCTGCCTTCTAGTTCTTGTGATCTGACAAATGGTTTTTCCAACTCTATATACCATAACACTGTCCACTTAGCTGTACTTGAAAACTCTCTTGCCCTCTTTCTAAGGGAATAAATAGTGCTTCTTGGAATACCTGCTAGGGTAGGACCATTCATTTAATAATTGCTTATTATTTAAGAGTTTTTCACTTTTATATCTCCTTATTTCTAGGATGTAATATAAAAAGTTAAGTGCCAAATGTCTTCAAATTTCGACTTTTGTAAGCCAGTTTTTTATTTCTTTATATTTGAAGTGTCACTTGGAGACAAGGTTAGACATTTATCTCTGTGTATAGCTTGATGTTTATGAATAAAACACCCCCACCCCTAGCGTTAATTGTCGTCAAGTTAGGATTTTCCTGTATGTGCTGAAAGTGGAGGCAGGACTAATGAATGATGAAAGCATTCTAGGACAGAGACATGGCTGCCGTGAGCTACTACCCGCTCTAAGAAGGCACTGTCCCACTTCCTTTCTGCTTATGAAATTGGGGGAAGGAATGTGAAGAAGAACTGAAATCTGGTTAGCCTGGTTCAGTGGTGACTCATGATGTAATACTGTGCAGACAGCATGGTGTATTTCAGGCCCAGTGTGTGAGGCGGAGTCAGGAGATACATTTTTTATGATACTAGCATTTCAGTGTAAACTTTACTCTAGGTTGATAATATTTTACTAGTCAGTACTTGAGTATTTAAAACAGCTGATTAAAGTATAAAAATCATTTGATGTATTTATTAACCAACAAGGAATCATGAAGGCGATTAGAAAAATCACTGTACCATTTATTTTACAGTTTTTGTAATGGTACTAGAATTTCTTGCATTTGAGGCTGAGTTAGCTTATTGTTTCATGATGTTTCACCATCCCACATCCCTATCCCTTATTAACACTTTATAAAGAAGTGGATAATAGTGATTGTGGCCAGAGTTTTTGTTTTCCTTAAAATACATATTTGGATAATCTTGTGTGAGAAATACAGTATTCTACTTAGATTAACCTGGGGGTTTTCTCTTTTAAATTGATATTTCCATTTCTTTTTTTTTTTAAAATAGAATTTTAAAACTTACTTCCCTTATTGGTGAACAAGGTCCCTTCTACTACTAATCATAAATTTTGTCTAATAGATGGAAATTTAACAGGAATCCCAGTTTTTTTGTTTGTTTTTCAGACAGGATTTTGCTGTATAGCCTTATCTTGTCCAGGAACTCACTCTGTAGACCAGGCTGGCCTCGAACTCAAATCCTCCTGCCTCTGCCTCCTGGGTGCTGGGATTAGAGGCGTATACCGCCACTGCCTGGCTGGAATCCCAGTTTTTAAGAGAGACTGGGAAGATAAAGACAACTCCAATGAAATGATCATGTAATAGTATATGCTTGGAAAAAATGCAGGAAGCCTGTAACTGTGCTCTTTCTGAAGTTTTTATGTGGAGAAACCATTCTGCAGGTGTCTGAGGCTCACCTGCTAGTGAATTTTATACTCATGTGACTGCCAGTGAATGAGTGCGAGCTTATGCTGTGTTGCTGACTTTTGAGTAAGTGCAGGTGATCTATCACTTTGACAGGTCCACACTGGAAAGTGCAGGGTACAGTCTGGGTACCACTTTTCTAAGGGCCACTACTAACTGGAATCTACCCAGGAAAATGTGATGGAACTAATTAAGGTAGGAAAAGATAGAAAATGGACTTGAATTTTTGTAATCTAAGGAACGATCGGAAGAACTAAAAATATTATAGCTGAAAAAGACGCCAGCGCAGATATCACGTGTGTGTCACAAGAACAAGATTGTTAATTAGGTTCTCAGATCAAAATCAGGACTGAACAGGTGGACAGGTTAGAAGGAAGATTTCAAAATTTTGTTTTGTTTCCGGGAAAGGTTTCTCTGTGTAACCCTGGGCTCTGTAGACCAGGCCAGCCTCAAATCTGCCTCTGCCTCCTGATTACTGGGATTAAAGGTATATGATACCACTGCTCAGCAGATTTTGAGTTATTATAAAGGAAAAAAATAGCCAGGCGGTGGTGGCGCACGCCTTTAGTCCCAGTACTCGGGAGGCAGAGGCAGGTAGATCTCTGTGAGTTCGAGGCCAGCCTGGTCTACAAGAGCTAGTTCCAGGACAGGCTCCAAAGCCACAGAGAAACCCTGTCTCAAAAAAACCAAAAACAAGCAAACAAACAAATAAATAAATAAAATGAAAAGGAAAAAAATGGCTGGGCAGCGGTGGTGCACGCCTTCAATCCCAGCACTTGGGAGGCAGAGGCAGGCAGATCTCTGTGAGTTTGAAACCAACCTGGTCTACAAAGCGAGTTCCAGGACAACCAAGACTGTTTCACAAAGAAATCCTGTCTTGAAAAACCAAAAAAGGTAGGAGGGGGATTGTTTATACAAAGTAGTTCTATTTCTCTTTAGTGAAAATACATGGTTATTTTCATTTGAGAAGAAACATTTCAGAATAATGTAGAAAAATGGATAACAGGCTTCTTGGGGTTTTAAACTATGCTCATTTGTTAATGTATTAAGTTGGGCCAGGAACATACTTGTGCTTTCCTTCTTGCTAAGTAAATGTTAATTGAATACTTGTCATGCTAGGTGTTAGTTACTGTTGAAGTACACAACACAACGGTGTCATCGCTTTCTAGGCAAGCATTCTACTATTGAGCTATAGCTCCAGCTCTCCCTCTGCCTTTTATTTTTTTTTTTGAAGATTTATTTATTATGTATGAAGAGTTCTGCCTACATGTATACCTACAGGCTACCAGATTCATTCTAGATGGTTATGAGCCACCCTGTGGTTGCTGGGAATTGAACTCAGAACCTCTGGAAGGGCAACCAGTGCTCTTAACCTTGGAGCCATCTCTCCAGCCCTCTCTCTGTCCTTTTTCAATATCAGTTATTTCATGTGGTGGTCAGAGAACAAATTGTGAGCATCGGTTTTTCCCTTGTCCCACGTAGGTCCGGGACTCAAGTGGTCAGGCTTGGCAGCAGGTGTGTGTACCCACTGAGCCATTTTTATTGTCATTTATTTGTTTCTTTGTTTCTTTTTGCTGCTTTGTGTGTATGAGTGTTTTACCTGCATGTATATCTGTGTACCACATCCGTGCTTGGTGTCCAAGGAGTTGGTGTGCCTCCATGTGGGTCTAGGAATCAAATCCAGGTCCTTTGTAGCATTCTTGCTTTTCCACTGAAGTCAACTCTTCCAGCCCCGCCCTCCAGCTCTTAAAAAACATTACTTTGACAGAGTCCCAGCCTTCTGAATGACTGGGTGCATGCGTGCGTGCGTGTGTTTGTGTGTGTGTGCGCTTTTTTTTTTTTTTCCTGTAGCATGGTCTGGCTTTGAGCTAACCAAGTAGCTGAGTGTTACCTTGAAATTCCAATCCTCTTTAGTGGTTTGTGCTGTGAAGAAGATCGAAACCAGGGCTTCTTGTTGCTAGCAAGAGCAACAGCTGAGCATAAGGGTTCATAAGACCTTAATTCCCCTTCCACTTTCTTCAGGTCTGCCTGTATAATCTAGGCTGGTCTCAAAGCCAAGTCATCCCACCCTCACCTCCTCAGCACACTGAAACTTTACAACAAGGTCTCATGTGACCCTGACTCACCTTGAACTCCTCATCCTCCTTCCTAAACCTTCTAAGTGCCCACCATACCGCTGCCATACTTAATCTTGCATTGGAAAACCACTTTATCAATACCAATCTCTAAAGTTCTGTGGGTGGAAAGCCCACTGAGCCCTGTTTAAAGAAAAGGAGAAAACCCTCAACAAATTCCAAAGTAACATGGGGCCATCTCACATCCACTATTGGTATGTATATATAATATCTTGTTTTTGTTTTTGTTTCAGTGAGATCACGTACTGTAGGGGAACTTTTAGCTCCGGCAGCTCCTTTTGACAAGAAATGTGGTGGTGAAAATTGGACTGTGGCTTTTGCTCCAGATGGTTCCTACTTTGCGTGGTCCCAAGGATATCGCATAGTGAAGCTTGTCCCGTGGTCCCAGTGTCTTAAGAACTTGTAAGACTTCTTCCTTTGTGTTTGTAGAATTTACTCTTGCCTGTCAGTGTTGGGTAATAGAATATTTAAGTTTTCTTTTATAGAATGTTACAAGTTTGTGGTTTGAATCCATACATTTGAGGTTTCTGTAAAGAATTACCTGAGCCAGTCACGGTGGTGCATCCCAGCACTTGAGAGGTGGAGACAGTAGATCTCTGGAGTTCAAGGCCAGCCTGATCTACACAGTGAGTTCTGGGACAGCCAGGGCTACATAATATAGAAAGACCCTGTCTCAAAAAGGAAGTAAAAAAATTTCTCTGGGTGGGTGTGGTGGCAGATGACCTATGGTATAGACCAAAGGTCTGGACTTTGTTTTTTTGTTGTTGTTTTGCTTTGTTTGTTTTCTTTTGTTTTTTTTCGAGACAGGGTTTCTCTGTAGCTTTGGAGCCTGTCCTGGAACTAGCTCTTGTAGACCAGGCTGGTCTCGAACTCACAGAGATCTGTCTGCCTCTCACTCCCCAGTGCTGGGATTAAAGGCCTGCGCCACCACCACCTGGCTGGACTTTATTTGTACATTGTAGAGTGTTTTCATGATTTTCTCAGTCATTCATGCTCCCACCCCTCCCCACTAAACCCTAGGGCTTCATATGCTGGAGCCAGTACTTTGTCAACTAACCTACACCCCTTTCTCCTAAGTGTATCTGTAAGAAAAGGCAGGTTGTGCCTCACATTAGTGTGTATGTCCTGTTGTGTCCGATCAAACCATCTTTGTTAGGTGAAGTTTTTTGCATTCATTTTGGATTTCATACATTTTATTGGTTAACAGTAGTTAGTGTATGAACAGGTTTTTCTTTAATAAGATACGTAGTTGGAGAGGGAGCGGGCCACGTTCCCTGCGCCTGGCTAGCTTAACCCCCCGAAATAACCAGTGCCTTTAATTACTACATGGAAATTGTAGTAATTAAATTACTGCCTGGATCATTATATCTAGCCTCTTCTTGGCCAACTCTCACTCTTGATCTAACCCATTTCTATTAATCTGTGTTCACCACGAGGTTGTGGCTTACCAGGAAAGCTTCTAACCACTGTCAGTCTCGGGCAGGAGAACCATGGCGTCTTTCCAGCGTTCCGTCCTGTCTACTCCACCTACCTGATTTTTGCCCTATCAAAAGGCCAAGGCAGTTTTCTTTATTCAACCAATGAAAGCAATACAAATGCAGAAAGACCTCCCACACCAAAGATAGTCCTGCTATGTGGCTCAGATTGGCTTTAAAATCTATTTGGGGGGGGGACACTCGAGGCAGGGTTTCTCTGTAGTTTTGGGAGCTTGTCCTGGAGCTTGCTCTGTAGACCAGAGCTGGCCTCGAACTCACAGAGATAAACCTGTCTCTGCCTCCTGAGTGCTGGGATTGAAGGTGTGCACCACCACCACCTGGCAATATGTTGCTTTCTTATTGAAGATTTTCTCTACCGCTAACAGTTTTCATGAGTTGAACTTGTCTGGCCTCATATTTCAGGTGCCAATTTTCCCATCTGTAGAATAGTGTTACAGTTTTGTTGAAACTATTTAACAAGTGTTAACAATTAGTGTCTATAGAAGTATAATATAAAGAATTTATTTTCAATCTTTCCCCCTCAGTCTTTTACATGGTTCCAAGAATGTTGCCAATTCAAGCTGTCTAAAATTGACAAGACAAAATAGTAATGGTGGTCAGAAAAATAAGCCTCGTGAACACATCATAGACTGTGGAGACATAGTCTGGAGTCTTGCTTTTGGGTCTTCAGTTCCAGAAAAACAGAGCCGTTGTGTTAATATAGAATGGCATCGCTTCCGATTTGGACAGGATCAGCTACTCCTTGCCACGGGGTTAAACAATGGTCGCATCAAAATCTGGGATGTATATACAGGTATGGATTCATAATCTCAAAAGTGAATCTGATTATTTTATAATAGTAACTGGAATCTATGATTTAAGGGTCTTATGGTAGAGAAGTGGGATTGGTTGTGTCTTTATAATTATTCTAAGTCTTTAGTTCATAGTTTTAATTTAGGAGAATAATATAAAGTTCATACTTGATAAATAAAGTATGCAAAACATGTATGGGTTGTATTTATAAACTAATAATTTAGTTTATGACTCAGCAAAATGTCGTACATGCTTGTTCAGTGATTGCTTGGAGGATTTTGAGGGAAATCAGTTTTTTTGTATCCTATGCAGGCCTTAAACTTGCTGTGTAGTGAAGAATGACCTTAACTCTGCTCCTCCTGCCTGAATATCCTGAGTGCCAGGATTGCAGCCGGCTGCTACATCTCCCAGTTTTGTTTTGAGTTTTTTTTTGTTTTGTTTTGTTGTTGTTGTTGTTGGTTTCAGTTTTTCGGTACAGAGTTTCTCTGTAGCTTTGGAGCCTGTCATGGAGCTCTTGTTGACAAGGCTGGCCTCAAACTCACAGAGATCCTCCTGCCTCTGCCTCCAAGTGCTGGAATTAAAGGCATGCACCACCACTGCCTAGCCCAAATCTAATTTTAATAATATCTAACCTCCTTATCCAATGTCTAGGGGTTGGAAATTTGAATTCTTTTCCATGTATGGTAGTGTATGCCCTTAATCCCAATATTTAGGAGGCAGAGGCAGGTGGATCTCTGAGTTCAAGGCCAGCCTGGTTTACAGAGAGAGCTCCAGGATGACTAAGGCTACACAGAAAAATGAGAAACCCTGTCTTCAAAGATAAGTTAAATTCTTTGAACAATTAAGTGTTCAAGGTGGGGTGTGGTGGTATACCCCTTTAATCCCAACAAACACTCAGGAGGCAGAAACAGGCCAATCTCTGTTAGTTCGAGGCCAGTCTGGTCTACATGGTGAGTTTTAGGTCAGCTAGGGCTATATAGAGAGACCCTGTCTCAAAACTAAAAAAGAAGTGTTCAGACCGAGCGTGGTGATCCACAGTTGTGCTCCAGCACTGAAAAGGCTCCATGGCCAGTCTGGTATACATAGCAAGTCGAAGGCAGAATGAACCGCATAGTTCAACCTCTTCACCAAGGGTGAAGGAGGTGCACAGGGGGAAAATCTGTGGTTACCTTAAAACAAAACTTCCAGTAACTAATAAATACTCTTTTTGTTTAAATAATGTCAAAATTCTAAACGTTGTGAGGTTTTATTTTGTGGGGCATTTGATAGTCCAAGGCCAAGGAAATAAAGAGAAAAGTTGACATTTTGATTTTGTTTTAAAGTCATACTGAGGTGGTTCAGCAGGTGAACATGCTTGCTGCCAAGCCTGGCAGCCTGAGTGGGTCCACATGGTGAAAAAGAGAACCAGCTGCAGCAAGTCGTCCTCAGACACACAATAAAGTCATACCGCATAGGACTTTCTTGGTGCAAATTAATCAAGGGTGTGCTTGCATTTCAGTAGTTCCTTTTACATTTATCTAGTAAGTGCAGGGATTGTTATCTTGGGAGGAAATTACTTAAAAACCTAAGTAGTGGATCCTCACAAGTAACAATAGCCAGTAATTAGTAAGTGAAATAATTTACTTCATAGAACTAGGGGTACCCAAAACTGTCTGTTCATTCTTTATAGTTAACAAAACTACAAAAATAGAAGATAAATACTGATTTTGTCTCTTCTCCTTTCAATCACCTTTAGGAAAACTCCTCCTTAATCTGGTAGACCACGTTGAAGTGGTCAGAGACTTAACTTTTGCTCCAGATGGGAGCTTAATCCTTGTATCAGCTTCAAGAGACAAAACTCTTCGCGTGTGGGACCTCAAAGATGATGGTATGTGTCTTTTTTCTTGGTTCCACCTGTGTAAGAGAATGAGGTGTTCTGTTTCCTTTTGGGGGGTTGGGAGCAGGGTCTCTATAGTCCTGGCTAGGCTTCACAGAGATTCACCTGCCTATCTCCTGAGTGCTGGAATTAAAGCATGTGTCACCACACCTGACTTGATGTGACTACTGAGAGTGATCACAGGGTTGCCCCACCCTGCAGCACACCTGTAATCATAGCTCTAGTGGGTGAGGCAGGAAAATTGAGAGCTCTAGGCCAAACTTGGCTACTTAGCCTGATACTGTCTGTGTCAGAAAAACAAACCAATGGCTTGGTGACCAAGGTGTCTTTTTTTTTGTTTAATATTTGGGAAACAAAAATACAGATTAAACAAGCAGTTACAATAATAAACCATCTTGACACTGCTCAGAAACCAGCCACACAGATCCATAACTCTAATTCCAAGGGCTCCAACACCTTTGTCCTCTGTGGACACTGCATGCACATAGTACATAGACATATGCAGCCAAAACACTCAACATGCACTAAATAAATGAAATTTTAGAATAAAAAAAATTTAAGTAAGAGTTTAAGCAACAAATTCAATCATCTAAGAAAATTTAGATGTGGCCGAATTTACAAACCAGGATTTATAACATGGTTAAATGGTGATAAGTGTAGATCATAAATTCTTTTATTAAAAAAGTAAAATTTTTTCTCTCTAATCTCACAGAAAAGTATGTTGGTGAACTCAGTTTTTTCTGAAACATGGTATCTTGATGTTTACAAAGTTTTATCTTGTTGGAGAGAAACACAAATGAATATTTATCAGGCTACAATACCTGCCTCTGTCTCCTAAGTGCTGAGATTAAAGACATAGATTAGCATGCCTGGCTTTTACATTATGTGATGTATTATTTGTCGTCATGTTTACTCATGTGGGTCTTGTGGGGGTATGTATGGGTGCCCGAGGAGGCCAGGGGCATTGGATCTCCTGGATTTGAGTTTTAGGCAGTTGTGAGCTACCCAGTTAGGATGCTGGGTATCAACCTCAGAGTGCGCTCTTGACTACTGAGTAGCGTTTCCAGTCCCATGTAATTTTATCAAGCAACAGATACTACTCTCTGAGAGTTTAAGGCCAGTCAGAGCTACATAGACCTTGCCTTGGAAGGAAGGAGAGAGGGAGGGAGAATGGGCAGGCAGGTGGCAGTTACTGAAGGACTCTGTATCTATCTATCTGTATATTTTTCTCAGCTATAAAAGTTTATGGTAACTGTAGAGTACAGTCATGTCAATGTTACTGATTTGAAATGCATTCTCCTGACTGGATGTTTCTTTTGTTCAGGAAACATGATGAAAGTGTTGCGGGGACATCAGAACTGGGTGTACAGTTGTGCATTCTCTCCTGACTCTTCCATGCTGTGTTCAGTTGGAGCCAGTAAAGCAGTATGTGTCAAAGTTCTTGTTCATGTATTGTGAATTGGATGATAATGTATGCTTAATCATTTTGAATCTAAGTAACCTATTAAGTCTGTGCTCGGTGTCATGAATATCTTAATGCTTTATTTCATGATGGAGAAAATTTGCATGTAGAAAATTAGTTATTTGTGAATTGAGAAATTGAATTACTTTTAGAGATATTTATAAAATGAAGGTTAGTTTTTTGTGAGATCTAGGAAAACTTATGTGATATAGACAAGATCTAGTCCATATGTTAAGATCTTTCCTTGCTAATTATTTTCTTTGTTTTTGTTTTGTCCAGTTTGCTGTTTTAAGTTGAGTTCCAGCTGATCCTGGACATTTAACTGAAAAAAAAAAGTAATTTAAAAACATAATAAAATTAGCAATCATTTATGTGCTAGAGTGGATCGTAGAAGAAGCTGCCGTTGTTTTACAGCTTGCTTGCTATTGGCAGCTTAAGTAGTGACTGGGGGCTGTGCAGTCAGTGAGCTGTCAGATTCCTAGCTCTGAGGCCGGGTAACTTGGAGAGCTCAGCAGTAGCACTGAGTATGAAACTGGCCGATCTCCAGAACGTGTAATGATCACAGCACGCTTTGCACTAATGGGGGTGGGGGGTGTGGCTAGATAAAACACATTTTGCCAAGAAGTATGTTAAAATGATAGTTGTGAATGTTAGAAGTTTAGAACAAATAGCTTAGTTTTTAGTTCATTTTTTTTTAAAATCATAAAACAAGCTAGATGTTGACATTGCTATTTTAGGCTGTGTGTTTTCCATATGCTTCTTGCTTTTCCTGTCACAGGTGGTGGCAGCAATATTGGTGTGATTGAGGTTATGCTGGCACCACTCGCACACAGGCGCACAATGGTGTTAGCTGGGCAGAAAGAGTGGCATCTCTGGCTACCGGGCTGGGGGCGACCTTTACCATAGGATGAAGTAACCTTGCATTCGGCTGCAAGGTGTACTGTACGTACACAGGTGCTGGTCGATGTCCACTTTCTGCTTTTCTTTCTTTTCTTTTCTTTTTCTTATTTTTTTCCTTTAAAAAAAGAATAATTTTCCCCACAGTAAAATCCAGACTCCTGAGTAAATTGATTTTCCAGTTGATGGAATTGAGAGTCTGACAAATAAACCCAATTTAATGTAAAGAAATTGGTTTTTGAGTGCTTCCTTTGTTTTTTAGAATTTCTTAAGATACTGGCAGTACCTTAAATCATTGACTCAGTTATTATTATACTTATTTTCCTTTGGAAATAATGCGTGCAGAAAGGAAGTAGCGAGGAGGGAAGCTGTCTCACTAGGCTTGCTGTAAACCTCCAAGCCTTATCTAACAGACTGCAGCAAGCGTTAGAACCCTGTCTAAAGCTCCTCAGGAGACTGAGGCAAGTGGATCCCAATCCAAGGACAGCCTGGGCATCTTGGTGAGACACTGCTTCAAAGCAAAAAAAGAAAGAAAGAAAAATCAGCAAAAGAACTTTCTGCACAGTTTAGACTGTATGCAAGCTTATTTTTAAGTAATTTAACTTTTATGCTGAAAATGACTAATGATTATAGTCAGTTTGGAAAAATAAGACTGCTAATTACCAAAAAAAGCATTGTAATTACATTATTTTCATAAAATAGTATTTTTGTTTGTAATGTAGTTTAACATCTTTGTTGTTTGCCAACAAAATTACATTTAGTTGTGAAAATTCTCTTTTCTTGCAGTATCTGTTTCTCTTCCTAGGCTCTCTCTCGGTGGTGACCCAAGCCTTTTGTAAACAAGTGATTATCTCAAAGGGAGATGCCAGTGGAGTAACAATTTGCTAACATTACATTTCTGTTTGTATATATTTTTAAAATTGGTAGTTTCTTGAAAAAAAAGAGAAAGGGGTTTGTAATACTTAACCCTATTTATTACCATATATTTTAGTTAATTAGTTTTTGGAATAAATGGATTTCAGTGATTAAATTTCATTGCCTTTATTTTCCCTTTAGACTTATTTTTTTAAATTAACATTTAACAGAAACATTTGAAATAGAAATTTGCATGTCTGCTTTAATTAACTTAAAGACTGATTTTTAATCTACGACACTGAGCATATTCTTTAAATTACTCATAATTTATAATTAATTCAATGTGATATTAAGGTAGCAGTTGTAGTTTAAGATGTGCCCCTTTGTCCTCTGTGTGTCTAAATGAAGCTATAACATTTGCCTTTTTATTATTGCAGGTTTTCCTTTGGAATATGGATAAATACACCATGATAAGGAGACTAGAAGGGCATCACCACGATGTTGTAGCTTGTGACTTTTCTCCTGATGGAGCTTTGCTAGCTACTGCATCTTATGATACTCGTGTGTATGTCTGGGATCCACACAGTGGAGACATTCTGATGGAATTCGGGTGAGTACAGTTAGAATCCCTAACAAAATGTAAAATTAGCAATCTCATAAATTAAAAGTTATGTGAGCACTTGAATAGTGCAAGGCTTTAGATAAATATGGCTGTTATTAGGTGGGTCTTGGTAGTAAGTGTCTGATTCTGTAGAAATGATAATACTAGAGTTTCATGCCTGAGGAAAATTGTTAGACAGAAGTTGGACTTAAATGTTATGAAAAAGATGGTGACTAATTCTTTCCAAAGCCCTTGCTTTTGCTGGCAGTTCTAGCTGGGAAACACAGTTACTGTACCCTTGGCTTCCCGTTAACATGGAGCTCGGCTGTAGCAGCTTTCCTCCATCTTAGTTGTGTCATTTAAGGCCCACTTTAAATCTTATTCAAACGTTAATGAACTTGATACCAAGGCCATTTTGTTTCTTGACTTGATTCTGAAACCCACTGAAAATATGTCTCTGACCCCAGGCACCTGTTTCCCCCGCCTACTCCAATATTTGCCGGAGGAGCAAATGACCGATGGGTACGAGCTGTGTCTTTCAGTCATGATGGACTGCATGTTGCAAGTCTTGCTGATGATAAGTAAGTTTTGGGAGTATCGTTTTGACTTTATTCATTCCTTTTAAAAGTTTCTTTTTATTCTTAATGAAAGCATGTTTTAAGTCTTAACACCTTTCTTTAGTGAGGTTCAGGTTTTTGTGGGGACCTGGCTTTTTTGTTTGTATTTAAAATGGTCTTGGTATGTAGGCTGGGTTGGTCTTGAACTTAAGATCTTTCTACCTTTGCCTCTTGAGTGCTAGGAATTTGATGTGGACCACTATACCCATTCTGTAGCTGGGTTTTAATGTTTCTCTAGACAACACCTTGCTTTTTGCATTGCTGACTATGGTGGCACACATCTGTAAAATTGGTAGCCAATGCTTTGAGATTAGGCAAAGGTAGAAAAGAATAAGGCAGATTATGTTATTTTATCTGTAAGAAAATGAGAAAGCTTCCAGTTATGAACATCATAGGTTCAAACACTGAGATTACAAAGTCATGCCTTATGATTTCTTTGGAGTTCATCCAAATTACCAAATGGTATAGAGCATAAACTAGTATATAAAGCATGCTAGTTTCACTGAGCTGTGGAAAGTGGAGGATCATGCCTGTGATTTCGGCATTTTAGGAGACTGAAGCAGGAGGATTCCAGTTTGGGTTATGTAATGAGACCGTAGTCAAACAACAAAAACTTACTATTAACTGGATGGAGACCCAGTAATCCCAGCTCTTGGGAAGTAAAGGCAGGAAGATCAGGAGCGTGATGCTGGCCTGGGTCACATAATAGCCTGTCTCAACCAAAGTCACCGTGGTCTCAACTGATTTGTGTGTGTATACTGTGTTACTCAACACAAAAGCACTGCTTTTTTTTTTCCTTTATTGATATTGAGCTCTACATTTTTCTCTGCTCCCCTCCCTGCCTCTCCCCTTCCCCCTTAACCCTCCCCCAATGTCCCTATGCTCCCAATTTACTCAGGAGATCTTGTCTTTTTATACTTTCCCATGTATATTAGATCTATATAAGTCTCTCTTAGTGTCCTCTTTGTTGTCTAAGTTCTCTGTGATTATGGTTTGTAGTCTGGCTTTCTTTGTTTTATGTTTAAAAACCACCTATGAGTGAGTACATGTGATAATTGTCTTTCTGTGTCTGGGTTACCTCACTCAAATAATGTTTTCTAGCTCCATCCATTTTCCTACAAAATTCAACATGTTGTTATTTTTTTTCTGCTCTGTAGTACTCCATTGTGTAAATGATCCATTCTTTGGTCGAGGGACATTTAGGTTGTTTCCAGGTTCTGGCTATGACAAACAAAGCTGTTATGAACATAGTTGAACACATGTCCTTGTGGCACGATTGAGCATCCTTTGGGGTTGTACCAGCTTGCATTCCCACCAGCAATGCAGAAGTGTTCCCTTTTCCCCACAACCTCTCCAGCATAGGTTGTCATCAGGTTTTTTGATCTTGGCCATTCTTACAGGTGTAAGATGGAATCTCAGAGTTGTTTTGATTTGCATTTCTCTGATGACTAAGGATTTTGAGCATTTCCTTAAGTGTCTTTCAGCCATTTTAGATTCCTCTGTTGAGAGTTCTCTGTTTAGGTCTGTACTCCATTTTTTTTATTGGATTATGTGTTATTTTGATGACCAATTTCTTGAGTTCTTTGTATATTTTGGAGATCAGCCCTCTGTCTGATGTGGGGTTAGTGAAGATCTTTTCCCATTCTGTAGGCTGTCGTGTCTTGTTAACTGTGTCCTTTGCTTACAGAAGTTTTTCAGTTTCAGGAGGTCCCATTTATCAATTGTTTCTCTCAGTGTCTGTGCTGCTGGGTTTCTATTTAGGAAGTGGTTCCCTGTGCCTATGCGTTCAAGTGTACTTCCCACTTTCTCTTCTATAAGGTTCAGTGTGGCTGGCTTTATGTTGAGGTTTTTGATCCATTTGGACTTTGGTTTTGTGCATGGTGATAGATATGGGTCTATTTTTATTTTTCTACATGTTGATATCCAGTTATGCCAGCACCACTTGTTAAATATGCTTTCTTTTTTCCATTTGATATATTTTGCTTCTTTATCAAATATCAGGTGTTTGAAGATGTGTGGATTGATATCCGGGTCTTCTATTCGGTTCCATTGGTCCTTCTGTCTGTTCTTATGCCAGTACCAGGCTGTTTTCAGTACTGTAGCTCTGTAGTAGAGTTTGAAGTCAGGGATTGTGATGCCAGCACTGCTTTCTGACTTCCTCAACTCCATGACTTGTTTTCTTTCCAGAATGGTGAGGTTCTGGAGAATTGATGAGGATTGTCCAGTACAAGTTGCCCCTTTGAGCAATGGTCTTTGCTGTGCCTTTTCTACCGATGGCAGTGTTTTAGCTGCTGGGTAAGTATGTCTTTCTTGTTTCTTTTTTTTTTTGAAGATTTGTTTTTAGTTTATGTGTATGGGTATTATGCTTGCATGTCTGTGTACCATGTGCATGTAGTACCTGTGGGGGCCAGAAGAGGGTGTGATCTAGAACTGGAGTTTTCAGTATTTGTGAGCCATCGTGGGAGTGTTGGAGGCATCAAGTGCTCTTAACAGCTGAACCATCTCTCCAGCTTTTTCTCTTGTTTCTTAACATGAACAGTCCTGCAAATTTCCTAGACAAACTATAATTCTGTTGCTGCCTTGTCCTGGAGTACATCATTGGTTTCTTCTTCCTAGATTTAAAGTAAGATCGTGGTTCTGACCTAGAGCTAGCTGTAGGACATGACATATGTGTAAGCTGGGTGACCATGCTTTGTTTTTGTTCTCTCTCTCTTAAGAACACATGATGGAAGTGTTTATTTTTGGGCCACTCCAAGGCAAGTCCCTAGCCTTCAGCATCTATGTCGCATGTCAATTCGAAGAGTGATGCCAACCCAAGAAGTCCAGAAACTTCCGGTTCCTTCCAAAGTTTTGGAGTTTCTCTCCTACCGGGTTTAGAAGGAAGACTGCTTTTCCTGGTGGGGCCTGACAGAACACTCTTCATAAGACAACACCTCAAGCTTTACCAACTTAGGCATTTGTTCTAAAGGCTCGGAAGATTATTTAATTTGATTGACTCTTCATTTCTTTTGTTAGTTGAACTTTTAAAGTATTATTTATAGACCATAGAAATATTTCTGAACATATCATGTAATTTTTTTAAAGATTAACTGTGAAAACATATACATACCTGTATATATTTAGATACAAGCTGCTATGTATTGAATGGGCCGTTCTAGTTTTCTAACTCTCAGTTCTGACCTGTATATATTGCTCCAGTAGAGCCACGGTGTATATATGTGCTGTTTGTTGGAACAAACTCAATGGAATTTTTGGTCTTTTTTATTGGGACACTGAGTTTAGATGATGCTGAATTAAAGCAGAATTGCCTCATAGAAATAGGATTAGTCAAGATGGGTGATGTCAGACTGGCAAGAGAGTTTCTGTGTAACAAAAAGAGTTTCAAGAATTGTGTCAGAGAATTTGAATGTGATGTTTTTAAAAAGCCAGTGTAAAGGTAGCTAGGAAAAGGTTGTTTCTCTGTAGGCCTTAATTTTGGAAAGCAGCTACTTAACCCTCAGAGAATAAAGTATTATGCATTCTTGTCAATTTGAAAAAATACACCCACTGCATTATTGCTAGATATTTTGTTAATACTAAGGGACAGTTGTTTTAAGACCATGGGTTGTTTTTTAAAAAAACAAACACAGATTCTGTTTTTTGCAGAGAATGATATTGGTGACTTACCAAAGAGAAGCAATACAAATATGTCTGCTTTTGCCTTCTGTTATTTATCTCATCTGCAGATATTGAAAATGTATGCATTATGTAAAATGCTTGTTTTATATCTTAAGTTTTTTAATTAAAAGACATAAAAATAATATATTGCAAAAATGTCTCTTTCGTGTGTTGCATTGTGTAATGGTTTTGTATAGCTACACTGGAAGGTTAATGGTGGCCCACAGCACACAAGGCAGAAACAATGAGAAAAAACCATGTGACAGGAAGGCATTGATTCATGAGCACACGCACGCCCTTTTCTTCTGGGCTGGTTTAAAAGTTGTGCTTGTTTAGAAACACCAAAGCTGTAGGACAAAACGAAACAGCTTCGGAGCTAAAGAATATCTTTTCGAGAAACTGATGGGCTCAAGGTAAAGCTGCTTGGTTAAATGATAGAGACTGGCAGTCTGGGTCCTCAGAGAAGGCACACCACACTCCATTAGCCATGCATGGTCTCAAGATACGGGCATCTCACAGAATATTTGGAATTCCTTCATGTTGGCTATGTTAAAGTATACAGAAGTGTTTACGAAAGCCAGGAAAGAATCCAAGTAATTTCTCAAGTGGCATCTATATTACACAAGAAGCGAAAGCACCTCTAACCTCTTGTGTTGGTTTTTTAAATTTAAACACATAAAAATAAGCCTTTAAAAACTATACTTAATCTTCACACGATTATTTTCTCTAACCACACCAAATATTAGTTATGTAAAGAGACTTAGTTGTATGGTCCACACTGTTTGAGATGGCCCCAGTTGGTCGCAACCTCGGTGCCATAGGAAAGGGACACACAGAATGTAAGACAAATGCAAACATGCCTGAGCTTCCTTTTTTGTCTTAGAGGAAGGGGGTAGTGACAGGATGGTGGTTGTACACGACTAGAAAAGGGAGGAAGGATAAAAGGTGGTTGGGCTCGCTCTTGGGTTAGATTCTAACCGTGATTTTAAATTGAGTTGGGTTTTTTCCCCTTGTGTATTCTTTACCTCAGCCATGCCGTTTAGAGAGCTGGCAAGAGATTATTGACAGATTTGATTGCCTGGCTTTTTTTTTGTTGTGTTTTGAGACAGTGTCTCACTGTGTAGCTCCCCTGGGTGGGTATGAATGCAGGAAAGTGTCTCATACTATCTTAACGATGGATACCACTTTAAGGCCAGTAACCTGATCTTAGGTTGGCAAACCCTCAGTTTATGATCCTTGAAATTCCTGCCTGCTTGTGATTGAGATAAAGTTGGATTGGGCTGGTCTGCGCTGCCCTTAGGGCAATAAGACCTACAATGGACTGGAGGAAACTAGCAGGATTCTTAGTCTGGGCAGTGGACTTGGCTGTAAGCCGACCTCAAGGATAAGAAAAGAAAAGGCATGAGAAGTTAAACATTGTCTCAAATGGCAGAAACCGTGGAGGCCATTAGAATGAATACCTAGAGGGTGATAGGACTATTTCCTAACCGAGCCTCTCCGCAAGGCGCAAAAAACTCCAAACAAACCAGACTAGACCGATTCAAAAATGCCCACATTTAGTGAATGCCACGCTCTTGGGTGGCCGCGACCATGGCAGGGATAAGACAGAGCACAAGCAAACCCTGAAGCCATGTTTTTTCCAGCTCCCTAAACACCCGGTGGGAGTGGTCCTGACTCTCCCTTGGGGAGGGGTCAGCGCTTGGCAGGCTGGGAATTGGAGTCCAGACCAGGGTAATTCCCAGGCCAGGGCCTGGGGTGATATTTCCAACTCAGTATTACAGAGGGGACACAGCGTTCTGTACAGGCAGTTCCCACCAGCCTCTGGCCTTAGTGCATTTTAGCTATGGGCCATGCAGATCATGACCATGTAGACTACTCCAGGGCTGAAGAGATCGCCCAGTGGGGATGGGTCCTTGCTGCCAAGCTTTGAAGTCCTGAGTTCAGAACCTGTGTGGTGGAATAGAGAATGATTGGCACAAGTGTCCTCTGACCTGCACAGGCACATGACTCATGGGCACTCCCACCACTAAACAGAGGTAACCACAGGAGCAGATTCATTGCCCTGAGACTTGTGTCAGCACGGAGTACCAGCATGCCACACTGAGAACTCATCAAACAAGTGACCAAAACTCATATTTGATGTGTGAAGAATGGAGGAGACTTATGTCCAGCTCGTGACCTTTTTCAAAACAAAAGTAAAGCTCCTGTGGAATGATCAGATTTTCAAGTGCATGTGTATACTTATGGCAGCTGTCCCTGAATACTTACAGAGTGCACACACAGATGCACACGTGTATGAATGGTGTGCACAGCAACCACACTCAATCCAGTGCATCTGCAAGTAGGTTGCTCAAGATTTTAGGATAAATGTTCTGCTAGTCAGCTTTTAATATAGGGCCCATGAGCTGGAGGGCCAGCTCAGTGGATAAGAGCACTGGCTACTCTAGAAGACTGGGGTTTGGGGGGCTGGAGAGATGGCTCACGGGTTAAGAGCACAGACTGCTCTTCCAGAGGATCCAGGTTCAATTCCCAGCACCCACATGGCAGGTCACAACTGTCTGCAACTCCGGTTCCAGGGGATCTGACACCTTCACACCAATACAAACAAAACAAATTAAAGAAAATTAAAAAAAAAAACAAAACACTGGGGTTATATTCCCAATACATGCAGGCAGTTCACAACTGTTTTTAACTCCAGCTCCAGGGGATGTAACACTTTCCTCTGACCTCTTTGGGCACTAGGCACATCTGTGGTCCACATATATTCAGGCAAAACACACACATAAAATCTAAAACAAAACACAAGCTAGCAAAATCCAGAACAACAAAAACATTTCTTGCTCTAAAGCTTGCCTTTAGCCAGAAGCAAAAAATTGGGTCTGCACTGGGGTAAAGAGATATTAGAGGTGACGTGAAGCTGTAAGTGGTAGTCATTGGATCCATTTGTTACTAACCCTAGCAGGATGTGCTCCTGCTAGAGTCAGCGATGCTTACCCTGTGGCTTACTGACAGAAATCCACTTTCAGGCTGGGGAAAAAGCTCAGTGGGAGTGTGCTTCCCCAGCATGCTGGAGGCCTCAGGTTCAACCCACAGAACCGCCAGGGAAAAAAGGAAGAAAGAAAGCAAACTTTGGGGCTCAGTAAAATGCTTGCTGTGCAAGCATGAGGATCTGAGTTCAGATCCCCAGCACCCATGTGAAAACCCAAGTGCCTGGCACATGAGTTAGTGATCCCAGCTCTGGGGAGACAGGCAGATTCCCAGAGTTCACAGGCCAGCCATTCTACCTGAAGGAATGCAGTGGAGAGCACTCAAAGATGACACCCAATTGCTCTCCCGTGGCCACACATACAAAATGAATTTCTTCCCCTGTGAAATAAAGGGTAAACTAGAAAATGATCTGTGGGCCAGAAGTTGCCATCCCGATAGGTTGTGTTTCCCAATCGATGGTTTACAATGCAATGTTCTATCTAGTGCGGTAGTGACTAAGGATTGTCACCCCCTGCAGGCAGCGGGCATGTCAGTCTTTACACAAGAATAAGGGTGATGGATTCAGTGATGCCCAAGGAAGAGGATAGAAAATAAAGCCAGGACTGCGGCGAATGTTAACTGAGAACTACAGGGCCCTAAACACAAAAGGGAAACCAGAAAGTTGTGTGGTTCTCAGTGTCCATCTAGGTAATTACTGAGGAAAAGAACAGTTACTGTATGTTAGGAACCGGCCGCTGACCACCAGCCCATTCACATGTTGAACTGTTTGTCCTAATGGGATGATATTAGGAAATCGGGACTTGGGAAAGTGGTTTAGGTCATGAGGATGGGATCCCTTATAATGGGATTTGTGCCCTTATAAAAGTGACCCTAGAGAGACATGTCTACCCTATTAAGATATGAGAAAGGGCAGTGAAAGGGGCCTTTACCAGTCCCCAATTGTGCTGGCTCCTGGATCTGACTTGTACCCCACAAAACTCTGAGAAATGTTCACGGTATCTAAGCCACCCAGTCTGTGAGCTTTGTAACGACAGAGCAAACCCACCGGCAGGAGTGCCTCCTGTGAGCCATATGCTCGCTAAAGCCCAAAGTTGGCCATTTCTGAGCATCCCCACCATGACGGTTCGCATCTAAGAATTCCTCCACAGTCTTGTTTTGAATGCTTGGAGGTTGTTTTAAAGGTTGTAGACTCTTGGAGGTAGGGTCTGCCTGGTTGGATCAGATCACTGAATGCTGAGGGGTTTGGAGGGTTCTGCCTTACCCCTGCTAGCTCTAGCTCTCTCTACTTCCTAATCTGCCACTGTGTGAACAACCGTGGCCGCATGTTCCCACTGCCATGCCTTCTGTGCCTGCTGAACCAAGTGAGACAGAATATTTGTCCCTTAAGTTGGTTCCGTCGGGAACTTTGGTCACGGTGATATGAAAGTTGGTTCTACACCCAGTGATATCTGCCTCTGCAGGCTTCAGGTTTTCTTCTGGATGATATTGCTGCAGCTGGGCAGAGAATCAGCCAACTCCTGGGGGCCTTCTGTGTTTCAGGGGTCTCCAGACAGAAAGGAAGTTGTAACGCCATTCCCTACCAACTGTAGGCCACACACGTGACTCAACTCATATCACTGTCTTTGGGTGTTGTGTTTCGTTACCTAATAATCATCTTTAGTTTTTTACATCAAAAGACTCAAGCATAATTGAGAAATAATTTGATTGTCTTTAATGTATGTCATACTGTGTGTGAGAGTGTGCGTGTCTGTGTGTGTATGTCTATACGTGTGTGCATGTCTGTGTGAGTGTGCATGTCTATGTTTGTGTGTATGTCAGTGTGTGTGAGAGTGTGCATGTCAGTGTGTGCGAGAGTGTGTATGTCTATGTGTGTGCATATCTATGCATGTGTACATGTCAGTGTGTGTGTGAGAGAGTGTGTATGTCTATGTGTGTGTGCATGTCTGTGTGAGTGTGCATGTCTGTGTGTATACTTGTCTGTGTGTGAGTGTGAATTTCTGTGTGTGTGAGTGTGCAAGTCTCTGTGAATGTGTGAATGTGCATGTCTCTGTGTGTGTGCATGTCTGTATGCGTGTGTGTG
>JAQHUG010000114.1:4599594-4630439 GCA_028555095.1 Dicrostonyx torquatus
CTTGAGTTCCAGCCCCAGATTTTGTGTGAAGGTGGAAGGAATTGCCTCTACCAAGTTTTTCTCTGACCTCCGTCTGAGTGCTGTGGCACACATGCACACACACACAATCAACACTCAGTGTGTCAGTCAGGGTCTCTAAAGGAGCACAAATGGAAGAATGAATATACACATGATCTATTATTTATGGAGATATATAAGAGTGTGTGCATGTGTGTGTGTTTGGTCGTTTGAGACAAGGTTTCTCTGTGTAGCCTGGCTGTCCTGGGACTCACTCTGTAGACCAGGTTGACCTCGAACTCAGAGATCCGCGTGCCTCTGCCTCTCGAGTGTTGGGATTAGAGGTGTGCATCACCCCCACCTCCGGCTATATATGATTTGTTAGAGAGACTCGCAGGCTGTGTTCTGGATAGTCCAGCAATGGCAGTCTCACTCTGGGAAGGCCAAGAATCCTATTTGTCAAGGAGGCTGCACATCTCAGAGTCCCAACCTGGTTCTGGAGTCCTGAAATATTCCCAAGGAGCTGCCATCTTCTGCCAATATCAGAATCCTGAAAGAGCAGGTCTTAATACCAAGGAATGCCTCAGCAACAGGATAGATGAGCTTGACGTTGAGATTGAGGATTAAGCAGGCACAAAGCAAACGCTTCCTTCTTCCGTGTTCTCTAGAGTGGGCTGCCACCCAGAAGGTATGGCCCAGATTTAGGGTGTGTTTGTTCACTTCAAGTGATTGATCAAGAAAACCCCTCACAGGCATGCATGCCCAGTTACTTGGGGTTTAGTTGATTCCAGATGTAGTCAAGTTGACAACCAAGACTAGCTATCGCTAATGTCACTCAATACTTTTTTAAAAAATTCTTAGTCTGAAAAAGCCCTATGCATCCTTCCTTCTTTTAAACCCGCCTGACCCTCCCTAGCCTAAGAAAGCAGGAGCTATCATTTCTTTCATCGGCTGGTGGGATGTGTACTTGCCCATCTATCTGTCTGTCCGACTGACTTGAAAGTTCTTGCTGTACTGGTCCCTGAGTAAAACTCTTTCTGTTTAAATAACCTTCTGTTGGAAAGCTCTGTCCCAGCAAGTTAAAGAATTTGGGATTCAGCTGGACAAGAACGGAGTACAGCTGCTGTGCCAAGACTGGCCTTCCACACCGGGCAGTCAGTCGGCAGATGTGAACGAGAGGCGGTTGACTTGGTGATTTGCCCAAGCAGCCCAGCCGGGTATCCTGAGACGACACACAGTGAACTCGTGTGACCTGCGTTTTGGAAGTTCATTCAAAATTGACTGTATGTCCCCTCATCCTCACTCACTAAGTCCTGGCACTTAGTAGGGACTCCTCAGACATCTGTCACTTGATTGAGCCAGGGAGCAAACTGAGCCGCCCTTCGCACTCCCGAGTTCATCCCTGGCCTGTGCTACGAACCAGCAAACTAGGCCACATGCCTGACCCAGTTTTTCCAGTGCAACCTGCCAAGCCCTGGGGGCAGCAGTGGGGCCAGAGCCAGCATCCATGGTGACTGGAGAGCTTCTCCGCATTCTCCTGGGACAGAGGCCATCCAGATCTGCCCAGCTAGATTCGTGTGGGGCGGAGGAGAAAGGGGCCTATTTCAGGGTAGCTGGAAGTGGGTCTCCGTGCAGCACTGCCCCCTACTGTCCAGAAACAGATTGAAAGGCTTATTGGGGACTGTGTTGTTAGGAACTTAGGTAGACACAGGCGACTTTCACAGTGTCAGAATTTGTTAAATGCCAAAACAAACAAACACACAAGTGATGGTGGTTCCATTGGTGGCAACTTGCCATCCCAATTTCCCTTGACAGTTGGTAAAGGCAAGCACAGATTCTTTTATTCTGATCTTAATTACTTAAAAATGTTTATTCTTTGTGAATGTGAGGAGGGATGGTGTGGGCGTGTGTGGGAGGGATGGTGTGTGTGTTGGGGGATAGTGTGAATCCCACCAGGCAAGAATAAGATTATTACCACAAGTTTTCAGGCAAATTTGAAGCAGGTTTTATGAAATACTGGCCAGGATGATGGACACCAGCCAGGTCCATACCTGGGATTCCCAGAATATGGCACCAAATTAGTCAGAGGCTTATAAAGGCAAAACTCACAAGGCTACACACTTCCTACATTCGTCCAATCGGGGGCAAGCACACATCCTGACGTACTTCCTGCCTACCTTCATCCTGTGCAGCTGGTGCAATCAAGCTTGCTTACAGAGGCAAAAACAGCAGCCCTCAGCATTCCAGAAAGTTACCTGTCCTTGGGCAAGTGGGGCTTCAGGTTAGAGACAGTTTTGTTTTGTAGACCTCTTAAGTTCAGTAATTAAAACTTCAGACCTAACTCTAGCCCTCACATCCCCCTTGAGCTGGTCAAATCCTGGGCTTCATGGAGGGCATCTTTCCATACTGGGATTTAGTAACCATCAGCTCAATGGCACCCAGGTGGGAATTCACGTATCTAGTTAAGGCATTAATGATGTAAGGGCCAACAGTAATTAGCTGAAACAGAAGGGCCAAAGGCCCTGCAATGGCTGACATCAGAGTCACTATAAGAATGGGAACTCGTGATTTACTTCGTCTCAGGTCCCCTCTTTCCCAACGTTTTTCAGTAATTCCAGATCACCTCTGTGGTGGTTTGAATGAAAATGGCCCCCATAGGTCCATTGGCATGATCTTGTGAGAACAGACATGTCACCAGGGGCAGGCTTTGAAGCTGAACCTGGCCTAATGGCACCTAACAGGGTAGCGGGTCACAGGCTCTGACACTAACTCCTGTAATGGCAGGATAGGTTGGTGGAGGCTGTTGCCGTTGGTTTGAAGTGTCTTCCTTTTTATGGGGTCCAGGTGAGTGCTGCTTGTGCATTTTACAAGTTCTCAGAGCTAATTTTCCTGATAGAATTTTAATGTGCCTGTGTATTATTATTTTGATAAGTTTAAAGTTTGTACCTTTAAATTTTTCTTTTCTTTTTTTTTTTCGTCTTGGGGACAGGCTTTCTCTGTGTAACTGGCTGTTTCTCTGGCTGTCCTGTAACTCACTCTGTAGACCAGGCTGGCCTTGAACTCAGAGATCCACCTCTCTCTGCCTCCCACGTGCTTGGATTCAAGGTGTGTGGCTTAAACTTTTTCTTATTTATTTGCTTATTTAATGTATATAAGTATTTTGCCTGGATGTATGTCTGTGTACCACATACATTCCTGATAGTTAAGGAGGTCAGAAGAGGGTGTTAAGGCCCTGAGACTGGAGTTACAGATGGTTGTTAGCCAGCATGTGGGTGCTGGGAACCCAACCCAGGTCCTCTGGAAGAGCAACCAGTATTTTTAACCACTGAGCCGTCTCTCCAGGCCAGGTGGTGCCATTTTACTCTTAGTGGTAGGTTGTCACTTGTGCTGTGAGAACAGATGTTTACATGCCCAACAAGGTAGAGATATCCTGCCTCTGTGTTTGCATTCAAAATGCAGCCAGAACCTGCTTGTGAAATGGAGCCAGAAAGCACAGCCTGTAAAATAAGCACCATTTTAGCAGCCAGAGAGATGATTCGGCAGTTCAGAGCACTGGCTGCGAGGGCCAGGGTTCAGTTCCAGGGAACAGTCCAGTGGCATCTAGAACCTTCACAGTGTTGTGCAACCCTCACCTGCGTCAGCTTAAAGCATGAATGCACACTGGAGCTAAAGTCACCCCATCAGCACCTGTCAGCAATCACCCCATCTGTAAGTCTGATTTCTGTCTCTACGGATTTGCTGATTCTGGACATTTCATATAAACGGAACCATATCATAACTGTCCTCTTACATTTCTTTAAAACGTATTATTATTGTGTTGTTGGATGTGTGGGTTTGTTGGAGTTCAATCACCTTGGTTGCCCCAAGAGACCATCTCTTACACCACAGTTGCTGTAAAAGCATGAGGATTTAATTAATTCTGTCACGACAGGGTCTTTCAGCATTCGAGAAGCGAGAAAGACCCCGAATAGCTGGTACAGGCTACTTTTAAAGTAAAAAGCCACAGAAAAAAGGGGAAGTCTGGGGGTTGTTTTCCAACTATTGGGATGGGCTGATTCAAATGGCTATTAGCAATGATTGGTCTGAGCCACGGCGAGAGAGTGGTTGGTAGATCAGGCAGGGTAAGGGGGAACATCTGTGAGTCATCCTAACTGTATCCAAGGAACTGGGTCAGCATCTAAGGGTTATCTTGTACCAATTCTAATAACTGAGTTCTGTCTGGAGAACATCCACAAGGACACAGGGAGATGGAAAATCCCAACATTCCAGCACGTGCATGTGTAGTTATTAGGTCTTTGGTTCCAGGGGGGCGGGGGAGCTGAGAGGCCTCAGCTTCAAGTTCTACAGGTTGTGCATGTGTGGAGGTCAGAGGACAGCTGGGCGGAGTTGGGTCTCTCTTCCACCTTTACATAGTCTCTGGGATCCAACTCAGATTATCAGGCCTGTATGATAAATGCATTTACTGACTGAGCACCTTTACCCACAGGTTTTCCTTTGATGTTTTTGTCTCTTTCATTTAGCATAACACTCACAAGGTCTATTCATATTGTAGCATGTGCGGGTGATCCACTCCTTGAGTGAGGGAAGATGCTGAGGATGGCATCTATACCCTCACATATGCTATGCAGGCACTCTACTCTTGAGCTAGAGTCCCAGTCTTTGTTTAGTCTTTTTTTATGGCTGAGTAGCATTCCATTGTGTAGATATACCACAATTTGTTGCTGTGACTTCCCAAATGATGGACCGAAACCTGTAAGTTAGTGTGTGTGTGTGTGTGTGTGTGTGTGTGTGTGTGTGTACTTGCTTGCATCTATATATGTGGAGAGTATGCACATGGGATATCATACCTGTGGAGGTCAGCTGATGGGAGTCTTTCTCTCCTACTACCACACAGGGATTGAACCCACATCTTCAGGCTTGGCAGCAAGCTCCTTTACCTACTGAGCCATCTCGCTGGTCCCCTAAGCTATGCTTTCCACAGAGACAGGAAACAAAATGAAGATCTTCTTCATGCACTTCCTCTACTGTGGTGGAGAGAGGAACCGAGGGCCTGGGCCACGCTGAGCAACACCACAGGGCTCTCTGTGTACCGGCTCTGGTAGTGGCCAGAACTTCTCTTGTCTCTTACAGCAGCCTTCCTTCCTGGCTGCTGCCCCTGTCCTACTGAAGCCTTTGGTTAGTTTAGCTGAAGAGATGAGATAAATTTCTTAGAATGGCATGGACCAGCAGAGAAGACAGAGAAGAGCTGTTGACATTTGGAGTAGGACTCAGGATGTCTTGGGCTTCCCAGGAGCCTTTTAGGCCCTCTTGATTTCTGATCATTGGAGGTTATTTGAAATAAGTGAGGCATGACTGCCCTCTTGAGACAAATATAATTTTTTTTTTTTTTTTGGTTTTTCGAGACAGGGTTTCTCTGTGGCTTTGGAGCCTGTCCTGGAACTAGCTCTTGTAGACCAGGCTGGTGTCGAACTCACAATCCTTTCCAATTAATGGGATTTTCCACATGCTTTGTGGAAGAAACAGTTCTGTTTAGTTGTGGGGTGCCATCCCAAACTCCCCTGGGTTTTTTCTTTTTTTAAAAGATTTATTTATTTTATGTATATGAGAGCTCTATCTGCATATATGCCTTTATGCCAGAAGAGGGCATCAGATCCCACTAGAGATGGTTGTAACCACCATATGGTTCCTGAGAATTGAGCTCAGGACTTCTTAACCTCTAAGTCATCTCCTCAACTCGCCTCCCCCAACCTGCATGTGTGTGTGTGTGTGTGTGTGTGTGTGTGTGTCACACGCACACATACTGGGAGTTTTAAGTACTATATTACTTGCCTGCCTTTCTTTGCTCTCCACCCCACTCTCTCTATTTTATGTGTGATTTTTTTTTTTTTAACAGAGGCCTGTCTTCAAACTTACTGTCTAGCCCAAGCTGGCCTTGAGCTTGTGATCCTCTGTGCTTGGCCTTTCCAGTACTGGTATTAGTGGCATGTGAGGACTCCCAACCTAGTTTTTGTAAGCTTTTTAAAATATTATTTATGTATATTTTATGTGTATTAAGTGTCTTGCCTGCAAGCATGTGTACCATGTGCATGCAGTGCCCTCAGAAGCCAGAAGAGGGCATCATATGGTTGTGAAACACCATGTACTGAGCCCCAAGCCCAGGTCTTCTGCAAGAGCAGCCAGTGTTGGCACTGCTGAGCCATCTCCCCAGCCCTACTTGATGATGATGATGGTGGTGGTGGTGATGAGGAGGAAGAAGAAGAGAAGGAGGGTGATGTTGGTTTTTCAGGACTGCATCCCACTGGATGGTCCAGGATGACCTTCTACTCTCCATCCTCTGGCCTCACCTTCCCATGTGCTGGGATTATATCCAATTTGAATTTCTTACAACCCCTCATGCTGTTTTCCACAATAGCTGCCACATTTCTCTATCCCTGCCCATAGGCACAAGAGTTCCAACTCTTTTAAATCACTTTCCTTTTTTTCAGAAAGTATTTTTAGATTTATGTGCATGACTGTTTTGCCTGAACACACCACACACACACACATACTCACACCACACACCACATGCTTTCTTGGTGCCCACAGAGGTCAGAGGAGGGCTTCAGATTCCTTGGAACTGGATGATTGTGAGAACCTGGGTCCTCCTCAAGAGCAGCAAATGCTCTTTTTCATTGAGCCATCTTTCTAGCTCTTTTTTTTTTTATTATTATTTTTAAAGTCAGGGCCCAAAGCTGGCTTCAGACTCACTATGTATCAGAAGAGCATGAACCTATATGTTCCAAGTGTTTAGTGTCTAGTTCAGTGTCATCACTTCCAGCTTTAATTCTCCACTTTCTTTTTCTTAAAAATATTATTAAATTTTTTATTGTTGTTTTTTTAGAGACAGGGTTTTTCTCTGCACCCCTGACTGTCCTGGAACTCACTGTGTAGACCAGGCTGGCCTCAAATTCACAGAGATCCACCTGCCTCTAAAGGCATGCACCACCCCCACCCAGTATTTATTCATTTTTTTATGTGTGTGTATGTACACCATGGGTGTGCCTGGTGTGCAGGGAGGTCAGAAGAGGCATCTGATTCCCTGGCACTGGGTCTCCTGAACCAGTTGAGTGTGGCCATGGGGGAGCTAGGACCACCCAGTGCTCTAAATCACTGAGCCATCTCTCCGGCCCCAGGTCTCCTCTTTTTTTTTTTTAACCAACTCTTGTTTCTCTCAATGTCTGTGAAAGGAGATCTCAGCTCTTGTGGTTTGGTTTCTCATTTCCCTGGTGAACGGACCTACTAGACATCTTTTCAATTGCTCTTGTGGCCCGTAGGGTCAGAGAACAAGTCGATGGGGTTGATCCGCTCCTCCCACCATATGGGCTCTAGGGATCAAATTCTGGTTGCCAGGCCTGTTCAGAACATGTGTTCAGAGGAGCCATCTCCCAGGCCTTTGGCCTATGCTCACGGGCCATTTGTAGATTTTCCGTGGATAAATGTCTGTTCAAGTTTCGAGTCAGGTTGTTTGAGTCTGCTGTTATTACTGAGGAGACGGCGTGTGTTCAGGATATCAGTGTCTGACCAGATAAACTATTTGCAAAATATCTTTTCCTGGTCTGTGAGTTGCCTTTTCACTGTGGCTGGTGTCCTTTGAGACCTTCCATGGAAATGACTTTAAAGGTAGAAGTCATCCCTGTGGGGCGGTGGAATGAGGGAAAGGGATTTCTGACCAAGGAAGCAGCCCTGAAAACACAGGAGTGTTGCAGGCTCTGCTTAGAGAGATGGGGTGCTATGGCTTATCTGTGGGAAGTAGTTTACTGTGTGCTAGCTCATCTCTCTAGGGTATTTCCCACAGAGGGTGAGCTATCCCAGAAGAGAGCCTTTTATACTGTTTTGGGTTCTTTGTGTGACTTGTGTTCTCATTGGTTAGTTTAAACTGCGGGGCAGTGAGGCTGCAAAGGGAGGGGGAAGGGAAGGGGAGGAAGAGGTTTGCAAAATAGACACTGATGGGCCTGCCAGACTGTGTTCCTGCTCTTCCCCTCGGCTCTGGAAGGGGGAGGGGCTTCCACTAGCTGTCTCATACTGGCTTGTACACAGGATAAAAAGTGGGGAAAGGCAGAGACCATTTTGTTCCAAGGATTTAGCGGCAGCCCCTATCAGTTGAGACTGATTCTGGTCCATGGTTTAGGAGATTGGTTGAGCCCACATACCACCCTCCTCCATTACATACCCAATTTACTTTGTGGGGTGATAGATGAGGGCAGCTCTGAGAGAACTGGATCTCCTCACCCCCCAACATCTACCAGAGTCTATAAGGTTTCCTTAGGAAATAGCAGTTATGCCAAACTAGAGGAGGAGACTATAGTCTGAGTTGTGGAAGAATCTGGTGTATTCTAAACTACCCCTCCCCTCAAACTATAAAGCAGCTGAAGGCCTTCCGAGCTCAGCTTAGACCAGCGCCTCAGTGGGTAGGCTACCTCAGTAAGGAGGAGTCAGACCCACTGACTCAGAGGGATGGAGACATTAGAGATCCATGGTGGCCATGGGATTCCTGCCCCCTGAGGCACATCGCTAGCCTTAGGACAGCCTCTCAGAGTATATACCCCCACAACATCAGGAGAATCTGGTTTTAATTCAAAGGGACAGTTACAGTTGTCAGACAGAATGGTGGAGTAGCAGCTGTTCTCCAGGAAGTTCCTGAAGTGACCCATGTCTCTGCCCAGCCTGCAGCTTTCCCTCCTGAAGGGGGTGGGGCCTGAGCACGCCTGACATCAGCTCCTGCACGGTCCTGACCTCCAGTTGTTTAGGGAGGGAAGGTCATCTGTTCAGGATGGGAGTTTGGAGATTGGAATACGCTCTGGTGACAGCTAGAACCCTTTCAGCTAGCACCAGTGCCCAGCTGGCAGAACTCAGCTCAGACAGGGGCTTTGAAGCCCTGTAAAGGAAAAGGAGTAACTATCTGTGTGGATTCTAAATATGCATCTGGGGTACTGTGCACAGGGGCCGTCTGGAGAGAGGGGACTCTTGGCAACCTCAGGGGCTCCCTCGATTATTAGATGCAGCTCTGCTCCCCCAGGACTTTGAAGTTCAGCACTGCTGAGGCTACTGGAACAGAGGGACCCCATAATGCTGTCCTGCCCTGTGGGATACTCAGGGAATCCCCAGCTTTTAGGAAGGCTTTGGTGAGCTCACCCACCCACTAGGGCTTATCTCAGACTGTGCGCTGGACTGTCCTCTGGGATCACCTTCATCTCATGGGCAGGAGGACACCTAGAAGCTTTCAAACCTGGGCGTTACACTTGCTCCGCTCTCTCCAGTGGAACATTTTCAGGACAATGGGGTCCTTACTTCCCTAGTCAACCACAGGGCATGCATTCCACTGGTGACTGTCTCAAGGCTGGCCAGAGGGAACAACAGAGGAAAGAAAATCCTACTGGGTGGACTCAGCACACGCCTGAGGAGTGAGGGGCAACTTAGAGTGGACATCTTGGAAGAGAGACTCGTAGAAAGACCTCCTTGTCCGAGGTAGAATGTGAATTGGCTTACTATTTCAAGATAGAAGGCTAAATACTTACCAAAGGAATATTTAGGACTTAAGGAATGGACAATTGGTCTGGAACACATTTTTCAACTGCATGCCTCAACTTTACCTTGGGAGAGGGAGCACAGCAGGCCCAACAAGGACTGATTGCCATTTTAATGCAGATGGGGCCAGAGCTATTTTGAGGCCAAAGGTCAACTCTTCTAAACGCCCAGACAAGGATTACCAACATCGTTATGGAGGGAACACACTCCCTCTGGAAAATAGATCCGATGGCTGTAATAGGACGGCCTGGGTTTTAACTGCGCATGTTCCCTGGGTGTATTGGGATGTCTTGTGCTAAGGACCTAAAGAAGTTCTCAGGGGTCTGGCTAAAGTTTTAGGAAGTTCAATGGGTGTAGGAAAGATAATACGGGCATCCTGGACTGGCCTGCCCTCCCAGTTCCAGCCCACACTGCTGGAGTTCTGGTCCCACTCCTTGGTGCCTCCCAGAGTCTTGTTCCCCGTTCCTCCGTGGTTTCCCTCCCTGGTCCGGGGCGCAGGGGGTGTTGGAGGCTGTCCTGGGCCTACATTTCTCTCACTTCCCGCTATTGTCCCGAGTTCCTGTGGCCTCGCCACTCTCCCCGGGCCGTCCCCCAGCTGTGGAGAGTGGTGACTCATTTCCTTTCTTCCTAGTGACTTAATCCTGCCCCCAAGCAGGGCCGGGACCTCTTGTCGCTGAGGCTCGGTGTGTGGTATGGCGCTTCCCACCCGGCAGGGGACGCCAAAAGCCTGTGGGCTGCAGAAACCGCAGCCAGGAAGCTCAGTCCTGGCTCATGCCTCAGACCTGTCATGGTCGTCATGGTCTGGGCTGGGGAAACCAAGACCTGGGTATTCGGATCGGAATTGCTTCTTTCATACCCTGCCAACGGCGGGTAGGAATTTAATACCGGATCCCACGGCTTCACACCTCGGTTAGTATTTTCATCCTCTACCCCTCTGGCCTCTTCCTCCTGCGGTGTTTCTAGCGTTGTCTGCTGACATATTCCCTAAGTAGTGATCCTTGTGGGTACTGCGACGTGATTGTTGCAGGAACTTGTACTTGCCGGGGCCCCACCAGGAAGAGGAGGAATCCACAGTCATAGTGGCCTTCCTGACCCATGACAATCCTCTGGGTTCCCCGTTTTCTTTCCTTCCATGTTCCAGAGAACCACAGACTTAACTGAGTATGGAAATATCAGTTATTTTTCTAGAGCCACCCATGGAGTATGAAGTGACACAACAGGTCTCAGACAACATCCTATGACCCTGTTGCTGGCCTCCTCACCTCCCTGCAGGAACTATGAATACAAAAGGCTTGTTCGTCCTAGAGAAGGAAGGCAGAGGGACCTGGAAAAAGAAGGGGATACAGGAGTCTGATGATGTCAAGAATTCCAGGACAATTAACAAAATGTGTTCTGAAGGTTGCCCTCAGAGACAATATTCTTCCATATGGAGATATTCCAAATAAGAACATGAAAATAGGGGCTGGAGAAATGGTTCAGCCATTAAGAGTACTGGCTGCTCTTCCAGAGGACCCAGGTTCAATTCCCAGCACCCACATGGCAGTTCACAACTGTCTGTAGCTCCAGTTCCAGCTAATTTGACACCCTCACACAGACATGCATGCAAGCAAAACACTAATGCGCATAAAATAATAAATAAGTCATTAAAAAACATAAAGATAGTAATGGACCACTCTTAGGGCCTAGCTATTATGACAAAGCGTGGCCCTTCTCTTTGGTCAGTTGTAAAGCTGCAAGTTTTGGGGAATCTTGAAAGCGAGGTCCTAAGCTTCATTTGCATTTATGACTTAATCCTCCTCCTCTGCAACCTTTGTGACCTACAGTTTGTCTTATTGGATCACAGCGGTGAACCTCAGGGACCACCCTATGATCTCATTTACCAGAAAAGGGAGAAGGGAGGACAGTCTCTAGAAGCCACAAAAATCCTACAGTGGCTAGTCTACACTCATGTGTAAGTGTGTATTGTTCCCTAAGAGCCTCTCTTTTCATGCCCCCAGCTCTGTGCTTCAATTTGTGTTAGTCTTTTCTTACTTAAAGTAGCCTTCCTTAAAAGTGTGTGTGTGATGTGTTTAAGTGTGATATGCATGTATGTATGATGTGTGTGTTGTATGTATGTGTGTGATACATGTATGTGGGTGTGTGGTATGTATGTGTGTATGTATGATGTGTGTATGATGTATGTGTGGGTCTGATGTATTATGTGGGTGTGATGTATGTATGCGGGTGTGTGATGTGTATGTGTGTATGTATGTATATATGCGTGATGTATGTATGTGGGTTGTGATGTGAATGGTGTGTGTATGTATGATATGTGTGATGTATGTATGCGGGTGTGTGATGTGTATGCATGTGTATGTATGATGTGTGTATAATATATGTATGTATGTGGGTATGTGATGTGTATGTGTGTGTGATGTATGTATGTGGGTGTGTGATGTATGTGTGTGGGTGTGTGATGTGTATGTGTGTGAGATGTATATATGTATGTGATGTATATATATGTGTGTGTGATGTATGAATGCGGGTGTGTGATGTGTATGTGTGTGTATGTATGATGTGTGTTGTGATGTATGTGTGTGTGTGTAATGTATGTGTATGGGTATGTGATGTGTATGTGTATGTGATGTATGTATGTATGTGATGTGTATATGTGTGTGTGATGTATGAGTGTGGGTGTGTGATGTGTATGTGTGTGATGTATGTGTGTGGGTGTGTGATGTATATGTGTATGTGATGTATGTATGTATGTGATGTGTATGTGTGTGATGTATGTATGTGTGATGTATGTGTGTGGGTGTGTGATGTGTATGTGTGTATGTATGATGCATGTGATGTATATATGTGGGTGTGTGACGTGTGTGGAGTAGAGTGTGCATTGGGAGGCCAGAGTACAGCTCTGTGGGGCCAGTTTTCTCCTTTCACCTTTCAGCATCAGGCTTGTCTAGCGAGTGCCCTTCCAGGTGAGCCATTTTGAAAGATCTAAAACTTTTTCTTAATAAGCTCCTAATGCTTCTTCATAGCCTTGAGACTTGTCCTGAAGTTCTTCTTCTCAGTGCCAGAGAATCCTGGCTTTTCCTGTGGAGGAGGGGGGCTGCAAGGCAGTGATGTGGAGCTGTGTCCCCCTTCCTCACCCACTACTGACAACTCAACACATGTCGGTCATTATGCTCCTCATCTCATCTGAGAGTTTCTGTGAGGAGCAAATGAGCTCAGCCACGGAAGGTGCTTCTCGCGTTGCCTGGGCCCATACACATACAACAGCTTCTCAGAACTTGGGCTCCATGAAGGACAGGGCTCTCTGCATTTCCTGTGCACATCTGTGACATCTACAGCAGAGCTGGGATTCAGTAAATGCTGTTGGAGTGAATGTCTGCATGTTAGCTGCTGCCACTACTGCCGAAGTTGACTGCACTCTAGGTTTTAGGCCTTTTGGACCAGAGGGAAGATGCTCCAGAGAGTGTTGCCTAGGATACCAGTGTCATGGTTTTGATGGTATCTTACTTAGGGTTTCTATTGTTGTGACCAAAAGTAACTTGGCGAGTGTCTTAGTCACTGTTCTGTTGCTGTGAGGGGACACCATGACCAAGGCATATAAAAGAAAGCATTTAACTGGGAGCTTTCTTCTAGTTCCAGAGGGTTAGCATGATGGTTCCCATCATGGTGGGAAGCATGGCAGCAGGAATGTTATGGAGCAGTAGCTGAGAATTTACCTGTGACCTGGAAGTTGGAGGGGGAGAGAGAGAGAGGAGAGAGAGAGAGAGAGAGAGAGAGAGAGAGAGAGAGAGAGAGAGAGACTCTGGCATGGGCTTTTGAAACCTCAAAGTCCACACCCACTGGCACACCTTCTCCAACAAGGCCATACCTCCTAATCCTTCCCAAACAGTTCCACTTACTAACTGGGAACCAAACATTCAAACATATAAGCCTATGTAGGGGCCATTCTAGTTCAAACCACCACAGGGAAGAAAGGATACAATTTATCTTATACCTCTCAAGACACACTGTATCACCAAGAGAAGTCAGTGAAGGGACTCAAGACAGGAACTAAAGCAGAGGGCATAAAGGAATGCTGCCTACTAGCTTGCTCCTTGTGGCTTACTCAGACTGCTTCTTATACCTGCTAAAAGATGGCATTGCCCAGAGTGGGGGGGGGCACTTCCACATCAATCAGTAATTAAAAGACAATGACCTACAGACTTGCCTATAGGCCTATCTTTTTTTTCTTTCTTTCTTTCTTTTTCTTTTTTCTTTTTGACAAGCTTCTCTGTGTAACAGCCCTAGCTGTCCTGGAACTCACTCTGTAGACCAGGCTGACCTCAAACTCACAAAGATCCATCTGCCTCTGCCTCCTGAGTGCTAGGATTAGGTGTGTGTCACCACCACCTGCTGCCTACAGGTCAATTTTATGGAGGCATTTTAGGCATTTTCTCAATCAAGATTCCCTCTTCCCAGATATACCTAGGTTTGTGTTGAGTTGATAAAACTGACCAGGACAGCTAACTCTCACAAAGCCCTGGGACTGACCACTAGCACTGCGTAAAATGGGAGCTGACATCCCAGCCTTTAGGAAGTACAGTCCAGAGGCTCAGAAGTTCAAAGTGACCCTGGAGAGTAGCAAGCTTGGCCATGCTGGGTTGCCTGAGACCCTGGTCTCAAAACAGACAGATAGATAAAAAAAAAAGTTTGGGTGTTTATTACACACATAAAAATTAAAAGTGTGACAACAATTGTATAGAGTCATGGTTGTTATGGTAAAAATAAAATGCTGCACGTCCCCAAATGGCAGCAAAGGGCAGCATGCCATGAGGAGCAGTGAGTCCCAAGCAGGGAGCCACATTGTGGCCTGTGGGCCATGAGGGCCAATGGGTCCTGTTGTCAGGGTTTCTGTCCTGCCTGGTTCCTGCAATCGTTAAGTCCCAAAGAAATCACACAGAAGTCTACATTAGTTATAAACTGATTGGCCCATCAGTTCAGGCTTCTTATTAACTCTTATAACTTATATTAGCCCATTATTCTTGTCTATGTTAGCCATGTGGCTCGGTACCTTTTTCAGCAAGGCAGTCACATCTTGCTTCTTCTGTGGCTGGACCAGGACTGCATCCTCTTCCCAGAATTCTCCTGTTCTCACTGACCTGCCTCTACTTCCTGTCTGGTTGTCCTGCCTCTACTTCCTGTCTGGCTATGGGTCAATCAGTGTTTATTTAAAATGTAATTGACAGAATACAGACCATTGTTCTACACCAGGGTCCTAGGCATGGAGCCACATGGTGGGTAAGAGACCGAGATGGGGCAACCAGTCCCATGAGAAGCTGTAGCCCCAGTGGGTGAGAGAGAGACGGACAGACAAGCCATGCAGAGTGAGGTTGGATATTTATTTAGTGGGTTATGGAAGTGAAGGGGAGAGGGAGGGAGAAGGGGGATGAAAAAAGAAACTAAGAGAAAGAAAGAGAGAGAGAGACGGAGAGAGAGAGAGAGATATGGGGGGGGGGAGCCATGGCAGCAGCTACCCTTTTGGGAGAGAGATGGAAAGAAAGGAACTCAGACTGGAAGCAGAAGGAAGATCTGCTTGCTTCTGTGGTGGAGAGGGGAGTGGGCAGGGCTTGTCTCTTAAAGGGACAAGACAGACCATTACAATGGTAGTTTCTTCCTACAACTCCAGCACTTGGGAGGCAGAGGCAGGAGGGGCTCTGTGAGTCTGAGGCCAGTCTAGATTACATAGATTCCTGGACATCTAGGGCTACATAGTGAGACCCTGTCTCAAAAACCAAAACCAAAATCAAAAGTAAGGCTGGGAAGGAAAAACATAAGGAAGTATGTTTGTGGTCCTGGGAGATGTTCGAATGGCATAATGACATTCAGCAATGAATGGGCACATGGGTAAGACGGTCCCCAAGTTGTGGCTTTGCAGCTAAAGGCACAAACAGAGGCATCTCTGAGACCATACCTTCCTACTCTGTTGGTGTCGTGCCTTGAGAACCGAGCCTCATGGGAAAGAAGTGTGCTCCTTAGTGAATCCTTAAAATCACACCTGTCTGGTCTGGGTTCCCACCTGGGGAATAGGACAGCTTTGATCTGACTTTGACCTGCTTCGGTGGCCCAACTGTAGCCCAAACCAAAGCATTGTGTCAAAAGGAGCTTGGCCCACTCTGGAGTTAAGCAGATCTGAGTTCAGATTCAGTCTGATTAATGTTTTTCCCCTTCTTTGAACCTCAATTTCTTCAGCTCAGAAATGGGAATGAAAGGTCTAGAAAGATGGCTTAGTGGTTAAGAGCACTTGCTTCTCTTGCAACTGGCCTAAGTTTTGTTTCCAGCACTTACATCAGGCAGTTCCAGGGGACCCAACACCCTCTTCTGGGTTTCTCAGGCACCCACATGCACCCGGCACACATGTAGACATGAAGGCACACACACATACATAAACTGAGAATAAAAACGAAAGTATTTGGTTCTTGGAGTTGTTAGAAGATAATATGTTTGTAACCCCTGGGCCAGAGCCGATGCTTGGAGAATACTCACACTCCCTGGCTAGCTTCAGATCAAGGAGGATGGCTGTGCCTCTCAGTAAAACACAAACGTTCCCTAAAGGAATGTTGCATATTGAAGGAGTCAGCTGAAGTCCTCGATAAATCCGTTAGCATCTTGAATTCCAGTTTGTTTATCATCAAAGGAAAGATGGAAAAGCATCCACACACCTGCTCGGATACCTTCTTATGACCCTGTAGAGAGACTTTGGAAGTCCCAAAGGCTGAATGAAGGTCACCTCTCAGTGTCAGCTTTCCAAATTAGCTGGGCCTTCCTGTCCCCGGCAGCCTCCACCCTGGGCTTTGGCATCCAACAGAATCCACTTCCAGGTCTAGCTGCTCCTTTCACTTAGGTTGAGTTGTTGGGAGTCACATGAGGACGCCACCAGTTGGTTTGCAAGGTTGCTGGGAGACCTGGAACCACACAAGGTGTTCACACTGATACTTCCTAGATGTAGGAAGTACTGGGCTTTGTAAAGTGCTTAGAAGGGAGCATAGCAAGGGCTGTTTCCACTTCCCTGGTCACTAACCAATGAGAAGTGTAAAGCAGGGCTGGTAAGATGACTCTGGGGATGAGCACTTGTTGGATCCAGCTTCTGCTCCCAGCCTCCACAGGGAGCTCATAACTACCTGCCAGTCTTTAGCCTCCTGGGGCCCGGCACAAAGGTGGTGCACATGCATACATTAAGGGGTGACAATCTTAATTACATATAAACATAGCTCAGTAAACAAACAGATGTATATTGTAAAGAAAGCAGTTGGATGAAACTCTTCTGGAAACTTCTCTAGCAACTTTCTTACCTCCTACTTGAAGACCCAACTTCCTCTGGTCATATTGGGGAGTTCAGGGTTTGGGGAATCTGAAAATGATCCCTGTTCACAAAGAAGCTGAAGATACAGAAAGAGTCTCTAAGACCCAGATCAGTTCAGCCTCCTACACTGCAGTCCCTGGAAACCCCGATTGCGTGATAGTCTCTTAGACATTTACTCATTTAAGCTCCTATCTTTGTCTTCTCAACAGCCCTGGAAAGGGTAGTAAGGATAACGCTTTGTCACTGGGTGTCACAAAAAGGAACTGAGGACTATGGAAAGTGTGGGGTTTCCCCATCCAATTCCCAAGAGCCATGACATCACAGCATAATAACCCGATGTGCTGGGTGGTACAGGGTGCAAAGCTTCCACACACCATCTGGTACCGGGATCCATAGGTTGCCTGCCATTCCCGGGTGCGTGGGCGTTTGCATGTGCTGGCATTGTGACATACATGTGAAGGTCAGCGGAAAACTCTATAGAATCATTTCTCTCCTTCACCTGAACGCACCTACAGCTCCTTGTATGTAGATGCCTAGGTAAACCTCAGGTGTGTACCATCATGTCTGGCCAACCTGTCTTGTTCCTTTTTGGTTTGTCCATTTGTTGTTTTTTGTTTGTTTGTTTGAGACAGGGTTTCTCTGTGGCTTTGGAGCCTGTCCTGGAACTAGCTCTGTCGATCAGGCTGGCCTCGAACTCATAGAGATCCACCTGCCTCTGCCTCCCTAGTGCTGGGATTAAAGGCGTGCACCACCACCGCCTGGCCTGTTCGTTTGTTTTTAATGTAAGTGCTGGGGATTGAACTCAGGTCCTCACACTGCACAGCAGACACTTTACCCACAGTGCCTATCTCCACAATACTTTCTACTCCCATTTGATTGCTGAGAAGACTGAGGCTGGATGGGCGAGGATGACATAAGGTCGCACAGCCACTAGCTACTGAATGGCGTGCCCTCACCCACAGTCACTAAGGTCGCACAGCCAGTGGCTACTGAATGGCGTGCCCTCACTGCAGTCACTAAACCCTGGTCTCTGATACATTCCACTGCGGAGTGAGGCCTGGTTGGGACTCAGGTCAGACTCCATGAAGCGACATGGATCAAGAATCTCTTGGGTGCTCCTCAGCCCGGGACTCCTTCCTTGTGCCTGCTGAGGCTGGCAGAGCTGAAGGACTTCAGGCTTCTTGTTGGCTACAGGCTTCTACATGGTGGGGTTAGCTGCGTGAACATGGTGATACTGCTGTCCTCCTGCCCTCTGCTGGAACTGTAGGTCATCAGGGCTGGCCTTTGGGAGGTGAGGATGGAGTGGGAAGTGCAGTGGAAAGGAGGGCAGATTGAGACCTGAGACTCTATCAGCTTTTGTGACCTCTGACCTCTGTGGAGCATGTGACCTGCAGGAGAGTTGGCACATTTTGGTGAGAGGCTGGAAGCATACCTCACCCAGGTGAGCTGAATTCAAAGCAACTACAGAGCAGGCTGCTGCCCTGTGACCATACAGAGAACCAGGAGGTAAAAGACAGTATGAGTCAAAGAAGCCAGCCTCCCAGCCTCCTTAGCATTGAAAAAGAAAGCTATCCATTATCTTTTACTACATAACAAATTATTTCACAACCCTAGCAGATTACAGCAACCTAAGTTTCCTGTCTCACACAGTTTCTATGGGCCGGAAATCTGGAAGTGGCTTAGCTGATGGCTGTGGTTCTGACTCAGGGTCTCTCAGGAGGTTACGGTCAAGCCATCTGCTATCGAGGGAAGACTAGATGACTAGGCATGGTAACGCAGGCCTGCTTCCTGCTGCCCAGATATATATGTAACAAGCTCTGCCACAAGCTTCTGATGCCCCGGATGGAGCCCAGCTGCCTTGCCTTCTCTCCAACCATGGGCTAAAGCAAGGCTTCCATTGTTAAGTTGCTTTGGCCAGGTATTTGCTTACAGCAAGGAGAAAGCGGCTACCGCAGTCGCTGGTGGTAGGTGGCTACTGCCCTTACTGCCTGTACACAGCTGCTTCAGGATGCTTATGAAGAGCAAGGGACAATCGGGATGTCTCCTATGACCTATCCTTGGTCATTGTCAGCCAACATTTCCGCAAGGGCTTGTCCTGTGGCTCAGCTGTGTTCTGTTCTGTGTTTCTGGGGGATGGGAGACCCTGTGAGGTGTGGATGCCAGGAGGTGGCATCAGTAGCACCATCTTGCATCTTGAGGCTGGTTGACCAAAGGACATCAGGATGTTGTTTGAGTCCTAAAGTCCTAGGGAACTTGACCAGGGGTCATCCTGAAAGTACTCCATTCTCATGGGCAGGCTTTCAGACCCTGGCTTCTCCACACAATCTGTGGTACTCTGCCACCTTAAAGTCCCCATCTGGAAATCCAAGGGGCGTCTCAAACTAACAGGTCCGACCCCAAACTTCTGTACCCTCCTCTTCCTCATACCTTCCCCAGTACTCTGTCCTGTCTCTGGAAGTGGCATCTCCAACCTCCCAGTTTCTCAGATCTAAACACCCACACTGCCGCTATCATTAATATCTCCTTCCTTCCTTCCCTTTCTCCTTCTTTGTTTCTATTTGCTTTTCTCTCCTATCCCCCTTCCTATCCCCTCCCTTCTCTTCCTCCCCCACTTCCTCCTCTTTTCCTCTTTTTTTTTTTTTTAAACAGGTCTCAGTAAGATGCTGTCTTCATCCTTCACCTCCTAAGTGGTGGGATTTTAGCATTACCTTAATCAGCTCTATTCTTGTTCTTTTTCTTTTGTTGTTGTTTTTTGTTTGTTTGCTTTTTTGTTTTATGTGCCACATCCAACATATCACCAAAATCCAGCTATCTTTACTTTCAAAATATATCCCGCTTGCTTCTCATCAGCTCTGTGGCCATGCCCCATCTCGCTACACCCTTATCTCTTGTTTGGTCACCAAGAGTTAATTGCCTCCTTAAGGATTCCCCTGTTTCTCTTGCTCCTAAGAGTCTGTGTCCATACAGCAGGGTCCTGGCTCCTCTGCTGTAAACTTGCTGTGGCTCCTGCTGTCTCAGCCTGTAAGACAATCTGTCTGTCTTTTAAAGATTTACTTAGTTTTTTTTTTTTGTGGGTGTTTGACCTGCATGTATGCTTATGTACCCATGTGTACCTGGTACTCATGGAGGTCAGACGAAGGTTTCAGATCCCCTAGAACTGGAAGCAGGTCTGGGAATCAAAACTGGGTCCTCTGTGAGAACAAGTGCTCTTAACCCCTGAGCCATCTCTCCAAACCCTCAAATAGCAAATTTTAAAACCAAAACATTCAAACATAAAAGAATCCAAAGATACACCAATACAATACTGAATGCTGAGGAATGACAGTAGGGAAATACTGAGTCTGTTTTCCCCAAAGAAACCCTTGTTTCTGTAGAGCAGAGCACAGTCTATACAACCATAATGTAATCTTGTTATGCCCAGATCACGGAATCCCCAAAAACCAACTAAGAGACTGAGTCCTGTATGTAAAAGCAAAGAGCCTTTATTCTTACACAAGTTTGCAAACTCTGTCTCTCCATTTGTCCAATGTATTGGAGTGGTCGGAGAGCCCCGAGTTCAGCTAGAGTTGGGTTTTATAGTAGTAGCAAAGGTGGGGGTGAGGGATTTCTAAGTTTTAGGACCCCTGATTGGCTGACATTTGTCTAGGGCTGTCCTGGTGAAAAGCGATGGGTGTGCGCTGGCAGGTGACCCTGTCTACAACAGTTGGGACATTCGGAATTTCCTTAGGATGGTCTGTTTCTGGATGGTGCCTGGGTAGTCTCAGTTTGTGGTCTTTATGGGAACCAGGGATTGCCTCAGGGTAAACTACTGGGACTCAGACCTCTATTGAGCTTGTCATGGCTGGGTCCTACAATCTCAAATCCAAGCCAATTTTCCTTCAGGCATGCATGTACAAAGTATACATGCCATGTCGTGTGTTCAGAGCAAAGTCTGTGTCGGAGTCACGCAATGTGACATGGATAAATGCTATCAGAAACACCTTTGATTTTCAATTACCAAAAGCCATTGTTTCTTCAGAAAACTTTCACCATTGCCAATACTGACATTTAGTATGTGACCCACATAGGGTCAAAACACACAGCGCAATAAGTTAGGCTAGCTTTCTAAGGCGCGGTGGTGTGTGCTGCGGAGGTCTGTTCAGCCTGGTCCCCTCCTGACTCACCGCTCTTCACTCCCACTGAGGAGCAAGTTCATCAGGAAGCCATGCCACAGCTATGGCTTTCAAAGATACAGAAAAGATGCCCATGGAACCCGAGGTGGCGATTCACCGAATTCGAATCATGCTCACCAGCCGCAAGGTGAAGTCGCTGGAGGTGTGTGCCTACCGGTTCAGAGGCGCAAAGGAGAAGAATCTGAAAGTGAAGGGGCCGGTGTGCATGCCTACTAAGACCCTGGAATCACTACAGAAAACACCTTGTGGTGAAGGTTCCAAATGAGAATCCACAATTGGCTCATTGACTTATACAGCCCTTCCGAGATTGTTAAATCAGTATTGAGCCAGGAGTGGAGTCACTATTGCAGAGGCCTAAGTCAACTATTTTAATAAATTGACTTAATCAGTTGTTTAAAAAAAGAAGTTGGGCTGGATGACATCCTATGATACAAATACACTATGACACATTCATTCTGTTGTAGGTGGATGCTGGGTTTCTACCAGATTTTGCCTATTAAGAATACAGCTATAGTGAACATTGTTGAAAGTGTCCAGGTAGCTCCTGTGCTCACTGACATTAGTTTATTTTATTGTGTGTATATGTGTGTATATGTGTGTATATATGTGTGTGTGTGTGTGTGTGTGTGTGTGTGTGTGCTTGCGCGTGCTGATGGTGGTGGTGGTTGAGATGGGATCTTACCATGTAGCTCTGACTGGCCTGGAACTTGCTATAGAGACCAGATTGGTCTTGAACTCACAGAAATCCACTTGCCTCTGCCTCCTGAGTACTGGGACTAAATACACCCAGTTGCTCACTGTCACTAGGATGTGACCTAGGAAGGCATACATACAGCTGCATTTTCCAAAGCAGCCCTGACAATTTCCACTCTTACTCGCTACTCTCCGTAGAGTTCTGGTTGTTTCCTGCGTCCACTGGTGCTTGGCCAGATGTGCTAGCCATCACTGCGATGGTGGGGATTGATGCTGCTGGTGATAAAGATGGTGGTGGTGATAGCAACAGGGAAGGTTTTGTTAGCTGTACTGTAAGGGGATTTCTCTCTTTGGACCACAAATTCCATCCCCAGGGCATCTTGCTCTGGTAGCTCTGCTTTGTACAGCCTGAAGAGCCCACTCCTCTGCTTCTGGCCTCTCTTACTGTGGTCTTTAACTAAAGGTGTCTCCATACTGTGGCCCTGTGGGTGCCTGCCTCCCAGCTGTGTGTGAGAAGTCCCTTCTACTTGGAGCACTCCCACTTCAAATGACAGCCCCAAAGAGCATGGGCCACAGGGCACTCAGGTGGGGGAGGAGGCCAGGAGGCACATGGGAGGGAGCTCTGCCCTGTGACCAACATGTCATCTATGTATTCATCTGAGGACCCTTCTTAGCTTATCAGACTCAAAACATTGGGTACACACAAAAAAGTAACCATAAGAGGTAGACAGGAGGAGATCAGGAATTCAAGGTCATCCTCTGGTAAGTAAGAGTTCAAGGCCAACCTGAAAGACTGTCAAAAAGAAACCAACAACAAATCCCTCAATATCCTAAGTGGAAGGAAGACACAGGGGAATTACCTGGGGTTCGGCAAGCATGTTAGTTCTGACACCACGGCATAAGCCGCCAAAGGAAACAAAAGGGCAGACTGGGCAGACAGCGACGGCAGGGACTTTTGTGCTCACAGGAAAAGGACATGGGTGCTGCCTGTAGCTCCCCATGCTCTGTGGGTCCTGCTGTGGACCACAGGTCTGAGATGGGACCTGCCTCTGGACTGTACAGAAGCCACCAGAAATGATGACAGGGGGTTCAGATTCAAGATAGAAAGCTTAGAAAGCACCCCCACTGCTCTCCCCACATCCCTCCAAAACCTCCTGCCTCCTCGTCCCCAACTGTCCCTCTTAAGTTTCTTCTAGCCCTCCTCCCCTTCCTGTAGCCACTTAACAGCTGGCCTTCCATGAAGCCACAGGACATGGCCACATCTCTAGCTCCTCTCCCTCTATGCACACTTTATCCCTGAGCCAAGCAGGCTTTCCAGGAGATGGGCCTGAGTGGGTCATGACCCTGTGTGTGCCCTGACAGTGTCTTCCCCTGCTCCCAGGCACACATGTGATACAGAGATGTACATGTGAGCAAATCACTCATATACATAAAATAAATCAAGTTTAATTTAAAAATTTTAAACTATCAAGCGGCTAATATGAGAATCACTGAAGATGATCTATGCCCCATGGTATCAGATATTCAGCCAGGATCAAATTCTTTCTAAATTATTTGTTTAGGGTGTGTGCACAGAAGTCTGAACACATAGCACAGCCTCCATGTGGCAGTCAGAAGACAACCTGTAGAAGTCAGTTCTCCCCCTCAGTCTTGTGGGCCCCAGAGATTGAACTCAGGTCATTAGCCTTGGCAGCAAGTACCTAACCAACTGACCCAGGCCGGCAGACCCCTGGGAGTTCAAGGCCAGCTTGACCTTCATAGGGAGATTCAGGACAGTCAGGACTACAGAGAGAGATCCTGACTTAAGCAAAACAAAACAAAAATCTACCTAATAAGCTCTAGTTCTGGGCTGGCCATTAAACTCTCTGTGATTGACTATCAGTAAATGTTTGATTTGAATACCCACTTTATCTACCCCTGTACCAGAACTGTGTAAACATTTCCTTAGGTTCAAAGAGGTCATGTGTAGAAAAAACTTAAGTCCTTCTACAAAGAAGTAATGTATAATTCCCAAGCTGAATGACTCCCACGGTCACATCATTAAACGAAAGATGTTAGATTCAGCAAGGTGCGTGTCATATTATTCAGGGTATGAGGAGCACGGGACAGGGGTGTCACTGGTGGAGTGTCTGAACAGTGTTCATCCTATTGTCACAGGGCCTGAAGACAGATGTGGGGACCCGTTCAGAGCATCTTTCACAGGACAGATGCTGTCCACATGAGTGTGTCCACTTTGAAAACTCATCTGAGTGACCACGTGTGATTTTGCAGAGGGAGGCATGTGTACTGTCTCATAATAAAATTTCCAACAGCAGAACCAGAGTGAGCAGAAACAGAGTGTAATGCTGTGGTCAGGGGTGGGGTCGAGATGAGTCTCAGGCCTGGCCGGCCCAGCCCAGGGTCCATCCTGGCTGACATACTCCCTCCTCCTTTTCCTCTTCCCTGTGTTTTCCTTGCTTCTCTTGTTTGCACTTCGAGAAGTCACTACTTGTCTTGGAGCAACCCAAGCCCCTGTGCATGCTAAAAGCACAGCCTTCCACTGAACCACAAACCAGCCCTTGGCTTTCTGAGACAAGGTCTTGATATGTAGCCCAGGCTAGCCTCAAATTTCCAATCCTCCTCCCCCACTTCCTGAGAGCTGGGATTCCAGATGTGTGCCATCATGCTGACAAGACCCATCTATTAAGCATCCACAGCTAAGCCCTAGGTGTGCTGAGGTAAAGAACTCGCAGCCTGTGGCCTCAAGGAACCCACAGTCTGTCAGGGAGATAGGCCTGCAAAGCAACCATCGCTGTCTACAGCCTAAGGGTCCCGGAAAGACATCCATCCAAGGAGACAGATAGGGAAACAGACGGGGAGGATTTCTCAAAGCGGCAATGGAGGATCAGCTTGGAAAATGGGTGCTGCTCAGGAAGAGGCCAGGTGTTCCTGGCAGAGGGAGCAGCCAACCACTGACCCCTCCCTTTTCCAGCTGTGTGGATGTACTTCAGAGGTGAGTGTGAAAAGGGGGAGCCAGGTGTGATAATACTTGCCTGTAATCTCAGCACTCGGAAAGCAGAGGCAGGAGGATCTCAAGTTTCGGAAAAGCCTGGGCTAAAGAGCAAGTACTGGCCTAGCCTGAGTACCTTAGTGAGAAGAGGAAAAAAAAAAGAAAAAAGGAAAAGAAGGAGGCATCTCAAGAATGAAGGTGGAGCATGGGCCCATGTTCTTCTGGAAGAGACAACTACGTTCTTAACTGTAGTCTAGACAGAAACCTGAACAGTCCTGAGAGCAGGTGGCCAGGGCGAGGCTAAAGGTCCTGGGATTAAAGGTGTGTGCTGTCATTTCTGCTTGGATCAGACCCTTAACAAGCCTTTATTAAGAATTTTGGGGGACTGGAGAGATGGCTCAGTGGTTAAGAGCTTTTATTGCTCTTGTGGAAGATCCCAGTTCAACCCCTAGTACCCACATTGCAACTGTAAATCCACTTCCAGGGATCAGATGTCCTCTTTTGGCCTTCTTGAGTACCCACTCATTTTTCATACACATTAAAAACAGTGAAGAACCTTATAGGACCGAGGAGGGGGCTTACTTGGTAAAGTGTCTATCTAGCATGTATACCTTGTCTCTTGGTTCTTCTTTCCTTGGGCTTGGCACCATGTTGCCTGTTGGTAGCCATTTCTTAGGATGGCCTGGTAGCTGCAGGTTCATGTAACTGGAAGTTTCTCATCCCCACCTGGTCCCACAGTCGCTTTTAAAATAAACACTCAGAGGCTTAATATTAATTACACACTTTTTGGCCTATTAGCTCAGGCTTATTATTAACTGGCTCTTACAACTTAAATAAACCCATTTCTATTAGTTCATATTTTACCATGAGGCTTGTGGCTTGTTACTTCACATCTTGCTTCTCCAGCTGCTGCTTAAGTTTCCCAAATTCTGTCTTCTTTGTCCCTTTATCTTTGCTTAGATTTTCCACCTGGCTCTATTCTTCCTGGCTATTGACCAAATCAACTTCTTCTTTTTTAAAAAATATTTTTTATGGTTTATTTAACTTTATGTGCATTGGTGTGAAGGTGTCAGATCCCCTGGATCTGGATTTTCAGACAGTTGTGAGCTACCATGTGGGTGTTGGGAATTGAACCCTGGTCCTCTGGAAGAGCAGTCAATGCTCTTAACCACTGAGCCATCTCCCAGCCCCCAAATCAACTTCTTAATTAACCAATGGTAATAAAACATATTCACAGCATATAGAAGGATATCCCACATCAGGTTCAGGCCCTCAGACTACTAAAGCCAGTGGGAGCTGTACATTCACCACTAGCTCAAGTTCCTTAGCCAGTCTGTCTTAGGGTTTCTATTGCTGTGAAGAGACACCATGACCACGGCAGCTCTTATAAAGGAAAACATTTAATTAGGCAGGCTTACAGTTTCAGAGGTTTAGTCTGTTATCATCATGATGGGAAGCATGGCAGCATGCAGGCAGACACAGTACTGAAGAAAGAACTCAGTTTTACATCTGGATCTGCAGATGGCAAGAAAAGAACTGGCTTGAACTTCTGAGACCTCAAAGCCCACCTCCTTGTGACACACTTCCTCCAACAAAGCCACACCCACTCCAGCAAAACCACACCTTCTAGTAGTGCCACTGCCCAGAGACCAAGTATTCAAACAGGCGTCTATGGGGGCCACTCCAATTCAAACCACCACACAGTCACTATGGTAGTGAGAGGAAGGAACCATGCCAATGATCCAAGGTTTCACCCAACACTACATGCCCAAATCTCAGGGACTGATCACAGAAAGGCCATCTCCTTAAGTGAACACCACAGAGAATTGATACAGGATGTGGGAGGTGGGGTGTCTTAGTTACTCTTCTATTGCTGCAGGAAGGCACTATGACCAAAGCAACTTACAGAGGAAAGAGGTCATTGGAGCTTAAGGTTTCAGTGGGTGCGTGCCTGACCATTGTGGCAGGGGAGCGTGGCTCCAGGCAGGCAGGTGTATCACTAGAGTAGTGGCTGAGAGCTTATAGTTTGAGACACGAAATGAGGCAGAGAGATCTAATTGGGGATAGTGTGGGCTTTTGATATCTCAAAGCCCATTTTCAGTGACACACCTCTTCCAACAGGGCCAAACCTTCCAACCCTTCTGAAATAGTTCCACCAACTCAGGACAAAACATTCCAATATATGAACCTATGGGAGCCATTCTCATCCAAACCATCACGGGAGGCCAGAGTAGCCAACAGCAAGAGGTCATCCTTGTCTTCTCTAGAGGCAGGGTGACACCCATGGCCAGGGTTTGTGGGTCTCACAGAGCTGACTTGAATCTAACTCTGGGTAGCTCTGTCTGTAAAGCCACTCTGCCCTAGTCAGGACAGGAAGGTCCTGGGGTTCATGCAGGACTTTCGGAAGTCCTAAGGTGGCGAGACTGTCCCTCCCACACTGGGCAGTTGGTGGCTCAGAAAAAAGACAAAGCTATGTTTTGCCAGGAATGTTTCCTATATCTCTTTTCCTTCTGAGAAACATTCCTGTCCTTTCCCGTCTTTCCAGCTGAGGATCCCCACACTGCAGACAGAGTTGCTGCCTCCCAGATGAGGTCAGCGGTGGTACTGACAACCACAGCATCTTGTAGGGCGATGCTGGGACCACCCGGGCCTCATGCACACATGGCCAGCAGAGCTTCTCCTGGCTCCTTCCTCTGAGCACTGCCTTCCCTCCTGCTGGTTGCAGGGCAGAAGGAGCAGCCAGGAAAAGCACAAGACAGTCTGGTGGCAGAACAAACCAGCTTCCCGTCTGGACTCTGTCCCTGAGCCCAGAGCACAGGCCTTCTCGGATTCCTGTGCATTCTGTCCCTGCTTTTCCTCATAGCTCAGATATAAATAATTTCATCCCCATGCATGACAATTGCTGGACAGTTTCCTGCTGTTGGGCTGCTTTCTGCTGCATTTGGGGTGGATTGGAATCGCATCCTCCAAAAGACACAAGCACGTCAACCCCCAACGTGACGACATTTGGGACCAGGGTCTTTGTTCATACTATTGAGTTAAGACAAGATAATAGTAGACCAGGAGTCTAGAAACTGATACCCTTTAAGAAAATATGGGCAGAGGAACGGAAGTCAGGGCAGAAATATGGTCACACAGGGAGAGGCCAGTAAAGATGAAAGGCAGATTATAAGTGTATAAGGTCAAGGACCACCGCTAATTAATTGTCCACAAGCATGGAAGCCAGGCACAGGTGAGGAGAGCCCTCCTGAGAGCCTCAGTACAGTAGTCCTACGGATGTGGGCTTTTGGACTTCCAGCCTCTGGAACCGAGAGGATAAATGCTAGAGTTTGCACTACTCTGCCGCTGCTCGCTGCTGCTGCTGTGAGAACTGAATACAGAGGTTCGAGAGAGCTGACTGGAGGGGGCTGACAGACAGCGGGCACTGTAACTCCATTGGTAGAACGCTTGCCCCGTGTGCACAAAGCTCTGGGCTCGAGCCTCAGCACTACACACACCTGTAATTCCAACACGCAGGAGGCAGGAGGATTAGAAGTTCAAGGTCGTCTGCAGCTCCATAGAGACTTCGGTGCCATCTTGGGATCCCTGAGTTCCCCATCTCAAAAAATAAATTAATATAGTTTAAGAAAAAGAATGGATATGGGTTCTGAAAAACACCCTCAAACTGTGTGGAACAGGGCAGACAGCCTCACGTCTGGCTGGTTTTCCAGAGATAGGCAGGAGAGGCCAGGATATGGCTCAGGCCCCAGGCAGCATGCAGAGAGACAGCAAACACTACCTTCAGGCACTTGATCCACTGTTGTGAGGGCAGTGCCTTCAGCCTGTCTGTTCCTAAACACGCTCGGGAGATGTTAAAGTAGATTGAACAGGCCTGAATTAGGGAGAATTTCCAGTCATCAAAAGCTTCCAGGAGTGTCTGAAGGAGCAATCTGACTTACAATAAATTATGAAGGCAGAAAGGACTGAAGAAATGAGAGAAACTCCCCCACCCTCTGGGGTGTCGTCACCTGGCTCCTGACACCCCTCTGCAGTCTCCTTGCCAACCCTCTACCCATCTCATGTCAAGATCCAGCCACCCTGAAGTCCTGCATAGGCCCAAGAGAGAGGCTACAGCCCAGCCCTGTGGCCTTTGTACGAGTGGGGCCCTCTTTTCAATAGCTTACCCACCTTCTGTTTGAGTGTTCGTTCAGCGCTGTAGCTTGAATGGGACGTGTCCCCACACCCAGCAGACTCAAGAACTTTGATGACATTGTTTGGGAACGTTGTGGAACTTTTAGAAGGTAGATCTTTGCTGGAGGAAGTAGGATCACTCGGGGGTGGGCCTCAAGATTTTATGGGCCCACTTCTTGTTCACTCTCTGCTTCCTGACTATAGATGAATGTACCCAGGTGTTTCCTGCTTCTGTTGCGATGCCATGATGGACTGTATCTCCTCAAACTGTAAGCCAAATGGAGACCCCCCCCCACTTTCCCTGAAATCACTTCCTGTTGGACATTTTGTCACAGCAATATCAAAAGTAACTAGTTAGCTGTTTTGGAAACAGTGTCTCAAACAGGCTTCCAGATTTGGAACACACCCCAGACTGGCCTGGATCTCTTCATCCTCCCTCCTGAACCTTGGGATCATAGGGACCATGCAGGCTGGTCCCCCTTCATCACTTGGTTAGCTTCTACTCACCGTGAGGAGTCATCACAGGTACTGCCCCTCCTCCAGGAACCTCCCGCCATATCCATCATCTTGGGTTTCCACAGCACCATGCCCTTACCGCTACCATGTGCCTGCCCACAGCACTAGGGTTAACTACAGAAACGTGTCTGGCCCCTAGCCAAATGGGAGGTTGGATGTGGGTAGGATACTGGCTTCCCATTTCCGTCTCCCCAGCCTCTGCTAGAGAGTAGGCCCATGATACAGAATAAATGAAAGCATAAGTGAATGACTTCATGGCTGAGTCATTATGTCTCATCTTTATGGCTAAGAAGAATCTTGAAGAGCTGTGCTGGGGCCGGGACCCCAGGAGGCAAAGGGAGTGCTGAGAGCAGGAGGGCCCACAGCTCCCTAGCTCTGGATGCTGTCTTCTCTCTCCACCGCTTTGCTTGTGTCTGAAGACCCAGAGCTGTGGGCAGGGCAAACAGGGGCTTGTATGTAAGGCTGACACCCTGACACGAGCCAGCGAGCCGGGAAGCTGATGCTGCCTGGCAGCCCAGAGCTGGGGATCTATCTGACAGTGTGGTGTGTCCGTACAAACTCATCAGAGAACTGCAGCTGCTCTGCCCTTCCTGGGCACTTGGTTAAGTACAGAGGAAAGGGTAGGAAACAAGGGGAGGCAGGGGCGGAAGTGGGAGGAAGCCTTCTGAACTGTGACAGCACTGGGGGTGACTATTTGAGCCCCCTTACAGACGAGCACAACTTTGCCATTTCCAAATTCATTGAAAATGCTCTAGAATTCCTTATCTTTGGCTGGAGAGCCGACTCAGAGGTTAAGAGTGCTTTCTGCTCTTGCAGAAGACCGTGGTTCCGTGGCCAGTACCCACAGTGGCAGCTCACAATCATCTGGGACTTCAGCTCCAGGGGATCTGACTCCCTCTTCTGGCATCTGTGGGCTCCTGAGCACGTGATACACAGAAACTCATAACACCCATAAATTAAAAAAAAAAATCTTGTTTGACTTTCCCTTTTTCCCCCCTTTTAAACAGGGTTTAGCTCTGCAGCTCAGGCTGGGCTCAAACTCCTGGCCTCCCTCCAGAGTTCTGGCATGAGAGACGTGTGTAACCACACTGGGCCTTAATTTATGTATTGTTTCTGGGCATTTCTAGTGGTTTCTCTAGTGGTTTAGTGGTTTCACAGTCTACTTGGAGTTAATATTGCATCATTTTGTGTGCTATTTTCTGCTGTTTCCTGCCCTCCAGTAAACTCCACACTCCGTGAACTCCACAGGGCAGCGCTGTGCTGTGCTCTTCAGACAGTAGCATCTACCTAAAGGGATTGAGAGGAAGAATAGCCACACATTGATACCCAGCTCTTGGTCACTTCATTCTGTTCTGTGCTTTAAGAAGGCAACATAGGGCTTTGGGACATGAATTCTCTCAGTTTTTTTTTT
>JAQHUG010000114.1:4660518-4676256 GCA_028555095.1 Dicrostonyx torquatus
AAAGAAAGAAAGAAAGAAAGAAAGAAAGAAAAGATGAGGCAAAGATGGTTCTAGAAGTATGGAATCAACAGTTTACCAGTTTAGGAGAATGCTCTAGAACAGCATATCATGAAACTTTGTAGGTAGGTTGTTTTGGTTACTGTTCTATTGCCATGAAAAGACACCATGATCAAGGCAAGTTTTAAAGGAAAGCATTTAATTGGGGAATGGCTTACAGTTTCAGAAGGTCAGACTGCTATCTTCATGGTGGGGAGCATGGGGCCAGGCAGGCGGGCATTGTACTGGAACACTGACTGAGAGCTCACATCTAGAGACACAGCTATGACACAGAGATACATACTGGGAACTGTGTGTGAAACCCACTCTCAGTGACACACCTCCTCCAACAAGGCCACACCTCCTGATCCTTCCCAAACAGTTCTACTAACTGGAGCCCAAGCATTCAAACCCATGAGCCTATGGGGGCTGTTCTCATTCAAACCAGCACATATGTGCTCATAAAATGTAGGTCAGGCTTCTTGCCAGCTGCTTGTTAGCTCAGTTTCATCATGTAGATATGAAAAAAGCACACACAGTCCACTAGGCTGGGCATGTAGCTCACTTGGTAGAGAACTCACCTAGTATATACAAAGGCCTTGCTTCCATCCCTAGCACCATGTAAATCAGGCATATTGTGCACTCCTGGAATCTCAGAACCCAAGAAATAGAGGCAGGAAGATCCAGAGGGCAAGGTCACCCTCAGCTAGAAATCGAATTCAAGGAAAGCCTGAGATACGTAAGACCTTGTCTCAAAAATCAAAACAAATGACTGAGCCTGGTGGTGATGGCACACAGCTTTAATCCCAGCACTTGGGAGGCAGAGGCAGGCAGAGGCTAGCCTGGCCTACATAGTGAGTTCCAGGACAGTCAGGGCTATTACAAAGAGAAACCCTGTCTCAAAAAACAAACAAACAAAACAACAACAAACCCCAAGTGCTTTGTGAGAAGCGTGTGACGAAGGAATGGGCTAGCTCAGGAGAAGCCTCAGAGCTGTGCCTGGCACATTTCACACACACTGAATTTTAGAGTCACCACAATCACTGCCGTTGTCACGACTATAATGATAGCATCTTGCTGGCAGGCAGGGCACTAGGCTACGGGTGAAAGGCTGACCACAGAGAGCGCACGCTCTGTCACTTTGCTTCCCGCTCACTCAGGTAGGCAGTGGCAAAGAGTGAGTGTAGGGGGACACAATGGGTGACAGCTGATTCTGAGAACCAAGCCAGTCTAAACAGAATGGGGCAGTGGAGAGCCCAGGAGTTAGGACATCCAGAGGCCTCAGTGCTGGACACCTGCCAATGGTAGCCTGTCTTGCTCAGAATTCTTCCACACTGGACTAAAAGATTGGCTGTTAACTCTCCAGTGCCCCAGACCACGCTGGAACCAACATCTTTAAGTAGAGGGCTTCCTCTACTCCGTGTTGGGGTTGTTTCTGCAAAGTAGGTGAGCAAGGAGTGGACCGGGCAGCTAGAGAGATGGATCAGCAGCAGGAGCACTTGAGGCTCCTCCAGGAGGCCAAGTTGAGTTCCTAGGTGCCTCACAACCGCAGCTCCAGGGAATCCCCCAAGGGCACTCAAACACACACAGAAGACACACCCATACACGTACATTTTAAATACAGAAACATAGAGTGATCCATTTAATCAAGGATTAAATGCTTTGAGCCCAGTAAGACTGTCAGCCACCAAGCCTGACCACGGACGGAGTTCATTCCCTCAGACCTGCATAGTGGAAAGAGAGAGAACTACTGAAAGTTGTCCTCGGACGTAGACACACACACACACACACACACACACACACAAACACAAAATGCTAAAAATGGTTAAGTACTTTCAACAACCAAGTTATTTCCCAAAAGGTATTAATGACAGTGTAATTAATTAGGGATCCCTAGAGGATCAGAACTAACAGAATTACTATGTATTCCAAAGGGGCTTTGCAAGATTGGCTTACACAGTAGCAAACAGGTAGATCAACAATGGCTGTCTGCACACTGTGTTGGCTACGAGTCTGGAAGCTGTCACTCCTCCAGGTGGGACATCTCGAGTCCCAGAGGACTCCTGGAGAACCAACAGTCTTCAGTCTGTGTTGGGAAGTGAGAGAGGCTGAGTTCTGATGTCACCCAAGTCTCAGGGCTGCAGTGGCACAGATGCAGTCTCCAGCAGGGGCAAAGCAGGGCGGGCAACAGCAGCACTGCCTCCCTTGGCATTCTTTGTACTGTGACTCTGCCAGGGGACCTGCTCGTTCTGGAGAGGGTCTCCTCACTCTCTGGAGAGGGTCTCCTCACTTGGGCAAGGCTTCCTGGAAATGCTAAGTGCCTGGAGCGCTAAACCCTGCCCTCAGGGAAACTTCTCCTAGCCTCTCCAGTTTTGTCTTTCACCTGATTCCTTTGTTCCATGAAGGAATTTTCCTTCTCTGAGGGCTGTGGCCCACCTGACCATGGCTGTCTCTTGGTTTCACCGTCCTCATGCAGGCAAAAAGTCCATCTTCAGCTGGACATGGTGGCAAATGCCTATAATCCCAACACAGAGGAGGATGAGACAGGAGGATTTCTGAGTGCAAGGCTACCTGGGCTACATAAATGAAATTTGTCAAAAAAAAAAAAGAAAGAAAAAAGAAAAAGATAAGATAGAAAGACAGACAGAAGATTGTCCCAAGTCCTGGAATTTTTCTGGGAGTCTTCCTTACAGGAAGGCTGTCATTTGTGTCTCAATAGTCACACGCTTTCCATTTAACTCTGCCAATTCTGATGTGTCAGAATTCTACTTGCCCCTTTAAAATTAATTAGCTTATTTTACGTCTATGTGTGTTTTGCCTGCATGTATGCTTGTGTGCTACATGTCCCTGGCACCTGAAGACTGGAGTCACATATGATTGTTAGTCACCATGTGGGTGCTGGGAATTGAACCTGGGGCCTCTGGACGAGCAATCAGTGCTCTTAACCCCTGAGCAATCTCTCCAGTCCCTGTACTTGTTTTTAGCAGAGGCCCTCCTGGGCTTTTCCTAAAGAGGTCATAGATTTCATTTGTCCAGGACAATGATAAGAACACACAACCCAAGTACTCAAGCTTGAGAGCTATGTATCGTGTTAGACCTCTGCCACTTAGCAGCTCTGAAGTGAGTGGGATGTGGTGGTTTGAATAAGATTGACTCCATAGGCTCACAGAATTGAATGCTTAGTCACCAGGGAGTAGAGTTCTTTGAAAGGATTAGAAGGATTAGAAAGAGGAGTGGCCTTGTTAGAGCAAGTATATCACTAGGGGTGGACTTTGAAGTTTCAAAAGCCCATGCCACACCCTCCTTTGCCCCTCTCTTCTTCCTGTTTGAGGATCAGGATGTAAAGCTCTCACCTACTGCTCCAGTGCCATGCCTACCATACCTGTCACCATGTTCCCCACTGTGATAATAAGGAACCAAGCTTCTGAAACTGTAAGCAAGAACCTAGTCACACTCTTTTCTTTATAAGAGTTGCCATGGTAATGGTGTCTCTTCATAGCAACAGAACGGTGACTAAAACGTGGGGTCTCTGGTCCTCTCAGCACACCACCAGTTTCTTACTTTCTGAGTCCTCTTAGAAGATTGATTTACATTTTCTTTCCAGCAAGAGCATTTTGGAGGGTTGGGGAGATGGCCCAGTTGGTAGTGTGCTTACCACACAAACATGAGTTCAATTCCCAGAACTCTGGTAAAAGCTGAATGCAGTGTCCTGTGCTTGTAATCCCAGCACTGGGGAGGCAGAGACAGGGGGGTTCCTGGGACTTCCTAGCCAGCCAGTCTAGACATATCAGTGAGCTCTAGGTTTAATGAGAGACTCTGCCTCAAAAACTAAGATGGAGGGGCCAGCAGCACTCGACACCAAGACTGATGACCTGAGTTTGATTACTGGAACTCATATGGTGCAAGAAAAGAATTGACTTCTCTAATGGTGACATATACACCATGGTGAGTGCACACAGACACACAGATACACACAAACACACAAACATACTGTCTTAGTTAGTGTTTCTATTGCTGAGAAAAGACACCATGACCATGGCAACTCTTATAAAGGAAAACATTTAATTGGGGTGGCTTGCTTACAGTTTCAGAGATTTAGTCCATTATCATTATGGTGGGAAGCATGGCAACTTGAAGACAGACATGGTGCTGGTGAATTAACTGAGAGTCCTGCACCTTGTAGGCAATAGGAAAGTGGTCTGATGGTCACACTGGGTGTATCTTGAGCAAGAGACCTCAAAGCCTGGCCCAACAGTGACACACTTCCTCCAACAAGGCCATCCTACTCCAACAAAGTCACACCTCCCAATAGGGCCATTCTCTTCTTTGGGGGCCATTTTTTTTCAAACCATCACACACAGAGACACACCACACACACACAGGCTCACAAATACAGCTATACATGCAAAGACACACAAAGAAACACACGTACACCCACAGGTACATACACACACAGAGACACTGACATGTACTCTTAAAGTAAAAATTTTAAAAAATCAGGTTGTGCCAGCAGTTTACTCCCAGCAGACAGATCTCCGTGAGTTCAAGGCCAGGCAGAGCTCCACGGAGAAACCCAGTCTCTATAAACTAAGAAACGAACAAGTGGAAAGCCCCTGAGAAGACACCCAGTATCAGCCTGGCCTCTATACCACACACAAATACACACAAGCTCCCTCACACACGTGAACACTTACACACATAGATACCCACAGGATTAAAAAATTTTTTAAAAAGGAAATGTCCTTTTTGGATGAGTGGCACACATGGAATGATGAACATTGTATCCTCATATTCAGGTGGGTAGACAAAGGTTAAACAAGGGAGGAGCCGCTGCGATGCCTGGCACGTGTCCCTGCTTCTTCCCTCCCCAGGCTGGGAAGATCTCTTTATATTTATTTTACTGGAAAGTGTCCCACTCTCTGCAGCTTCCCAGGAACAAGTAGTCTCGGGGGTAGTTTGCAAATGAGTACATCTCTCTGCAGATGGCAGGCCCAAGATCAGAGCAGTACACCATGGGTACAGAGTCACATGGCAGGCTCGTGGGCGGTTGACAAGATGGCCCAGAGTGGAGTCAGTAGTCTCTGTTCCCCATCCTCTTCAGCTGCACTTGGGCTATTCTGTCTTAGTGAGTGCTCACTATGCCACCAGGTTCTCTAAGCAAGTGAGGCTGTGATCCTCCATCTTATACTACTCAATAGAGGGAATTTAGTGTCAGGCATTGTGCATATACCTGTCATGCCAGAACTGGGAGGGCCAGAGGTCCAAGGTTATCTGTAACTATGCCTCACATTTGAGGCCAGGCTGGGCTACATGAGAACCATGTTTTAAGAACAAACAAACAAATAAAACCCAAAACCCCACAAAGCAAGTAAATATTGACTAGTCATGGTTGCACTCCAGAGGTGGAGGCAGGTGGATCTCTCTGAGTTTGAATCTAGCCTGGCGTACATAGTGAGTTACAGGCTAGCCAAGACCACATAGTGAGACACTGCCTAAAAAATTTTAATTAAGCCAGGCGGTGGTGGCGCACGCCTTTAATCCCAGCACTTGGGAGGCAGAGGCAGGAGGATCTCTGTGAGTTCGAGACCAGCCTGGTCTACAAGAGCTAGTTCCAGGACAGGCTCCAAAGCCACAGAGAATCCCTGTCTTGAAAAATCAAAAAAAAAATTTAATTAAAGTAAGTAAACAAGAACTCACCAGTTTGTATATCTAGGAAGTCCAAGAGCAGTAGAGGTATGGTTGAGTCCTTGGGGTGCCCATGGTCTGGAAGCTTCTGCTCTCTTCCTTGCTGGTTTGAGTCACAGCTTGTCTTTTTCCATGGTGAGAAATTCACCAGGTAGTAGCCATTCTGCTGCCAATAAATTCAATTTAAAGCTCCAGGGAAAGATTTTGATCAGCCTGTCTCGCCACACACCTGTTCTCAAGCCAATAAAGATGTTGGCATAGGTTTGTTGTGAGGGATGTTTTGCTTTTGTGTTTCTGAGATAACTTGATTTTCTCTAGCTGGAATTGGCCTAGAACCCACATCACCCAGGCTGTCCTTGAATCCATGGGGTTCCTCCTGCCTCAGATTTAGGAGGACTGGAATTACAGGTAGAATTGTTTAAACTTTATTATTTCGTGTGTGTGTGTGTGTGTGTGTGTGTGTGTGTGTGAGAGAGAGAGAGAGAGAGAGAGAGAGAGAGAGAGAGAGAGAGCGAGAGAACGTGCACATACCACAGCATGCATGTGGAGGTCAGAGGACAAGAGTGTGTTTCTCCTTTCCTTTCACCATATAGGTTCCAGGTCCTGAACACAGGTTATGAGCCTTGGTGGCAAGGACCTTTACCTTCCAAGATGTCTGGCCAGCCCTGATGTAGGTGCTTTATCGGAGACCTTTATCTACCATGAAGCTGGGGTGGAAGGTGAACAAAGTTGGTTCCCCAACCACATGAACTTCCACAGGGAGACAGACACACTGCTTGGAAATGGGAAGGCTTTGGGGGAACCAAAAGCAGAAGTGGCTTCTTGTTGGGAGCACAGCACAAAGATTCATGCACCCACAGATCTCCAGGAAAACCAGAAATGTTAAGCACTCAGGATTGTCCTCTCAAAGGAATGGACTAAAACCTGTTCTTTCATCCAGAAGCTGGGGATTGGCAGTGATTAATAGTCTGATGATCCGCCATTATTTGTTGAGCCAGGCCATCAAACTTACTATCAGAACTGGAGGTGGCTGGTAATCTAAATGACCCTCACAGTCAAGGGCTTCCCAAGTTCCTACAACCAAACCTGGAGATGCCAGATAATCTAAATGACCCTTACATTATCTGTATAACCAAGGGCTCCCCAAGCTTCCATAACCAGGGCTGGAGATAACTAATAGTTTAAATGACCCAGGACCAGAGGTGGCTAATAACCCCAGTGTCCTCTACACTATCTGTGTGACCAAGACCAGGCCTTTAAGCTAGAGCAGGTAACCTATCTTCAGAGCACATTTTTAAAGAAGAAATGGTGTGTAGCTTGAGTTGAGTTTCCATGTAACTATGCTTTCTTGTGCACTGGGGATTGTATTATACCAGGAAACTTTTTGTTCAAAGTATATCATGTTTAAATATACTGGCAACGAATCCCCCCACATCAGACTCCCCAAAGTCTTGGTCATCCAGGTTGACTTCTCACCTCTTCCATTCTCACTTCCTTGAGGTTCAAGTCCCTGCTGGGATCCCCTGTAGGGTCCCTTGCAACTTGTCAACCCCAGAACTCCCAGGGTTTCATCCTTGTCCCCACAGTTGTCTCTGGGCCTCCATTTCTTACTCAAAGGACACAGCAGTTGGAGCCAGGTGGATGTGGGCTCACACTGCAGTCCTGTTGCTCATTCAGGAATAGGTTAATCAAATTCTTTAACCTATTCAAGCTCAGTTTCCTCATCTGTGGTGGTCCCTATTGCACACACCTCCCATGAGGATAACCAGTTTCAAGCCCAGTGCCCAGCATGGAGGGTGCTGTCATTGGAATCTGAAATGTCCCCATGGGCTCTTGTTTTGAATGCTCAACCCCCAGCTTACAGTGCTATGTGGAAGACTGTGGAGTCCTTAGGAGGTGGGGCGTGCTGAGAGAAATGGAGTACTAGGGATGGGTCTCTGAAGGTTTAGCAACCCCCTGCTTCATCACTAGTCAGATGGGAGGAGCCTCTGCCACAGGCTTCTACTGCCACTGACCCCACCACACCCTCTCCTCAGCCTGGACTGAGCTCTCCCTGAAACAGTGAGCCATCTCTGTTTCTGTCAGGAATTTGGTCTCAGACACTGAAGTGTCTGACACCAAATGTCCACTTGTCCCTGATCTCCTTACCTCTTCTGGGGTTTGGGCTCTAGGTCTCAGTTCTCGAACCTGTACCATGAGGTAGGCTACCTACCTCATGGGCCTGGACTCCCAGGGGCTTCCCGATGTGGCAGCAGCAGGCCTCTGTAGGAGGTGGTACATTTGGCTTGTTTGTTTGTTAGTTTTTTTCATCTTGAGAAATGTGCAGTTTCCACACTGTCATAGAACAAACAGAACCTTGACATATGGACATCTGTTTACAAGCCTGACACACTCTGTCTCTCTCTCTGTGTCTCGTCTCTCTCTGTCTCGTCTCTCTCTCTCTCTCTCTCTCTCTCTCTCTCTCTCTCTCTCTCTCTCTCTCCCCCCATGTGTGTGTGTGTGCTTGTGCTTTGAGTGTTGTTCCTTAGCAACCATTCACCTTACTTTTTTTTTTTCCTTCAAGACAGGGTTTCTCTGTAGCTTTGGAGCCTGTCCTGGAACTAGCTCTTCTAGACCAGGTTGGCCTTGAACTCACTGAGATCCACCTGCCTCTTCCTCCCAAGTGTTGAGATTAAAGGTGTTCGCCACCACCACCCAGTTCGTCTTGCTTTTTTTAAAGGAGGATAGTCATTGCAATTTCAGTATTTTTAATTTGTTATTGTAAGATAGGATTTTACTATGTAGGCCTGGGTGGCCAGAACTTATATGTAGATGAGGCTGGTCTTTTGTTTTGTTTTGTTTTGTTTTTTGTTTTTTTTCAAGACAGGGTTTCTCTGTAGCTTTGGAGCCTGTCCTGGAACTAGCTATTGTAGACCAGGCTGGCCTCAAACTCACAAAGATCCTCCTGCCTCTGCCTCCTGAGTGCTGGGATTAAAAGCGTGTGCCATCACTGCCCCGTGAGGCTGGTCTTGAACACACAGATATCCACTTGCCTTTGCCTACCAAGTATGCCACCATGCCTGGACCTTTAAAAAAAAATTTAAGCCAGGCAATTGGTGATGTACATCTTTAATCCCTGTACTTAGGAACCAGAGACAGGCAAATCTCTGTCAGTTTGAGGCCAGCCTGATCTACAAAACAAGTTCTAAGACAGCTAGGAAATGGTGTCATATACCTTCGATTCTAGCACTTATGAGGCAGAGGCAAGTAGATCTTTGTGAGTTTGGGGCCAACCTGGTCTACACAGTGAGTTACAAGACAACCAAGTGTAAACGGAGACTGCTCTTTTGTTTCCCAGCTTCCCAGACCTGAATAACCACACAGAAATTATGTTAATTACAACACTGCTTGGCCAATGACTTTGGTGTATTCCTAGCTAGCTCTTACATTTTAAATTAACCCATTTCTATTGATCTATGTATCACCACGAGACTGTGGCTTACCGGTAATGTTTTGGCATGTTTCTCCTTTGGCAGTTACATGGTGTCTCCTTGACCCTGCCTACTCTCTCTATATATAACTCTGTTTGGATTTCCTGCCTGGCTTTACTCTGATAAGCCATTGGCCAAAACAGTTATAGTCATTAACCAATAAAAGCAACACATATAAAGAAGGATATCCCACATCATCTCCCCTTCTAATTAAAAAGGAAGGTTTATCTTTAACATAGTAAAATTACATAGTTACAATATTTAGTTCATTTATATTGGGCAAATTAAGGAAAATATTCTATCATCTATGCTATCTTTGTGATAAAAGTTTTGTACCTAATTTATCTTTTATCATAACTAAGGAAAACTACAATGATAACTATATAGTCTTCACCTCCATCGAAGACCCCAGAAGGATATAATATTACCTAAGTAAATAAGAAGTATACTGTAAGCAACTTCCAAAGTTCTAGAAATGACAGAGACAATCTCACTGCCTGGACAGTCACCCAAAGTTCTTCTGTAATGTCTGGGTATCCATCTTTAACCTACAGGTCCATAGTACCTGGCAGACTTTTCAGTGAAGCAGGAAATTTAAAGATCTCTTCTGCCTTGTACTGGCCAAGTTCATCAATTGCTTTCTTCACGTCCTGCAGAACGTCTGGAAGTTTCTTCTATGAAGCAGAAGCCCTGAAGGACCATTCTGTCTTTTGGGAAGTCAGCAGTCACTTTTCTGTGGGTTCTGCAAATCCAGTTCATACAGCATACCATCAAACATACCAGGCAAGAACAGTTTCTTGCCCAAATAACTAGCCTTATCACATTGAAAGCAAATTTCATAATGAGTTTCTTTGATGTCTATCAACCTCTCTGAAGTAATTGGTGCTGCCATAAACTGACATGCCTCACTGTTGAGAAAAGCCTAAGTTCTTAAAACATTTTATTTTTATTTTTTTCTTCTTAAAACATTTTAAATGCCATATTATATAGGCCTTTGAAAGGTTTGAAGAATACCTATCCATCTGAAATATATCTCTGTACATCTAGAAAACCTAACATGACTATAACTTTAGCTATTATAGATGACTATCTATTAATCCATAATTTTTAATTATACATTACATTTTTAAATGAGCTATATAAACATAATACTTTAAACAAGAGTAGAAATATACATATAACAAAATTGACCTTAAATTGTATCAATAAACCAAAGTCCATACCAATGTAAAATATTTATTCCTATATTATGTCCCCCTTTTTTTTCTTAAGAAAGACCTTGACTATGACCATTAGCCTTATATAATCAACCCTCTTTAAATAAAAACAAACATTTATAAACAATATTTTGGAATTTTTAGACTACTTCCTGCTCATTGGGGCGCTGCTAATCAGATATTTCATGGGGTATCCTATGTGGTAGGCCATCTCAGTCAGTGGTCCTGAAGCTGTCATGGATGTTGGTCCACCTGGGCCATTGCTTCAGAGGTCTTTTTTACCAACCATATTAGCTAATAAGGAATCCACAGCTTTCTGTCCTCTGTGGAAACAAAAGCAGAACATCTTTTCCAAAGTAACATGTCCTTAGGCTTAAATTTTGAAGACTGAGGTTTCTGTCCCACCCTGTCCTGCAGCCACTCAGTCCCAAAGAAACACACAGATGATTTTATTAATTTTAAGCCATTGGCCTATTAGTTCATGCTTATTACTAACTAGCTCTCATAATTTAAATTAACCCATAATTTTTATCTGTGTTTAGCCATGTGGCCTGGTACCTTACTCAGTGAAGCATTCTCATCTTGCTTCCTCTGCGTCTGGCTAGAGACTGCATCTCTGCCTTTCTTCTTTCCAGAATTTTCCTAGTCCATTCGCCCCATCTATACTTCCTGCCTGGCTACTGACCAATCAGCATTTTATTAAACTAATACAAGTGACAAATCTTTACAGTGTTCAGGAGTCATTTTCCCATAGCAGCCAAGGTTGTGTAGAGGGGCCGAGTCCCCAAAAAACAAACAAAAAGTTAAATTTTTAAGAGTTTATTTTTATTTTTTGTTTTTGTCTTTTATATGTCTATGTGTCAGTGTGCTGGTTTGCACATATGGCTGCAGCTCTTGCAGGGCCAGAAGAGGGCATAAGAACTGGAGGCACAGGGGCTGTTGAACTGCCACATGCAGGTGCTGGGAACGGAATTAGTGTGTGTGTGTGTGTGTGTGTGCACGCGCGCCATGAACATATATATACATGCCACCATATGCAAATGGAGGTCAGAAGACAACTTTTGGGAGTTGGTTTTTTCCTTTCACCACCTACCTTGTTTTTTTGTTTTTGTTTTGAGGCAAAGTCTTTCACTGGGTCCTGGGGCTCACCAATTAGGCTAGGCTAGGTAGCCAGCAAGCCCCAGATATTTGTCAGGCTCTGCTCCCCTGACTCTAGGATTCTAAGCATTGCCACCACTCTTAGCTTCTTACATAAGTTCTGGGTATCTGAACTCGGGTCCTTACACTTGCACAACAAGCACTTCCTAACAGAGCCGTCTCCCAGCCCCTGGGATGCTTCTTCTAACAGGAAACATAAAGCCCTTAAGTCAGAACACTGTCATAGTCCAGTCTCATTCTTGGTGGGAATTCTCTGGGTAGGTGCTGATGAGGGGCTGTATCTCTCCCAGGAACTTGCTCCCATCCACACTGGAAGCATAGGCTGGGAGTCAGCACCTCCAGACAAGAAGCCAGGGGACAGTGCCTCTCTGCCTGTCTGTCTGGAAGCTATTTTGGTGAGTTCAACCTAACTATTGTCATTGCCATTTCAGCGGGCTTCTTGATGTCCTTCCAAGACAAGCAGGGCAAGAGACAGTTGCTTTGCTTTTAAAGTCAAATCCATCTTCCTCCCCCTCAGAGAGAGATGCATTGTCCCCCACTTTGAGAAGCCTTGGTCTTGTCTCCGATTTCACAAAATCCTGTGTCCCAGGAAATGAGACACAGAGGCAGGTGATGTCAGAAAGGAGTGGCCTGGGAATGGCTAAGGAAAACTGGAATAGGGCGTCCAGAAGCCTGAGGTTCTTGACTCTCAGGCCAGGGCTCTCAAAGAACATGTGACAGTCCTCTCTCTCTTTATCTCTCTCTCTCTTCCCTTTCCTCCCTTCTGTTTTTTTTTCGAACAAGATCTTTTTATGTACATAGACTGGCCTCACAGACACAAGCTTCCTGCCTTCGCCTCCCAAGTGCTGGGATTACAAGGAGGCACCACCATAACCTTGTATAAATATAAAAAGAATAAGGAGTGATTCTTTAATGAGCAAAGCTGAGGGCTGGAGACAGTTCAGCTGTTAAGAGTACAGCTGCTCTTGCAGAGGACCTGGATTTGGTTCCCAGCACCTGTGTCTGACAGCTCACAACCATCTATAACTCCAGCTCCAGGAGATCCAATACCTGTCACGGGACTCTGACGGCACCAACACACACATGTGCACACACCCCTCCCCCAATGCACACAAAGACACATAATCAAAACTAAATAGTAAATCTCGAATTTAAAAAGAAGAAAGGCAAGACTGGTAAAGGCGCTTGCTGTGTAATCCTGAGGACTGAGTATTTCCTGTGCTACTTATACAGGAGAAAGCAGGTTGTCTGTAGAAAAAAGTCTTCTTCTGGGCATGGTGGCTCCTGTCTTTGACCCCAGCACTCAAGAACCAGAGTCTGGAAGATCTCTTTGAGTTTGAGGCCTATCTGGTCTCCATAGCAAGTCCCAGGCCAGCCAGGGCTGTATAGTGCGACTCTCTCAAAAAAAAAAAAATCCCTGTTTTTTTTTTTTTGTCTTAGTAACTCTTATTTGCCCATGGAACCCAAAGTCCCCCAGCAGCTGTTTTGTAGGAAAGGGAGTGAGACAGTGTCTTGGTTTGTAGCCCAGGCTAGCCTCTGACTCATACTACTCCTGCCTCTCCCCACCAAGTTCTGGGATGCAGGCAAATACCCACCGTGTCTGCTCTTTAAAGATTTTTTTTTAATTTAATTTGATTTCGTATGTATGGGTGTTTTGCATATATATCTGTGCACTATGTGCATGCAGTCACCACAGAGGCCAGAAGAGAGAATCAGAGCCCCTGGACCTGGTGTTACAGACAATTGCGAACCCCCGTGGAGGTGTTGAGAATCGAACCCAGGTCCTCTGCAAGAGCAACAAGCACTCCTAACTCCCGACTCATCTCTCCAGCCCCACACCAGCATCTTTAGAGACCTGTGTAGTGAGTGCTGTGGTGAGATGCCCAGACACCCACGTCAGGGCTGGCCTCCCTCCCCAGCCTCCAGGAGGGCTGCCAGCTGCTCACAGTGGGAAAGGTACTAGCCAAGAGAAGCTGGGGGGTGGGGAGGCAGACAAGTCCGTTGGCTTTGGTTGAGAGAGGAATATGTACTAAAGGTCCAGGCCTTCATCTTGACAGATGTCCTCTCCCTCAGGGTCCTGTGTGCGGAGGTGGGGCACTTGTCATTGTGATACAGTCTCTCTATAGACAGTCCTGGCCCTGAAACCCCTTCTTGAGAAACCTCTCCCACCAGTGACAACTTCTTTGACCCCCAAACTAAGATAGATTCCTTTACCATATGCTCATGTCTCCTCAGCAAGCTTTTATAACCAGCAAGCTGTCTAGCCAGTGTCTTCCTCCTCCGTGAACTGTAATAGCCCCACGGGTGGGAGCCATATCTGATACGATTCTCTATTGCGGTCCACCACCCCAGCACATGATTTGGAAATATTTGTCCACTGAACAAGCAACTTTACTCTCCATCTAATCCGATCCCTTAGGAGGTCATCAACTTTACTTAGGGCTGGAGAACATCTCCTTCGTTCACTTGATAAATATTTACAAAGAAGAACAAGGTCCTACTTCTCAACATCAAAATAATTCCAGATGGTTCAAATATGTTTATATATGAGAAAATAAAAACAGTAGAGTTCTAGAGGGAAAGATGAGTAGGTTTTAGAAAAGACGTGAGGTACTCAGGGCCTTTATAAGCATGACACATACAAAAAAAAATAAAATCAGGGAGAAAAAGTTAGGAGGCACATTCACATAAAATTTCAGACTTTTATAAGGGAAAAAATAAAGAAGTTGGGTGTGGTGGTGCATGCCTGTAATCCCCACCACTTGGGAGGTGGAGGCAGGATCAGGAGTTCCTGACCACTCTGGGTTACATAAAACCCTGTCATAAGGGTGTGTGGTGAGCAAGGGCAGCTGAGGATGTAGCTGGGTTGGTTGTCTGCTGGTTTAACATCTACAATACCCTGGGTTCAAGACCTAGCACCACCAAAATCAGCCTTAGTGATACGATATGATCCCAGCACAAAAGAAGAACAGAAAGAAAAAAAAAACCCAGCCAAACCAAAAACAAAACAATAAAAAAACAAAAAACAAAAAACCCTGAATGGTACTCTGCAGAAGTGGTGACTTGTGCACAGGTGCCAAACGCCTTTGATCCCAGCCTGCCGAGGGAAGAGGCAGCTCTGAAGTTGAGTTCAGTCTACTCTATGCAGTGAGTTCCTGGACAGTCAGGGTTGTATGGTGAGACCCTGTTTCAACAACAACAGAAAGCAATGTGTGATCTTAACTATAGGGTCTTCAGCCCCATGAGACCTTGTATTCAAAAGCTAAATAAAGTATTTGGTACAGTCATATGATAGGAAGCAAATTAATCTACTATAACTAGGAATCCTTGCAAGTGAGAAAATTTAAAACAATGTTGGACTGGTCCAGTGGTTAAGAGCACTTGCTGCTCTTTCAGAGAACCTAGGTTTGATGCCCAGGACCCAAATCAGGTGGCTCATGAGCATCTGTAGCTTCAGTCCCAGGGGATCCGATGCCTTCTTCTGACCTTCCTGAACATCAGTGTTAGACATGGGACATGGACATACATCTAGGCAAAACACTCATACACATAAAATAGAAATACACATATATTTTAAAATATATTTTTAAAAAAGAAAGAAAAAATATAGAAAATGGAAATAATATGACCAACTTCAGGAATCCTGTTTTGTATTCCATGCTATTCAGGATGAGACAGTCATGCCATGTCATTTTTCCGTTACAAGTGTGACTGGGTTAATATCACTGACAATAACCACCAGGTCTTGGCAAGAGCACAGAGAAGCGAAGGATTCATTCACACTGATTGGCAAACCCGACTTGTACTCTTTGGAGATCTTCTTGGCAATATCTGTTAAATTAAAAACAGCAGCCACCTCCTTTGGCCTCAAAATCATACTTCTAGGGATGTGTCCCAGGCATGCGTTAGGACGGAATGTGCGAAGCAGGGCATTTCTCTGCAAGAAAGTAGGGAATGCTTTGTTGGTGGGGAGCAGTTACACAAAAGGTGGTCAATCCATAGGATAAGATTCTAAATATCCCTTTCAAAGAACGTAGTAACTCTGTCCTGACTAGTTTTAGGTCTATTTGGCACAAGCTGGAGTCATCTGAAAGGAAGGACCCTCAACTGAGGAAATGCCTCCATGAGATTCAGTTGTAGAGCATTATCTTAATTAGTGATTGATGGGGAGC
>JAQHUG010000114.1:4701264-4711986 GCA_028555095.1 Dicrostonyx torquatus
ACCCAGGACCTGGAGGTTGGGGTGGAGGGCTGGGGTGCACCCAGGACCTGGAGGTTGGGGTGGAGGGCTGGGATACACCCAGGACCTGGCAGCTGGAGTGGATGGCTGGGGTGTACCCAGGACCTGGAGGCTGGGGTGTACCCAGGACCTGGAGGCTGGGGTTGCTGCCTGAGGTAGGGATGGAACCCCTCCTAGCTGCAAATGCACCAGCGCTCATGGGAGTGACTTCTGCAAAGAGAGGGTTCACATACGTGAGGAACATTCTTGAACATGCTCCATGTGAAGCCCTCCAGGAGGCCCTTAGCATGTGCTTTCTTCCACTGATTAGTTATTTACTGCAACCTGTGAGATTTTGTTCCCAGTTTGAAGATGAGGCCACTGGAGCTAGGAGAGCCAGAGAGCCTGAGTCAGAGATAGTTGAGTCTTTGTTGACTGGCATTGGACTTGCCGTGATCCATCTGCCTCAGCATCCCCAGGGCTGAAATGCCAGGCATGTGCCTCCACACCCTGGTCTTGAGAACTCATGTTGCAGCCGCCTCTACACACCAGTGTTGGGAGGGTTGGGAGAGGAATTTTGGTCAGTCGTGAAAGACTAGCCCAGGACTGGCTCAATTCCAGCCCAGTGGGTTGATGAGTGGCTGCCCTGTGCAGCCTTTGCGTTTGAATGTTGGGTGGCTTCCCTCCTGTTCAGCTCAGCACATCCTCAAAGCAGGAGGTGAGGCACCCAGCCCGCTGGTTGCTGGTTTCATTCTGAGAAAGGAGAAGCCACTCTGAGTTCAACTTACACAGAGGGTTGGTTTTTTCATTTTCTTTTCTTATTTTTATTTTTATTTTATTTATTTGTTTATTTATTTATTGAGACAGGGCTGCCCTATGCTGCTCTGGCTGTCCTAGAACTAGCTCTGTATACAGACTGTCCTCGAATCTGGAGATCCTGCCTCTGTCTTCCAAGTGCTGGCAATGAAGGTGTGCACCACTATGTCCAGCCCACTCTATATGCTTTATTCTTTCTGAGCAATTCTTCACAAGGAATATATCTCTAATTTGCTACTTTTAATGGCAGTGCTTAAGATACACATTAATACATGTTCCTTCTGCAAAAGAGAAACACCCTAGATAATAGAAAAATCACCTATTATGGCACCTGTCAGAACCAAGTCCTAAGACCCCCCCCCCGACTTCTCCTAGCTTTCTACTGTGCATTTTCATGGAAAGGTATATGCGTGTGTTTGAGGAGCTTGCAGTGTGTGCCTTGTAAGTGTCTTTGTCTCAGCATGTGCACTTTGAGTGTCACCATCAGTGGCCAGTCGTGCATCCGTGCCACACATTCCTTTAACCAGAAACCAATTTTCTTTTATTTTGTTTTCTTGTCTTTTCTTTCTCTTTCTTTCTTTCTTTCTTTTTTCTTTTTTTTAGCTTTTTGAGACGGTTTTCTCTGTGTAACAGCTCTGACTGTCCTGGAACTTGCTGTGTAGACCAGGTTGGCCTCGAAATCACAGAGATCCGCCTGCTTTGCCTCTGAGTGCTGGGATCAAAGGTTTGTACCATCACTGCCAGCATGTCCCAATTTTTAATGCTGACATATCTTTATGCAAGTAAGATTTTGCTGAATTAAAATGTACAAATACATTTAGCATATGTCCATTTAAACTAAAAATTATTTAGTGTTTTGGCTGCATGTATATATGTACACCATATATGTGCCTTGTGCTTTCTAAGACCAGAAGAAAGTGTCAGATCCCCTCAAACCGGAGTTAACAGATGTGTGAGCCACCATATAGATGCTGGGGGTCAAACTCAGGTCCTCTGGAAGAGCTACCAGTTCTTGTAACCACTGAGCCATATCTCCAGCTATCTGGTACCTGCCCATTTAAAAAATTTACACCTTGATTTTAAAATTACATTTCTTTATGTATGTGGATGTGTGGATGTGGGTGTGTGTGCCGCAGTGCCCAAGTGAAGGTTAGACAACTTGTAGGAATTGGAGCTCAGATCCAGGATCCAGCTCAGGTCAGCAGACTTGGTGGCAAGCACCTTTGCTAAGCGGAGTTCCTGTTAGGGAGAGTTAGCTGTGGTTAACAGAAGAGCCCTAAACTGAGAGTCTCTCCCTTGAGTGGTATGAGACAGTGCCTTGAACTTGGCTGAAGCATGGCTGGGATTTTGGAGAGCTCCAGAAGTATCCAGTGTGGGCCTGGATCCACCTGAATGGGTGATCTTTTTTTTTTTTTCTTTTTCACCACCACACCCAGGCTGAATGGACTGTTTTTGGCCCTGACTCTGTTCTTTGAAGGCTTGCTCACCGACAGCTCTACATGGGAGCTTCCCTCCCGTGGAGCCTGGGCTTTGAAACCTTCCTACAGATGTTGCGTTTTTACCCTCACCATTGCTGGTTTTGCTGTCAAGATAATTAGGATGACACAGGCCTGTTGAAGCTCTTGTTTTCAGTGTCAGCATTCACTGAGGTGTTGGGACGATGGGGAGCATCTCAAGTTCAAGGTCAGCCTGGTGATGGGGAGCATCTCAAGTTCAAGGTCAGCCTGGTCTCTAGGCTATAGAGTGAGTTCCAGGCCAGCCACGGGCTGTTTGGTGAGGCCTCTGTCATGTGGTCTGCTTGCTTTTCAGTTACTCAGAGAAGCATAACTTTTCCTTTTCTTTTATCTTTTTCTGAATACTGGCCAAAAGCCTGTTTGCTTCCTGCACACTCTGGGCTCCTCACTAGCTCCCTGAAGCACCCCCTCCGGTTCCTCCAAGCTCACCAGCCTCCATTGCTGAACCTGACCATTCTCTTGAAAGCCTAGTTTTCTCTCTTCATCTTCTCTGTCTCCTTCCTCCCAGCTGCTCCCATGATTTATAGCCTGCCTGCCTTGTTTTTCCTTTCACATTCTCATAAAACTGCCCTGGAGCTTAAAAAAGGAAGGAAAGAGAGATAGAGTTTTGTGTTTTTTCTAGTTGTTTCCAGATGTGTTAGAGGACCCCACAGCCCCACAGGCAGCTTACCTCACACCTGTGGAAAGCAAAACCCTCCCTATCAATGTGTGGCCGATACGAGCCTGCCCTTGGTGCTGTGTGGGTAGTTGTCTCTGACAGCCTCTTTAGCTTCTTCTATTCTAAAATCCAAGTGGAAATGCAGAGGTTTACTCTGGGGCCAGCTGCTGAGATGAGAAAACTGTCACAGATTTTTACACATTGAAAAGAAGTCTCAATCTGAAGTACCACCACCGCCACCCATAGACCTTTGGATCTGAACATGTCTGTATTTTCTCTGTTCCGGTGTTGGTGGGCAGCAGAGCGCTTTAACTGGTCAGATTGCCACGTCAAAGGCATTTTACTTTTGTACTGTACACCCCCCTCTTCATTTTTCTGCCCTGGGAATAATAACAAGAACGACGGATTCACAATTTTAAGGGAAAAAATGGGGAATAAAAATATGCAGTACAGGAATCAGCCAGCTCTAATTAGAAGAAATAAATTTCCCCACAGCACCAACTGTGGGCTTATATTGGCAGGATTTTGCTTTCTGCATATGTGAGGCTAGCTGCCCATGGGGTGGTGAGGTCTCCTACCATGTCTGAAGGCTTTGAAATCAATGTAGCTGGTTAATTTGAGTTTTATTTTTCCCCCCATTAAAAAAAAAAAGACAGTCTCTATCTAAATAGTCTTCTGTTTAGCCCTCATTGCCTGGAACTCGCTATTTAGACTAGGCGGGTCTCTAAGTTGCCGCAATTCTCCTGGAACATTGCCCCCCTCTGTGCTGGAATTTCAGGCCTATACCACCATGCCCAGTGCATACAGAACTTTATTAAAAAGAAAAAAGTTATACCATTTTGATTTTTTTAAGGTTTATTTTTTTATGTGACTGTCTTAGTCACTGTTCTATTGCTGTGAAGAGACTCTATGACCAAGGCAGCTCTTAGAAGAGAAATCATTTAATTGGAGGCTTGCTTACAGTTTTAGAGGGTTAGTCCATTATCACCATGAGGGGAGGTATGGCAGGCATGGTGCTGGGAAAGTAGCCAAGAGCTACATTCTGGTCCACAGGCAGGCAGAGAGAGGGGCAGGGTGTGTGTGTGTGTGTGTGTGTGTGTGTGTGTGTGTGTGTGGTGTGTGGTGTGGATTTCTAAAACCTCAAAACCCACCCCCAATGACAGACTTCCTCCAACAGGCCACACCTCCTAATCCTTCTCAAACAGTGATACTCCTTTGTAGTGACTAAGTGGTCAAATAGTATAAGCCTCTGGGGTGCATTCTTACTCAAACCACCACAGTGTATGAATGTTTTTCTTAAATGTATGCGTGTATGCTATGTGCATGCCTGGTATCTGCAGAGGCCAGAAGACAGCCTAAGATTCTCTGGAACTGGAGTTACAGGTGGTTGAGCTTATATGTGGGTGCTGGGAACTGAACCAGGTGCCTGCGGTGCTCTTAAACACTGAGCCATTCTCCAGCCCCAGTTACAGGCAGTTTTAAAAAGTTATCTGGACAGGGTCTTAGACTAGTGTCCCACTAAGCCTGGGATCCTCAGAGGCCTAATTTAGTCTTTCCCATATTGCAGTGTTCCTTTAGAAGAGGGCTTTCCCTGGAAAAATGTATGATGTTAGTGTGTTCCCCCTCAGCCCACAACTTCAGAGGCTAGAGATTTGTTTTAAAGGTCCTGAGAAGTCTTGCAAGGCTTCCTGTGGATTCCTCCAGGGTTCTTTTTTCCCCTACCAAACACAGCTGAGGGAGCCTTCGCCTTGGGCAAGGAAAGAGACTAGAAACTGTGGGCCCAGGTTGAGCCAGTGTTGGTTTTATTCCAGGTCTAGGAATAAACTGTATATTATAAAAACTGTAGGGCCCATTTGAGCTGCAAGGCAGGGTTTGGTGTGGTAGGGGAGCCCAAGCCCCAGTGGACTCAGCCACTGGGAGAAGGGCCTTTTGTCGAGGGAGATGCTTTAGATTTGGTGGTCTCCTGGACACTTAATCCTTCCACCACTGTGCCCAGAGAGGTCTGCCTGCCTGGGCATTCCACCTTCCCCCCTCCCCCATTCCTGGTAGGACAGAAAACAAAGTGGGAGATGTACAGATGGTTGTGGATGCCTTTGAGCCCGGGGTGGGAGGGGAAGGGCTGGGCTGCAGACAAGGAATGCTTTTTAAAACAAAAAAGGAAATGCTGGCTCGGAAGGAGAGGAAAGGAAGCAGTTTCCTGTTGCTGGTGGTGGCTTTTTTGTGAGAGAGGTGGAGCTCGTTCTGTCCCCTAGGCCTGAAGAAGCTGGCTGGGGCAGCCCTTGCTCTCTCTCTGTTGCCTGAGGTTTCAGAGTGACAGCACAGGTGGCATCCTGCTCCATCTTACCCAGATGGCCAACTTAAATGGCCACGCGTTTTCTACCTGCTGCAACATGGATGTGTCACCGAGGCTGACCCTCTACTGCCTGATCACTGCCCTGGCCTCCTTGCTTTCTGCACTTTCTGGCATGAACTCCTTACACCAGTGCGTGTGGCAGTCCACCCATCACCCTCTTTGCAGAAAAGGAACTGAGGTGCAAGGAGTTGCGGTACTGGAGCATAAGGTGTTGCAGAGCCATGATGTGCAATCTGGATGATCCTTTTTTGTTTGGTTTTGGTTTTGGTTTTTGGAGACAAGGTTTCTCTGTGTAGTCCCGGCAGTCCTGGAACTTGTTCTGTAGATGATGGCTGTCCACCAACTGGTGTGGGGATAAAAGGCATGTCACATGCATTTTTCCTTTTTTCTTTTTCTTTCTTTTTTTTTTTTTTTTTTTGAGACAGTGACTCAGGTTAGCTTCAAACTCACTTTGTAGATGAGGATGACCTTGAACTTTTGATTTTCCTTCTTCCACCTCCCAAGTGCAAGGATTATAGGCCTGTGCAATGCAGTTTAATTTTTTTTTAAAACCATTTATTATACGGTGTGTGTGTGTGTGTGTGTGTGTGTGTGTGTGTGTGTGTGTGCACGCACGTGTATGTGTACATGTACGAGTGAGCAAGTCAGTTTTATCCTATACCGGGCATTGAACTCAGGTCCTCAAACTTTACCTGCTGAGCTATCTTGTCATCCCGGCCTTATTGTTTGTTTCTTATTTTAATTTTGCTTTTAATTATGTATCTGTGTCTCTGTGTGGTGTGTGCAAGTGTCTATGGAGACACCAGGTCCCCCCGGAGCTGCAGTCACAAGCAGTTGGGAGTCACTAGACACGGGATCTGGGAACTGAACTTCTGTCCTTTGTAAGAACATCTGAAGATGCCTCTTCGCCACGGAGCCATCTCTCCACCCCTTGTTTGTTTGTTTGTTTGATACAAGATGTCTGCACTGTAACTCAGGCTGGCCCCCAAGCTCAATAGTCCCCTTATCTCAGCCCCCTGAGTTCTGGGACTGCAGGTGCTTGCCAATGTGTTTAGTTAGGTGTTTTAAACTTTCATTAAACTTCCATTATTCAAACATGCAAAGGTAGAGAGAAGGGTGTGTTGAAAGACTCGCTCTCCCCCTCCCCCTGCCCCCGTGTGCGCCTTGTAGTCTCGTAGTGATTCCCCAGCCCAGAGGAAGCTTTTACAGGAAGCAGCTTTGGCCAGTCTTGGTCATCTGCCTTGTTCACTCTCTGAGGAAGTCCACTTGTGAAGTGGTAGCTCTGTGCAGTGGGTCTGGGAAGGAGAGACAGGGAGGGTTTGTGGCCTAGCTCTCTGCCTATGTCCCTAGACTGGGAGGGCTCTTCATCCTGCGATCCCCAAGTTTGTCCCACTCTGCTGTGTTAGCACTGCCAGGTCATCTCCTGCTCTAGCTTGAGGTCCTCACCTCTCAATGATGGAGGACTTCTTTATTCTCCCGGCTCCCCCTCTCCCTGGCTGGGAGTCTTTAATCATACTGAGTGTGACCTGTGATGTACCTGGATGGCCTGTCTGCTCTTCTCTGTGGCTCAGGCTATTTTCTTACTTTTCCTTTCATTAACTAGATGAGGGTGTTTTAACATATGTGGATTAAGTGCCTCAAAGCTGTGGCACTTTGTGGTGGATGCTGTCCTCTGCTCCTCTTGTAGGTCCAGACCAGCAGACAGGTTCCTTGGCTCCTGCAGGCCTGTGTCTTGGCTCCACACAGTTTTTTTCAGAAGACTGTTTGTTTGTTTATTGGTGGTTTTTGTTTTTTGAGACAGGTTTCCCTGTGTAGTCCTGGCTGTTCTGGAACTCGCCCTGTAGATCAGACTGGCCTTGAACTCACTGAGATCCCTTACCTCTGCCTTCCAAGTGCTGGGATTAAAGGCATGCACCGCCACTTCTGGGCCCAGAAGCTGATTTTGCTGACTGCTCTTTCTTTGCTTTTCTTGGGGTCCTTGGGCAATGGCAGTGGCTTGCTTTTGGTCCCGTAGGTTTCTGCTGCGTTCTACAGTGTTTCAGGTGCTGTGTCACCTTTGTTGGCTGTTGCACATTGCTGGGTTTAGCCTCTATGATGTCCTTATGGGAAGGGCCACTCCAAGGACACAAAGGTATGCGTGGGCTTTGGGGCCAGTGAGACACAGTCATTTCCTGACTCCTTGCTAGCTCTGACCCTAGGCAAGTTGCTCAGCTATCTGTGTAGGTTTTATTTTTTATTTTTTCCTGGTAGATAAGAGGAACACAGATACTATTTTGGACATTTGTGAGAACTTACCCAGATGCAGAGGGTTCATGAAACAGAACCCGTATTTAAGAAGAAATTCAGTGCACATACTCATTTTCTTGCTTAACATTAATGGATATTTTGCAGGCGTGGGGATTGAACCTAGCACCTCATGTAGGACAGACAGGCGCTCTCCTACTGGTGATGTCATCTTTTTACTCTTTGAGTTTTGAGCCCGGGTCTCCTTCAGTTTACTCTGTCACAGGCCTTGAACTTGTGAGCCATGGTCTCTAGAGTAGCTGGGATTTCAGGACTAAGCCACCAGGCCTGGCTTCTGTTTAGCATTCTTTTAAAACATGCCACCGTTGTATGTTTCCTCCGGTTTTGTCATTTTAATTGCTGTGTGATACTTCTTGCAGTAGCGGTGCTGTCACCTGCCAGAGTGTTTCTACTGTTTTTGGACATTTCAGTTGTTTCCAGAATCTTGCTATTTAAATAGTGGGACTGGAATCATTCTTATATAGGCACCTCTTTTGTTCCTGTTCTGAATTCATTTCCTTAGTATAGAATGGAATTCTTAGGTTAAAGAGCCTGGAGTGTCTTTATGTCTGTGTCTTTTTGTCTCTCTCTGTCTCTGTGTCTGTCTGTCTCTGTTGTGTCTGTCTGTCTCTATCTGTGTCTGTCTCTATCTGTGTCGTCTGTTGGTCTTTGTTGTATCCTGTCTCCCACCATGATGGCCTTAAACTGTTAATCTCTCTGCTTCTACCTCCTAAGTTCTGGGAGTTTGGGGCAATGTGCCCACTCCCAGGGTTTTTTTGTTTTGTTTTGTTTTGTTTTGTTTTAGAGATGGGGTTTTTCTGTAGCTTTGGAGCCTGTCTTGGAACTCACTCTGTAGATCTGGCTGGCCTTGAACTCACAGAGATCCACCTTCCTCTGCCTCCCAGTGCTGGGATCTTTTTTGTTTGCTAATCTATTTATTTGTGCTCTTCTTCCTATACCCTCAATTACATTTCTTTTTAAAAATATTTATTTATTTATTTATTTATTTATTATGTATACAATATTCTGTCTGTGTGTGTCCCTGAAGGCCAGAAGAGGGCACCAGACCTCATTAGAGATGGTTGTGAGCCACCATGTGGTTGCTGGGAATTGAACTAAGGACCTTTGGAAGAGCAGGCAATGCTCTTAACCACTGAGCCATCTCTCCAGCCCCCTCTATTACATTTCTTTTGGCCTTGTTAGATAGTTCTTCATCTTGGACTTGCTTTTTCTCACCTGTGCGTTCCTTCAGTATTTATTGAGCACTCGCTGTGTGCCAAACTTCCTTAGATGCTGGGGAAAGTCTGGCAGGGAGGGCCGAGGGCTCTCTAGTGTAAGGGGATAGCTAATAAGCTAGGGACAGGAGAATGGGAAGTGGGGAGAGAGAGGAGATGGAGGTTATGGCCTTAGTTTGGGGGTGGGATAGTGGAAAAGGGGGTCTTTCCAGGGAAGGGGGGGGCGGGTCCAGGAGCAAGAATGCCTCTGCAGCTGGGAAGAGGGTCAGGACAGAGAGATTGTCCTGTGTGGTAGCCTTGAGGCGGGACATGGTACTTGGGACACCATGGCGACACAGAGGGTTTTCTCCCCACATGTCTCCTTAGCCCTTTCCTGGACACTGTTCTGTGGCATGCCATCTAAGCCCGTCTAAGAGGCACGTTACCCTAGCAGGTTGGCTGGCGGGGCTATGAGACTGAGTAAACCCACAGGAGGTGTCAGTGAGGTGTGAACAAAGTTAAGGCTCCCCAGGCTGCTTGGCTGACTCATCTCTGCACTGAGGTGTGTAAGAGCTTGGGAAATACACCTTGTGTGCTGCCAGCCCTCATTGTGGGAACAAGAGTGTGGTCCCAGCCCTACTGGGGGCACCTTGGACCTCTGCCAAGGGAGGAGCTGGGAACTGAGGTGGCCAGCTCTGATGCAGGGCTGCTGAGACCAGGTGTGGTTATCTGGCACCCACTTATGGGAAACAGTGCCTAAGAAGGAGACGTGGGAAACCCCCTCCTACCTCAGCTGCCCGATCTTTACTAAGACTTTGGCTTTAGCTTCTGCCAGGAATGTCCTGGGGGTGTTGTGCTCCGCTCTCCTCCTCTCTTTCTCTTCTCTTTTCTTCTCTCCTTCCTCCCCCCTCCCCCATTTAGGGCTTTGTTACATGCTAGGCAAGGATTCTGCTATTGAACTGTATCTTCAGCCCTTGTTTTTCTAAGATAGGAGCTTGCTGTGTAGATCATGCTGGCCTTGATTCTTGACTGTCCTCCCAGTCAATGCCTCCTGAGTGCTGGGATTACAGGTTGGTGCCACCACCTCTGCCTTGGCTTTCTTTCCTTAGGGTGGGCAAAGAAGGAATGTGAAATCTGAATGGATGGATTCTTCAAAATGTCTTTTATCCTTTTTTTGAGCCAGGATCTTATGTGTCCCAGGCTAAGCTTGAACTTGCTATTGTAGATGACCTTGAATTGATAAATCTCCTGCTGGGATTGCAGTTGTATACCACCATGCCTAGTTTATATGGTGCTGGGAATCCAACCCTGGGCATCATGCATGTTAGGTAAGCATTCTGTCAACTGAACCACAGTCCCAGACCCCTCGAAATCTTTTTTTTGGACAGCATAGAGTGTATTCATCTGGAGAGCCACAGGTTTCGTGACGGTTCTGGGGGATGGGCTCATGGAAGAAGCTGGCCTGTCCTGAAACACCCATAAGCTCTGTTGCCAATGAGTGGGGCCAGGGTCAGTCAGAGGTAACCTGCTCCCGAGCTCCCTGCATGGATGGGAGTTTGTTGCTAAATGGGAAGGGGAGGCTGGATCCTGGGAGGAGGAGAATTTGGGCTCCCTGTTTCTTCGTCCCACAGTGAGGGCTAACTTGAGAAGGACCTGACTGATTTGACACAACACACTTTTCCCAGGAGTTCTCTGAGTGAATTTTGGAGTCATGATAGCTCTATGGGTCCATCTTGTAGGTAAAGAAATCAGCCTTAGCCGGGCGGTGGTGGCGCACGCCTTTAATCCCAGCACTCGGGAGGCAGAGGCAGGCGGATCTTTGTGAGTTCGAGACCAGCCTGGTCTACAAGAGCTAGTTCCAGGACAGGCTCCAAAGCCACAGAGAAA
>JAQHUG010000114.1:4712506-4842623 GCA_028555095.1 Dicrostonyx torquatus
GTGGGGGTGCCCTGGATTCCAAAGAGCCATGCACAGGTTCGACTCCCACAGTGTTCTGTATGAAAAGCAAAGTATGGTCGGTGACATGTGGCACAGCTGTATTTTAAATGTTGGTGGCTGATTTTACTAAAAAGAAGGTGGTAAGTGCCCAGGGAGATTCCCCTTGGTGTCCCTGACTCACTCTGGTCAAGGGGACAGAACAGAGCAGGATGACTCCATTGGCAAATGGAAACTTGTCTTTGAGGGGACTAGAAGCCTTCTTTGTGTGGTAGGCTGGTGGTTTATGGGAGGGGAAGAGAAGGGGAAGGAGGAGGACATGGAGAGGGAGGCCATTCACGCACTTGTGGGACCTGTGCACAGAAAGCCACACGGGTTACAGCTCACCTTGTGACGAATGGAAACTTGGTCATTTACATTCAACCCTCCATCACTCAGAGTGGCTTCTGATCCTTCTTAGAAAGATTTGGTGGCCTCAAATATCCAGACTTTGTCTTGGGCAGTTTGCACCTTAGACTTAGCTTCCTCTCTAGACCGCAGGTTTCTTCATCTGTTTCCTACTCTGCGGAGCCCCAGTGGCACTTGCTGTAGCAAACTGGCCCTAGTCACTCCGTGCCTGTCAAACCAGGTTCCGAAAGTCAAGCTTGCTGCTCCCCTGGGAAGTGGGGGTTCCTGGGGCACTGCCCGGCTCCTCCTTTCCCCTTTTGATCACAAGATGTAGGGACTTTATCTTGTTCCGAGAAGCTCAGCTGCTCACTGACCGTGTCTGTTTGGCAGCTGAGCCAGGAGGGTGAACAGCAACACCATAGTAGGTGAGACCACAGCTTCTGATGCGTGCTAGAGCTCACACTTCCCTCCTGACTGTGTTGTGGGGCAGGTTGCTTAGCCTGCCTGGGCAATGTCTCTTGATTTTTAAGTGAGGATTATAGAAGGATTGTTGTTCGCAGCTGATTATAGAAGGATTGTTGTTCGCAGCTACCAAGATGAGCCATGCAAATGAAGCACAATGCCTGACCCCAAGTAATGATGTTCTCACACCAGAATTTGCTGTTTATTTTTTAAATTTTCTCCCTGGTTCCCTTTCTCCTGTGGCCCAGATTGGCCTTGAACTGACTATTTGGCCCAGGATGACTTTGAACTCTTGACACTCCTGCCTCACACCCCAAGTGCTGGGATTCCAGGCTGACTTTCTCAGTGCTAAGATCAAACTCGGGGTTTTGTGCATGCTATACTCCCAGCCTGCTTCTTATTTTCTCATTAGGTATTTGATTAGCACCCACATGGGTTGGACACTGTTGTGATCTAAACTGTGAAGACAGTGGGTGAAACAAAGCTCTGTGGGACTAACACTTCAGTGCTGGGAGAAGGCTCAGACAGTAACCGAAGGGGACTGCCAGAGGGTGAATGCAGAAGCCCAAGGAGTGGGCCTAGCTCCCTGGAGAGCCCTCAAGGAGACTAGGGTGGCCTGCCGGGAGCATGTCACATGCCTGCCCCTGCTCCCAGGACTCAGTGTCCAGGAAGGGAGGAGGGAGGGGCTGTGAAAATAGAAGAGTGAAGAGAGAGAATGTTTGGGGTCTCATGTGAATGCTTTGGTGGACCCTGCCTCTGCCCTGTAGAAACTGTTTTGAAACTTGGTTTATTCTTTGCATTTTTTTTTTTTTTTTTGGACAGGGCCTCACTATGTAGACCAGTGGGTAGGCCACATCCAACCTCTTTCCTTAATTTTTTAGTAAAGAACAGTATGGAGCCTAGGATGCAGACCTGCTATAAAAAGATGTGTTTTTTGACTTGCACAAAGTGTATTTTCTGATTCTGGACAGGTGGCAGAACCCTGGTTTGGTCAGGCTGTGGGTCTGCCACCTGCTAGGGCATCATGTGGGTGAGTTGTCCTTACTTATTCCATGAGTGTGCATTGAGCCTCAGCATGGGAGATCCTCCTTGGTCTGGCCTGATGTTCCCTTTCTCACATGGTCCTGTAGAACACAGTACACAATGTCTGGTCCAATCCCATCTCTCTAGGGAGTTTCTCCTAAGGCAACAAAACAGAATTTATGAGAACATAGTAAAACTATCAGTAATATAGGCGGGAGAGCAGACAACAAGAGCTGTCCAGTGCAAGATGTGGTTCATTACGTGCTATAGCCCAGATGGGTCGTTATGCCAGGCATGGGTTACTACGGACCCAGATGCTACTTCAGGAGGCTGGGAAAGAGCAGGGTCATGTTTATGATGTTACATTAAGAAAATAAATGTCCAGATGGCAAAGTTTTATGCCTGCAGCATTTATGGTTACTCAGTTGGTAGAAATAAGTATATAGATAGGAAAGCCAGAAGTGAAATAAATGGGGTGGTAGTTGCTTTTCTTTGTAAAATAATCCCTTCATCTCTGTAATGTCACAGTTTTACTTATTACTGTGTAGCCTGGAGAAAAGGCTCAGTGGTTAAGAGCACTTGCTGCTTTTCCAGAGGACCTGGGTTTGATTCCCTGTACTCACATGCTGGCTCCCAACCACCTGTAACTCTAGTTCTGGGGGAGCCGATGCCCTCTTCTGACACCAAGGGTACAAGGCATGCACATGGTACACAGACACGTAGGCAGGCCAAGCAAGCATTTGTACGTATTTTTTAACTGAAGTAATGAATACGTGAGTGCCTACGAGTCTCTAGTCACTGAGCCAGCAGTCGGACATGGTGTGTCCCAGCAGACTGGACCATGGTGATACAAGTTTGAAATCTGGCCACACAGGGAAAACTGCAACCCTATAATCCCTTCCTGCTGCCTGTTTCAGCCCTCCTGGGATACCATCACTGCAAGATCAGCCCCTTCAGTCATGGCTGCCTGTACTTCACAGAGGCAGACTTAACCTGTAAGAAGGGTTTCCTCTCCTTTAAGGATGAAGAATGACATGTCTGGCTTTTGTTGTTTTGGTTTTTTGTTTGTTTAAACAAGGACATTGTCATGTAGTCAAGACTATTGCGACTGGCCTAGGAATATGCAGCTCTCTGGAGTCAGCTTTTTGAATGCTGGGATTATGGGCACGTGCTACAATTTCCAGGATGTGTTATAATGCCCCCCACCCCACTCGTGCGCATGTCTGTGCACATGAGTGTAGGTTCCATGAACGTGTATGCAGATGTGGAAGCCAGAGGCCAATTTCACAATATCAGGTGTCTCCCTGGATTGTTTAAAGTTTTATGTGTAAGGGTGTTTTGCCTGCATGGATACACTACACCATGTGCACACCATGCCTGTGTGGGGACAGAAGAGGAAACTCTTGGAACTGGAGTTACACATTGTTGTGAGCTGCCATGATCTATGCTTCGGAAACCAAATCCAGGTCCTCTGCAAGGGCTGTGTGTGCTCTTAACTGTTGAGCTAGTCTCCATTCTCTCTCCAATGGTTTTGTTTGTTTTTGTGACAGAGAAGCTCTTTTGGACACGATGAAGGCTCAGCTGAGATGGCTCAGTGGGTCAAGGTGGTTGCTAGCCAAGCCTGCTGACCTAAATTCAATCCCTTGAATCCACATGGTGGAGAGATAACCAACTCCAGAGGATTGTCCTCTGACTTCCACACACCTGCCCTGGCAGGTCCCCTCCATTCCTCTCATCTAAATACATGCAGAATAACCAAGGGGAGGCTCTGGCCTTTGGAGGTGCTGAGGTGGACTCCCGGGTGCTTCCTCTCTCTGCTGCTAATGCCTTAGGCTTGAGGATCTTGTTCTTTAGGTTTTCGGGGAAGAGTTTTGTTTTTGAGACAGAGCCTCTCTACGGAGCATGAGCGGGTCTTGAACACTGTATATGAGCCTCTTTCCTGTTGGAGTTTCGAAACATTTCTCACCCTGCCCAGCCTGAAGCATGCTCAGTGGTCACTTGAGTGGAGGCACCAGGAGTTTGTGTTGAGGGCCAGCCAGGATTCACGAGGATGTTCAGCACAGCGTGCTTTACACTGTACACGGATGGGTAACTGCAAACAACCCTGATAGCTAAAATACTAAACATACAACCCTGGGCTATCGTGCCAGCAAAACCAGGCACATTTGATGACAGCCTTTAAAAACACTGTACTTATTAAAAGCGTTAAAACGTGATCCTGCTATACAACTAACATCACAAGCAGGAGTCCAGTTATGAGTGACACACGCCTCCAGTCCCAGCACTCGGGAGGCAGAGGCAGGTGGATCGATCTCTTTGAGTTTGAGGCCAGCCTTGTCTACAGATCCAGTGAAACCCTGTCTCTAAAAGAAAGAGAGAGAGGGGGACGAAGGGAGGGAGGGAGGAAGGGAGGGAAGATGAAGGATCCTGGCATGGAGGTATACAGCCTCCCAGCACTTTGAAAATGGACACAAGATCTGAAGTTCAAGGTTAGCCTAGGATAACATGAAACACTGTCTCAAAAGACAGGAAAAACGGGCTAGAGAGATGGCTCAGAGGTTAAGAGCACTGACTGTTCTTCCAGAGGTCTTGTGTTCAATTCCTAGCAACCACATGGTGGATCACAACCATCTATAATGAGATCTGGCGCCCTCTTCTGGCCTGCAGGCATACATGGAAGCCAAATGTTGTATACATAATAAATAAATCTAAAAAAAGAAAAAGAAAAGACAGGAAAAACAAATGCCGAGAGAAATGGATGCGTGGAGATGGAGTTGAAGAGCGGCCCTCTAGCTGGCTTGTTTTGCTCTTGGCACTTGCCTTTTCTTGTTTTGTTCTAGAATTCAGCCCAGGGGCCTTGAACATGCCGTATTCCCTGCCCACTTGGAATGTTTTTAATTCTAAGACAGGGTATCACTAAGTTGCTCAGGCAGTCCTTGAACTTGCGAACTTCCTGCCTCAGACTCCCAAGTAGCTGGGATCATAGACCTCTGCAGTCACACTTGTGGGTAATTTTCCTTCCTCCATCAGGTTTTCTTCAGTAAACCTGCATTTTTCCTGTCAGGAAAAAATCATGCCATATTTATGTAAAAATGTTTTGGATGGATTTTCATTTTCATAGAATTTAATGTGACAAACATTTCTCAGGTTTAATTTTATCCCCACTGTTAAGTTTTAACCATTTTGTTGCCAAGCCCTGGCCACTGGCTCAGTGCGAGTATCTGCTCACGTGACATGGCTTGAGTCTACAGATCAAAAAATAGATTTTTTTTCAGGTGTGTGAAGTAGGAGCTTAAGCAAGATGAGGAAGAAAATGGAAAATTCACAGAGCAACTTGTCGACAGGTTTTTTTTTTTCCTGAAGTGAAATTATGTGTTCTTAAAAAGAATCTAAAACCAGTACTGAGAACATTAGATTCTTTCAGAGCCACCGTGAGTGACAGTGTTCTTCCTCCGTGACTTCTCGTACGGTGTCTTTCTGAAACCCTTGGACTGAAGCTCTGCTGGAGCCGAGAGCTGCTTGGGGAACCGCTGCTCCGTTGCTCTTCCTCTGTCTTCCCTTAAGACAGGGCCTCTTCTCTCACTAACCTGGAGCTTCCTGTTTCCCTAGACCGGCTGCTAGCATTCTCCAGCGACTCTCCCGTTTCTGCCTCTCAACACTCTTATTTCTACTATAACTGTAGAGCCTGCTTTTTATGTGGGTGCTGGTGGTCCGAACCCAGGTCTTTGTGGTTGTGCATCAAGCACTCTTCCCACTCAGCCATCTCCCCAGCCTTTGTTTCTGACGTTTGAAGAAGGAAAATTGTAGTCTGGGGTGTCCATGACTTCTCGGCCCATTCAGAAAATGTGATGCGGATTCTTGAGTTCTGTAGACGTAGGTGGGGTCCCGGCATATTCCAACCCTCCATTGCGCCTACTACCATGCCTGCCTTCTTTGCCTACTTACTGTGGGTGTTATCAGAAAGTGGTCTTTTCATTGTTGGGAAAGACAACCCAGCCATAAGTCGTGCTCCCCAAGAATCTGCGGGTCTCAACCCGAGGGCTTCCTTGTGCCTGGAGCACCAATGCATTGCTTCAGCTGAGGGCGATGCTTTTGTCAGCCTTGTGCACGGGGCTTTCCAGGCACTGGGCTGCTTCAACCTTCCATTCCCTGTCATGGCATCAAAGGAGGTGCCTGTTGGTGGGGTCTCCTGGTGCCCTCAGGAGTCACACTTCTCCAGTGTGTCACTGTGCCTGCTTCTCAGGCTTTTGTTAGATCTCCTGGTGCCACCCCTAGAATCTCTGTCCACAGCACACAAGACTGCTTTCTGATTTTTCAGGCTTGAAGCTGCTTCTCACCATGCCTGGAGCCCTTCCTGTCTCACTGGGTAGTCTCTCTCATCTGTTTCCTTTCTCTTTTCTGACCTATCTTCTCTAGCAGGAAGGGTGCTAGGCCTGGGGCCTTGGATAGCTCCATTTTGAGACATCCCATGTCCATTCCTGTGTGACCTCTGCCTTGTCAGCGCTGGCAACTCTTGCTGGCCTTTCTTTGTGGCATTATTGGTGTAGACGAGAGCTTCTCCTGTGTCCCCCTCCATAAAAGACATTTTCATCCTGTCTTTGTTAGGGTTTCTATTGCTGCAGCAAATACAACGACCAAAAAGCAAGTTGGGGAGGAAAGGGTTTATTTGACTTACACTTCAGCATCGCTGGTCATCTCTGAAGGAAGTCAGGACAGGAACTCAAGCAGGGCAGGATCCTGGAGGCAAGAGCTGATGCAGAGGCCATGGAGGGGAGCTGCTTACTGGCTTGCTTCCTGTGGCTTGCTCAGCCTGCTTTCTTATAGAACCCAGGACCACCAGCCTTCCAGCTGGATCTCATGGAGGCATTTCCTCAGCTGAGGCTCCTTCCTCTCTGATGACTCTAGCTTGTGTCAAGTTGACACAGAGTAGCCAGGACACATGCCATGCTCTGAATGTAAGTCTTTTCACTTGTACGGTGAACTCCCAGACTGCTGTCCTGCCACACAGGGCCCGTAGAATTGTATGCGCACAGAAACAGGCCTTCAAAGGATGGGCTAATGAAAGGTCTGTTTTTATCACGCAGCCCTTTGTGGCTCCAACATCAAGAACTCCCATAGCATGTAGGGTGCTGGGCGTAGTCTTTTGACTGTGTGTGCTCCTTCTGTAGATGAGGCCAACTTTGCTTCATGGTGAGGATTGAGCTTTTGGGGAGAGGTACTTTCTCTGAGAAGCAGACTGTGAAGGAGGTTCCTGTGGTCTTGGTCTGGTTCGCCCCAGCACTGGGGGCCCTGCAGTATGCCACATCCGAGGAGGGTTTTGTCCTTCATACCTTCCAGAGGGTGATGATAATACTTACCTGAACTAAGTATTATATACTGAACATTTGACGGTGTCAGACACTTGGACACATAGGAGAACAGAAGTACATTACTTCCGGAGTCCTGACCCCAAAAAGAATTGGCCAGTTGATGCAAGATACCTGCTCTTGGGGGGGGAGGGTGTAGAGATGTACCTGAGAATTCTCTTCTAGGCTGTGACTCTGGTGTCACTGTATGCAGAGTCCCCAGGGCCCCTGGTCTGAGCCCAGCACTCAGATTGCCACATGGATAGATGTTTGGAGCTCCTGGGAATCGCTGTGCCCCCCACCTTTCAGTTCCTACCTCTGCCTGCTTAGTTTGCACCCTGGGGGAGCCCCCTTCTGGGGCTTAGATGGATGGGCTTTGGCATCTGGGGACGCTAAGTCATGAGCTTCTCTGCCTTGCTTCTGACAGTGGTTTTAGAGGAAGTACGATCCTCTGCAGAGGGAAACTCCTTCAGACAGGGCAGTGTCTTGTGAAGTGTGTGTAAGTAGGAGGAGGGCTTTGGAGCTAGACTGGCCTATTTGCCATTTTGCTAGTTCTGAAACCTAGGATGAATTATTTCACCCCAGCGCTTTGATTTTTGCCTCTGCAAAATGGGATCATTAAGGTGTTCTTCATGGGCTCCTGGGAGGTTCTAATAGTGGCTCATGTCTGGCGTAATTATATTTATGGTGTATGTTTTCCAAATGGCAGTCATTCTAATTATCCTTGGAGCTTCTACCGAGTCTGGCCCTCAGTGGGCTGGAGTTTGTTGAAAAGACGATTTGGTCTTAGGTTTGTTAGCATTTGCTAACTAGGTATTAAGTATTAAGATTTGGACTGGGTTTTTTTCTGGCCACCAATAAATGAAGCGGACATGGTGGATTTTTACTGCAGAGGAAAAGCAACCTATTTTTTTACTCCCCCGGCTCTGATGTTTTATGATCTTCTGCACAGTTCTTCAAGGTTTTTCTTCTATGTAAACATGCTGCCAGGAGTGGTATTTAACAGGGGTGGTTTGGCTCTGGTTGGCACCACAGGCTTGGGTCTAGGATCTGAGGCTGTTTAGTTGTCTGGTTGCTGGCATGAGGGCATCAGGACAAGTGGCAGGCTCCCTGCTGAGGACACAGGAATGGCCATACTGACCGAGTGCCCAGAGTCAGGACAGGAGGCTGCAGCAGACTTTCTCCCTCCCCAGCCCATGTCCATGTGCCTATTCCTGGAGGCCACAGCCCTGGCTTCTCAGCTGGGTGCTCTGACCATGACTTTGTCCTGACTTCCCTCAGGGACTTGTAGGTCCCTTCCCTCCTCTGCCTGTTCCATGTGTGTCTGCAGCCTGGGAAGGGTTTGACCAGGTCAGGTCACGCTGGTAGCAGCAGCCTGAGTCTCTGATGGAGAGAAAGTAGGAAGTAGAGAAAACAGACCTGCACACTGAGATGCGGTTTCTCTTTCTGAACCTACCACTCACACGCAATGTGCCTTGTTGTCTGAGCCGGTCTCACTGTGTAGTCGCTGATGTAGGCCTAGGTGGCCCAAACTCACAGAGATTCCCTTGCCTCTGCCTCTCGGGTGCTGGGATTAAATTGAAGGTATGTCTCTCCTCCCCTTCTTCTACAGCAGGTATCCCTAGCTGGCTTGAAGCTCCTGTATAGACCAGGCTGGACTTGGACTTGCAGCTGTTCTTGTGCTTCTGAAGGGCAGGGGTTGTAGGCGTGCACTGCCACCTTTGTCACCAGGGCACGCCGCCTCTGGACTGTGGCGATCGCTGTAAATGGGGAAACTGATGGTCGAGTACCTTCCTGTTCTGCGATGTTGAAACGCTCTTGGAAAATTGCCAGCTACTGTGTGTTGTTTTGCTTTATATATATATTTAATGTAGGCAATTTATGCATGTAGTACAAGACACTGGGAAGTTACAGAAGGCTGTAGAGTAAAAGGAAACCTCCTTCATGTACACATTTCCCCGCTGCAGTGCCCCCTCCCCCAGCCACCTACTTTCCCTTTTCAGAGGCATTCACACTTCAAAATTTTAAATTAATTGTATTCCATTTGTTTATTTATTTAGTGTGTGTTCACATATGGTATGGTGTGCGTGTGTGTGTGTGTGTGCGTGTGTGAGTGTGTGTGAGAGTGTGTGTGTGTGTGTGTGTGTGTGTGTGTGAGAGAGAGAGAGAGAGAGAGAGAGAGAGAGAGAGAGAGAGAGAGAGGAGTGTTTAACTTAAGGGAATTAACTCTCTCTTTTCGATATGTAGGTCCTGGGGATTGATTTGGTGGTAAGCACCTTTACCCATTGAGCTATCTCACTGCCCCCTATCTTTTTTATCTGATTGATTTTTTTTTTTTGAGATAGGGTTTCACTGTATAGCCTTGGTTATTCTGGAACTCCCTGTATAGACCTGGCTGGCCTTGAACATCTCAAAGATTTGTCTGTCTCTGCCTCCCAAGTGCTGGGATAAAAGACGTGCGCCACAAAGCCCATCATTTTGTTCCTTTTTAATAACTGCATGCTATTTCCTCTTTGTGCCTGTGTTGTCATTAGTATCAGGAGTTTTGAGTGTTGAGATAGGGGCTTGCCGTGTAGCCTGGCTGGCGTGGTACACACCATCTATGTGATATAGTTCTCCTTCTTCAACGTTTCCAGTGCATTTGTAGGTGTGCACCACCCCAGATAGCTTTTGATTTTTTTCAAATCAATCTTCCGCTGATGGATGTTTAGGGTGTTTCCAGTCGTTTTCTGTTCCCACCAACGCTGCAGTAATTCTCCTAGCTTCCAGGAACTGGCATTCACCAAAATGACCTGGAAGAGGCTCTATTGCATCAGTCCCTGATCTGTCAGGCAGCTCCAAAACACTCAAGGCACAGGAGCCCTTGTGGCACTGTCTGCATGACAGTATCCCGTTACTCTGCACATCTGTGGGTACTGGAGTATCCTGACAGTGTGTATCTTCCCCGAGTTCCATGGAACCAGAGATATCTGTGGGACCCCCAGCTGGACCTGTCACCGTGCTTATTTGTAGGGAGGGTGTCCATGGAGCTCTGCTGCAGGCTGCACTCTGAGAAGGAGTTCCTGTTCTTGCGTTGTGCAATGTTCCCGGAGTCCGGGCCTGCCTTTCTGCAGAGGGGCATGGGTGGGAGGGCTGCTGAAGGGTACAGGGCACCTTTGGGGTTTTGTTTTGTTTTTCAAGACAGGGTTGCTATCTGTAGCCCTGTCTCTCTGGATCTCTCTCTGTAGATCAGGCTGGCCTTGAACTCACAGAGATCTGCCTGCCTCTGCCTCCTGAGTGTTGGGATTAAAGTCGTGCACCACCACTGTCCTGCATGGCACCTGTGTTTTTGAGATGAGCATCATGTTCCCTGTGCAACGTTGTGTGCCTTTTCCTCTATGCTTTCTCATTCATCTTCTTCTGTTTTTCCTTCTTCCCTTTCTTCATTGGCTCTGGTAGCCCGGCTGTTTCTGCCAATCACCCATCTCCTATTCCTTCCCCTCTGTTCTGTGTATGGGAGGTGCCCATTGTGAAACCATAGCTGTCGAGCTCAGGTGAAAGGTCAGAGAGCCTGAGTGACTCCAAAAGGTTCTCCCTCTGTAAGAGGGCTGGCTGTTGATAATGTAATATACCAGGCATACAATGATACTGCCTAAATGCTAACAATCATTAATGTCTTTTAAATAATTTGGGTGGTGTTCTCTGTAATAGACTGTAACAAACTAGCTCATACATGATGGAAAATAAAGTTTGATTGTGAAATGTAAAAATATTTTGTCCTCATTATTAAAAAACACAGGTGAAGGGTGGTGAGATGGCTCATCTGGTTAAGGCACGTGTTAGCAAGCCTGCTAATGCCATTGTGCCTGCCAACTCAAGTTTTAGTCCTTGGGACTTACATGATGGAAGTAGAGAATTGACCCCCTCCAAGTTGTCTTCTAAGATTTGTGCGTGTTCTCTCTCTCTCTCTCTCTCTCTCTCACACACACACACACACACACACACGTTTTACAAAACACAGGTAATGACAAAACTCAAAAATTAAAAGTAAAAACATAGGTAAAAATAGCCATAGAGTTCATTCAGGCTCCACAGAGCCCCTCCTCTTCCAAGTGAGTGCTTAGATGGAAAGCCCATGTGGGAGAGAAGCAGGCCTCATGGGTTGGTACGGATGGATGGGAGACTCAGCAAGTGAGCAAGCAAGTGCCTGGGTGTCCTGTCGATTCTGTCACCTTTCCCTAGTGGTCCAGGAAGCAGTGTGCAGCTCTCATGTGCGATACTAACTTTGCACCATTACTTGACCGTAATGTATAGTCTTAGGATTTAGCAGTCCCACACACAGGACCTGGACACCTACAGAAATTATAGCCTTCAAGTATGTAAATCTATGTACAAAGCTGTTCATTGTGTGTAAAGTTAGAGATTGCTATGTGTTCAGTAATAGGGGAGACTGAACCAATTTTAAAGTTCTGTGATTAGGCATGCACCCTAACGCTGAGCTGCACGCACCCTAACCCTGTGATACACTCTCAGTTTGATCTTTTGTTGTTGTTGTTTTTTCCTGTTGTTTTAGGTAGCTCAGGCTCGCTTCCAACTGTGTAGTTGAGGATGACCTTGAACTTTTCTGATCCTGTGTCTCCACCTCCTGAGTGTTGAGAAGACCGCCTTACACCACTGTTACTGGGTTTTGTGGTGTTTGAGGTGGACCTCTGAGCTCTGTGTGTGTGCTGGACAAACCCTCTACCAACTCAGCTACGTGCCCAGCCTTTTGTTTGCTTGTTTGTTTTTGAAACAAGGTCTCTCCATGTAGCCCTGGCTGTCTGGACCTCTCTATGTAGACCAGGCTGGCCTCAAACTCATAGAGATCTTCCTGCTTCTGCCTCCCAAGTGCTGGCATTGTGGTGTGTGCGACTATGCCTGACCTGGCTCAGGCTGGCTCAGATTTTTGGTGTAACCAAGGATATTCTTGAGCTTTTTATCCTCTTGTGCCCACCTCCAAATACAAGGATGTCAAGTATTAGTCCCCATACCTGGTCCCAGCTATTTTTATTTGCTTGTTTGCTTGTTTGTTTGTTTTATAGTGGTGCTGAGGTGAGGGTTAGACCTAGAGCCTCTCAAGGGCTTTCTACTGTTGAGACAGAATCTGTCAGGTTGTTCATGCTTTCCAGGTATCCGTAATCCTCCTGCAACCCGCCCCACCCCCATTTCCAGCACTGGAATCACAGGTGTGTGTCACAATACCTGTTTTTTTCCTCTCTCTCCCTTTCTCTCTCTCTTTCTCTCTCTCCTTTTCTTTTCTCTGTCCCTCCCTTTTTCACTCTCTCTCTCTCGCTCTCTTTTAGATTTTGAGACAGGGCGTCACTATGTAGCTCAGCATCGTTGAAATACAGGTGTCTGTCACTGGTCCAGCCGTGTCTCACAAAGCCTCTGTGGACATGTCGCTCCTCTGCGGGTCTCCGTATACACACATGCACAAATCGCTCTCATGCGCTTCACTTTGGTGGGAAGATGAAGTGGAAGCTGATTTTTTTCCCGCCCTGCCCATAGATGGCTGATGCTTTGGGAAATTTTACTTTCTAGTTGGTGTTTTCCTCCCACTAAAAAAAGAAAGGGAAATAAAAGGTTTGTGTGTCATTTTAGTCCCGAGAGGCTGGTGGGCTTGCCGGTACGTTGCAGACCTTTGCTGAAGAGCCATCATCACTGAGCATGTTCAGGGAAAGAGTGCAGGCTCTCCTGGTCCTGCCTGGTGAACCGAGGCTCCTTGCCCTTGCCCTGCCCTGCCTTGCCCCTGGCAGGCTGCTCTGTGGGTTGCGCTCTGCTCGCCATCTGTTGAGGAAGCAGTTGCTAAGCTGTTAGCGTGCCTCCCTCCCATGTCTAATTTAGCAGGGCACCCTCCTCTCAATAGGCCTCCGCCAGGGCTGCGGGATCACCCTTTAATTATTGACTGGGGTCAGCCACCTGATGGGACTCCTTTGCCCACAGACAGCCGGTGCTGACAAGCAGTTAAATTGCTCATGGGAGGAGGGTGTGAGCACAGCTAGGAGTGGGCGGCTTCAAAATAGAGCACATGAAGCATCTAGGAAGGTAATTTTAAACGCGGATCTCCTAGAGGCTATGGTTCCGAGTGAGCCATGCTGCAGGCAGCAGCCAGCACGGGTCACGCAGCCTTGCCCTCCCAGAATCCCTGTCCAGCTCACCTTTGCATTGCTCCGCAGCTGGCATCTGTCCAGCATCCTACTCCTCTAGGGAAGATTGGGCATCTAACGGCAAGGGTTTCTCCAGAGTCAGGCCTGAGACCATCCTTGCCTCTGACCTGCCATGTCATCCTGGACAAGCTACTTCCCTTTCTCTGGGCTCAGTTCTTGACACTTCTAAATCAGGGGAATTTGGGAGTCTGTCACAATTTTAAAACATTTTGAATAATAGATTTGTATACTGTTGCAGCAAGAGAGTCATGAATTCGATAAAGCCCCAAATCTAAGACCGTTAGGCAGCCGTCGCTGTGAATCCTGACTCCTTTAATCTGCGGTAACATTTAGGCTTGGTGTAATCAGTAGGGGGTGGGACACATTCAAACCTGGTGTTCCATCCACAAGGAAGGGCTAAGAGTAAGGATTTGGGAAATATATTTTAATTCCTGGTAGGCGCTCATTAAGTAGTGTTGGCATTTAGAACTTGGTTTTTGAAACTGCTTTTTGTCTTAGCTGGAGAGTGTATTTCATGGAGGGAGGGAGGGAGATGGGCATGATCTTGTTTTAAGGATGCCACTTGAAATTGCCACCCTTGCCCGCATCGTTTCAATTGCAGTTGACACCCCAACAGACAACTGTGTGTGGCGTGGATGACACCCTGATCTCTGAGCCCCCGGAAACACTCTGAACTAACAGGCACTGTTGTCTGTCGCACTTTGAAAATGACAAAGTTGAGTCTCGGTGATCTGTCCAGTTGTGTCTAAGACCACCCAGTTGTGGTCAGTGTCAAGGTAGGACTGGAGTCCCAGCTGTCAACTCTAATTCTCTGTTTTTATGACCTTTTATAGACAGATTTTTGAGGAAGTGGGGGCGGGGAACCAGTTCTGGGGCTGTGGCTGGGAATATTTGGTCCCCACAGGAAATCATGTCCTTGAATTATTCAATTCAGTAGGTTTTCCCAGCTACCCTGGTAATCAGCTCCATGCTGCCTATCCTTACCTGCCAAACCAGGTGGAGCCCCAAGGCCCACAAGTATCACATAATTCAGCACGCTCCCTTCCTTCCCTCTTAAAAAAAAGCTAAACTAAAAGAACTGTCTTCATTTTTATGTTCACAGTTTATAAAATACATAATAGCTGCATTTTGTTTGGTTTTTCAGCCAGGGTCTCACTATGTATCTCTGGCTTTCCTGAAATTCAGGACATAGATGAGGCTGGCCTCGAACTCACAGAGTGCTGGGATTAAAGGCAAGTACTACCACATCTAGCCAAAACTGCGCTTAACATTTTAAAAATGTATTTATTTTATGTGTATGAGTGTGTTTTCTGCGTGTGTATTTGTGCATGCCTGGTGCCGGTGGAGAGCAGAAGAGGACCTTGGATTCCCTGGAGCTGGATTTACAGACGATTGTGGACCACCATGTTGTGCTGGGTGGGATTCCTGTTGGGTCCTTTGTGTGAACGAACAGCCAGTGTTTTGAACCGCTGAGCTATCTCTCCAGCCACCAAACTGTGCCACCAAACTGTTGTTATTGTTTTGGTTTGGTTTTTTTGAGACAGGGTTTTTCTATGTAGCCCTGGCTATCCTAGAACTCACTCTGTAGACCAGGCTGGCTTCGAATTCACAGAGATCCACCTGCTTCTGCCTCCCCAGTGCTGGGATTAAAGGTGTACGCCACCACCTGGCCAAAGTGTACTTTTAAATCCCATTTCTCCCCACAAACAATTCTCTGCTAGGAAGAGAATAGTTTGCTGCAAACAAACTACGGGACCTTGGTATCCGATGAAATAGTACAAAGCTGATAAGGCGCCCTTCGGCTTCTCTGTCTGGCCGAGTCATGCCAGGCGGGGTGAGCACCATTGTGGAACAAGTTGGAAGATCTCATCCCTTGGAGGCCTGGATGTCATGAGCATGTAGTTTTCCACATGAGGCTTCATTTCAGGAATAGATCCCACAGGCTTCATCCCAGGAGAAGGGCCTATCATTGCATCATGGGAGGGCCTCCCATATTAGGTACAGACTTATACCAGGGTGAGGAGGACCAGAGAGACTGGGAGGAAGTAGGATCATGGCCCCTGCAGGAGGAGCAGAGGCGGGGCTGAGGGTGTCTTTCCTGTTGCCTGGCTCTGGACCTCCTCTCCCATCCATTTCTGAGGGTAATCTTCCACGTGCCCTACCAGTGAAGCATGTGACTGTGAGTAAGTATCGGAGTGGTCCCAGGAAAGCCCAGCAGGCTGCTCTGTAGACCATTGTCACCTGCTTCCATGATCCCCTCTTTCTGTCTCGTTTCTCAGAAGTGATCTTAAATTACCTAAAACCTGGGAAATGCGCTCTTGCTTTGCCCTTTTAACGATGCTGGTTTTCCCTTGCAAGTTGGATTTAAATAACCCTTCCTTCTGTGTTGTCACCTACTTAAAGAGCAGCATCATAAAAAACCCCAACCCTAAACTTTAATTATGGGGTATGCTGAGGAGGGAGGGGAGCTTGGGGAGGAAAGAATGGGGCGGCAAGAGTGGAGTCACACTGGTAATGCTCACTAGCAGAGCTGAAGGTTTTGCCTACTGCTGAGGAATACAGCCCCTGCTCCAGCTGTGCAGGGTTCTGCTGTTGCGTTGATTTCCTTTAATTTAAGAGACCCATGCTTGTGTGATTGACTGGCCTTTCACTCTGTCTTGTTGTGTGTCTGGAACCATAGGCATCCTGAGGCCCTCTGGTTGTGTCCCTTCCCCTTGGAACAGTTGTCATCCATGCAGACTCTGTGGGTTTGTTTTGTTTGTTTGTTTATTTCTGTGTCTCTGTCTTCTCTCTGTCTCTCTGTCTCTCTCTCTCTCTGTGTCTGTCTGTCTGTCTGTCTGTCTGTCTCTCTCTCTCTCTCTCTCTCTCTCTCTGTGTGTGTGCGTGCACCTGTATGCCACAATGTAGGCGTGGAGTTCAGAGGATAGCTTGTGAGGGTTGGCTCTCTCTTTTCACAATGTGGTTTCCCAGGATCGAAGGCTTGGCATCAAGTGCCTTTCCCCACTGAGCCTTCTTGCCAGCCCCCACATGGACTTTGATGGCTGCTGTGGTTGGGAGCAGGGGCCTGGGCGTGCTGAAGATCTATGAACAGTTCTCCTTCTCTCCCTAACTCTGTCTGACAGCAAGAGAAAAAGTACAGGGGGGATGCAGGGGAGGTAGCTCAGTTGGTAAATTGCTTGATGCTTGGGCATGAAAACCCAAGTTCCATCCCTAGTACCCGCATAACAAAAAGCTGGGTGTAGCTGGGTCGTGGTGGTGGTGGACACCTTTAATCCCAGCACTCAGGGAGCAAAAGCAGGTGGATCTCTGTGAGATCAAGGCCAGCCTGGTCTACAGAGTGAGTTCTAAGACAGCCAGGACTACACGGAGAAACCCTGTCTCGAAAAACCAAACAACCAACCAACCAAACAAAAACAGCAACAAGGACTTGAACTTGAGGGCAAAGCTGCCCCCAGGTTTCGTGCAGGGACTGGAGGTAGGGCTATGTGCCCTGGGGTCCCAGAGGTGTGCAGAGTTGAAGTCTGTGGCTTTCTGGATGTGGGAAGGAACAGCAGGTGGCAGTAATTGGGAAGCTTGAAGTCTATCCTTGTCATAAAAAGTGAAAGGGACAATTTACGGAGAGTCACATGCCTGGCCAGTGCCCTTACTGGGACCGGACCGGAGGGCATGGGGGCTGAGCCCTGCTCTTTCTGACTCCAGCAGAGGGAATGTTTTCCTGGAGACAGTTGAGGAACTGATATTGGCATACCAGAGACATGAACTAACAGGTCTTTTCATTTACATTTAAAAGTCCTATCAAGAGGAAGAGGTTTCTGGTGCTTGTGCAGTTTAAAAAAAAAAAAAATCTTGTTTTCCGTGCCAGGTTGGCAGACCTGTCTCTGCTCTGATAGCTATGCGTGAGCCATTGGGTGGTGTCACAGGTCCTCCAGGAAACTGATTTTTGGACCCTGGCCTCTGACTCAGTGTGGTCTGCTGGGTGGCTCCCTGTGCCTGGTAGGCGGCTGTGTCCCTGCCCAGCCCATAAGTAGGTGCCCCAAGTGGTCCCGCTTCCACCCAGCAGCCCCAGTGAGAGACTGCAGGGGTGTCTCGGTGGACACATCTGGGTAAGTGGAGCAACTGGGGTGGTGGGTGGGCGGGGCAAACAAGTAGACATGGGGCGTAGACCCAGGTGCTCAGAGTGGGTGTCATTTGTGCACAGACCTGGAGCCTTTTACCTGTTGAGCAGGGAAAGACGTGTGGGACGCTGGGCTGGCTTTTAGAAGCCGTGTCTTCTGGAAACTTGTGTTTCAGTCACAGAGCGGACATGCGGGATGAGGGGTGGATTATGCAGTGGCTCTACTGCTTCCTTGTCCCCCTGATCACTCCATGTCTCGTTTGCCAAGATGTATGTCTTTGTGTGACATTCTGCATGTGTTTGGGAATTTCTGTAACTTGAGACCAGTGTGGAGGATAAGGGTAGTGAGTAACCTGGCCCAGGAGCCCGGGGTTATCAGGGTACCTGCTCCCATGATGCCGTAGGCCTAGTTCCTGGTCTCCTTGTGACACAGTCCCCTCACGAGCCTTCCTAGGTGCAAATGGGCCACCAGAGGGAGGCCTGGTGATCTTTACCAGTGTCCTTTTTAGCTTCAGAAATCCTGAAAGCAGTGTTGTCTGGTGAGCTGTCCCCACTCGGTAACACATGACTGCCAACTGGGTATTTTAGTCACTGAGTTTAGAATCATAGGATGAGGCCTTAGGGGGCCATTTCTTTATGTCACGCAGGCCTTGTGGAACCAAGTTCATGTCCGTCCACAGCTGGGGATTCTCCTGGTGTGGCACTGACTAGGTGCAGGTATCTGCTGCAAAGCTGGGAGTTAAGGGGGAGTTGCCTGTTGGGATTGTGTAAGTGCCGATGCACATCAGCCACAGAAGATGTCTAAGTCTCTAACTGGGACCTGGGGCTTGCTGACTTGGCTAGACCGCTGGCCAGCAAGCCCCAAGGACTCTCCTGTCTGCCTTTTTCGGCTGGGGTTTACAAGCGTCGGCTACCCATGCTCCTGGCTTTTCACCTGAGTGCTAGGATTGGCTTCGGGCCCTACTGCTCACATGTAAGGGCTTTGCTGACTGAGCTATCGCTTCAGCCTCTGGAATTTTTTTTTCAAAGGCAGGATTGTATTTGCACATTATGGTTAGTGTGCCCCAGAAGCCAGAGGAACACTGTGAAAAGTGCTTCCTTCTCTGCAATCCTCTGCATCCCATGTGATTGTTCCCAAGCCTTTTTTTTTTTTTTTTTTTTTTTTTTTTTTTTTTATTTTTTTTTTTTAACTCTGCCCTTAGTCCCATTAGTCCAGGCTCTGGCTTATAAGGACCTCATGGGCCAGTGGCCAAGCTCCATTTGCATCTTGAATCCTTTGCAGCCCAGCTCCCAGGATAGGTCTGTCTGTCCTTGAGCAATTGCATTGTGGACTAGGTTTGCCCTGAGTAAGGCCTGGAGTGGGGCATAGGGCTTCAGGTTTGCCTTAGGGATGGGTCTGCCTGATTTTAAATCTTTGAACTGATCACAGCCAGATTTCCTGGTAGAGTCCTGTCTCTTGTCCCCTTTTGTACTCTTCAGAGTTGAGTGGAAGTGAACCCTGTCTTAGAGAGGGACACCAAGGGGCTACAGTGTACCAGTTAATGTGTTGGTACCCACATCCTTCTCATGGAGCCTTTAAAGCACTGGTTCTCAACCTGTGAATTGCGACCCCATGGAGGGTCAGAATAACCTGCTCACAGGGGTCGCCTAAAATCATCGGAAAACAGAGTTTTACGTTATGATTTCTAATAGTAGCAAAATTAGAGTTATGAGGTAGTAATGAAAATAGCTTTATAGTTGGGGTCACTATAACATGAGGCACTGTATCAAAGGGTCGCAGCTTTAGGAAGCTGAGAAACCACTGCTCTAAAGAGAGCTTGAGCAAGAGGCTCAGAGCTGTCATGCTGGCCAGCGCTGCTGTGAAAGTCAGCTCTGTCACTTACACCGCAAGTTTAGAAAGCCATTCGTCTTATTTTCTGTACATAAGGGCTTTCCCTAAGTGCTCTGGGACTTTTCATGGAGAGCGGTAGGACTTTTCTCTTTCCCCATTGGGGCAGCAGCTGTGAAGCTGCTCCTTAAGATGCTCAGCCACCTCCTGTGGGGTGAGGGCCACCCAGGCTTGCTGTTGGTGTTATTGGTGATCTCTGTCCACAAGGACTGTCAGCCTCCTGTGGTGATTCCCAGGCTCAGGGAGGACTGTTAAGGCATGCTGTCTCCGAGTGTAACAGCCTTTATGCCAAAGCTACTACTGTCATTAGTCCGAAAGCCCTAAAGGTAAGGTCTGCTGACATAGGAGGAAGTGGGGGGCATTGGACCCTGCCTTGAGGGTCCAGACTGTGCTTCCTGCACCCCTCACTGTGCTGCTCCCCCAGATGTTTGTGATTCTGTCCTAACTGTATCATATCAGGAGGCCAGAGTACACGGGCTGGAAGATGACCTAAGGGGAAGACTTCGTTTAGCTGTAGAAAACCATCCACGATGGCTGAGACTTTTCAGTAAGGCAACTGTTTTGTGGACAGCCACACTCTTGTAAGTGACCCCTCATTGTGATCCTGGAAGTAAACCCAGTTCACTAAGCTGGGCTTGGATGGGATTGTTCAAGGATCAGTGTGTTCATGACTCCCTGGGAAAAGCCTCTGCAAAGAAGATAACGAGGTAACGGATTTGTGCTCTTAACCCTGGGCCAGCAATCTAATGTTCTTCTCAGAGCTGCTGTTCTTTCTGGCAGACCGAGCTCAGGATGCCTTGTAGGGTGGTACCCAGGTGGTTTTAGATGATGCTTAGAATTGACCTTGATTGCCTTAAGTCCTGTTAGGAAGAAGCCTCTCCTTCCAGCTGTGCAGTTGTTGCTTCCGTCCTCCCCGCCCCCTTTTCCCTTAGCCTCTCTTTTTCTCCCTACTCCTCTCCCATTTTTACACAACACTGGGGCTTGAACCTATGGTCTTATGTTTACAGACCTTGAATGGCTTCATCTCCTTTTTAAAACGTTTAATTCTTGTACATTAGTGTTTTGCCTGCATGCATGCATGTGTACCACATACGTGCCTGGTGCTGGCTGTCATCAGGAGAGGATGTTGGCTGCTCTGTAACCGGAGTTACAAACAGTTGTGAGCCACCATGTAGGTGCTGGGAATCAGACCCAGGGCCTCTATAAGTGCAGTAAATACTCTTAACCACTGAGCCACCTCTCCAGCTCCCTTGAATGGCTTCTCACATAAAGTCTGAGTGTGACATCCATTTTCAGAAACAACAAATGAGGCTTGGAGAAAATAGGCCTTAAGAATCCTAGCCTTCTTGTAGGAAACAGGGCACAAGAGATTTAATAGCATTTTAATTTTGGTTATTATACTTGTTCTTCCTTTCTCCCTCCCTCCCTTCCTCCTTCCCTCCCTTGTTTTCCTCTTTCTCCTCTTCTTCTTTCTTTTTTTTTCTTGTGGCACTAGGGTTCAAACCCAGGGCCTTGGACATGCTAGGCAAGTGTTCTAGAACTGAACTATACTGCTAGTCCTTGATTTCTTAAGACAACGTTTCAATCTGTCCTTGAACTCATGATTTTTCTGTGTCAGCCTCCTGAGTGTCAGATTACAGCTATGTGACCTCGCCCAGTTATTCTTGATTTTATGGAAATCTCTGTGTGGCATGAGTACTTATGTCCCTTCTATGGTAAAGCTGTAAAGTGTATTTAAAAAGTGAGTAAATCTGGGCCAGCGAGATGGTTCATTGTGACCAAGGCACTTCCTGCCAACCCAGACGACCTGAATTCTATCCTCAGGGGCCCATTTGGTAGGGCCACAAAGTTGTCCTTCGGCCCCTCCGCTCAATATTTTTAAAAATGAGTAAATTGAAGGGAAAAGAAAAATAAATACTAATTCTGGTGGTCTGTGTCCAAAGTGATGAGCTGCCAGTGTTGGGGCTGCCTGCTTAGCGACATGCTTGCTGTGAGGAGGCCAGGAGACATCCCAGTGCTTGCCTGAGAGGGAGAGCTACCTTTCTGGAAAGCCAAGCAGTTAGTACACAAACACGCCAGGTTGTCGGGGTGATAGTGTGCTTCCAGGTGGCATGGGCAGGCGTCTAGAGGTTTCACTGAAAGAATGGGCCATGTGGGTGTGTGCTTCTTTCAGTTATAGTCAGTAATACTTGTCCCTCTTGACCCGCTGTCCTAACCCACGGCTTGCTTGACTATTCTATTTTGGGAAACATCTGGGTGTTCCCAGAGCAAGAGTCCCAGTGGATCTTTTTCAGACTGACTGAATTTCCAGATATTTCAGTGGTTCTCCATCTTTGGTCAACGTAAGGTTACCTGGTGGATCTAGTACATATCATGAGGCCAGGCCTACCATTGTGCCCTGCTAGCTTCTAGGTGACCCCTAAATGCTCTCCCCACCATGGTGGGGTGGGGTCTTGTGCATGCTAGCTCTACCACTAAGGTACATCCATAGCCCAAGATCAGTGCGCTGGGTGGCCTGGTAAGCTTAGCCCTGATGGGAGTGATATTCCCAAGGCCATCTCAGTGGCAGCGGTGAAGCACTGATGGGACAGTGTAGGGTGGATGCTGTCGTGTTCCAGGTGACTGTGCCTGGCATGACAAAGGACATCATGAGTGGTGCTATCACAGGTCTGCTGTTCATAGCTATCAGAGGCAGGTGAGGGCGGGCACTGCCACAGCTGGCCGTTCTTTATTTTGAACTTACTTGATTACATAAAAATCTGTTGTCTGGAGAGAGTATCTTAAGGTTCTAAACACAGCATTGTAAACAACTAGAAATCTAGAGAAAGCTTGCAGGGGAAGGGCTGCCTTTTGGAAAAGATATGGGTGGCTATGGTGCAGAAGTGTGAGGTTTAGGAGAAATGATGACCTCCACCTTCAGGAGTTAGTAAGCCCTCTAGGAAGGAGAACAGAGAGGACCGTGGGTCTAGCTGCTAGGCCTGGCCCCCACTGTTTACACATACAGACCCCAAATTTGCTATAGGCACAGAATCACCAGGCACAGATCAGACATAGGTGGTACCCAGGATGTGGGATTCCCTCCAAAGAGCTGGCAGCTACAGGTAAATAATAATGGCTGACTGTTTTTGAGCCCTTCCTCAATGCCAGACTTTGTCCTAAGGTTCTACTGGAAGCTGCAGCATGGATTCAGGCCCAGCCCTGTAGGTCTGTAGGAATACTTACTGATGTTTGTTGAGCCCTTCCCATTGTGCTAAACTCCCATCGTGCATTGTTGATATAATCCTTGTTGAGTCCCACAAGGCAGATTCTAGACTTCTCTTGGTTGCTTTGGAGGCAGGGCATCAACCAAAGCTCTAAATTAAGTCATTGTCCCCATAGGGAGTGGTCCTCATCCAGTGACTGCTGTGGGAGCCTCTGACAAACACTTTGTATACATTGTCATTGTTGTGGTTGCTGTCTCTTGGGACAGACACCATAATGAAAACCAACTTGGGGAGTAAGGGGTTTATTTCAACTGACAGAATAGGGTCTGTCATTCAGGGGAGCCAGGACGAGAGCTCAAGCAGGAGCATGGAGGTGGGAGCTGATGCAGAGATCATGGAGGAACACTGCTTACTGGCTTTCTTTCCCTGGCTTGCTCAGCCTAACAACCTGCTCAGGGCAATGTGGGATGTCAGTTTGATGAAACTTTTGTGAATTAGGGTCTTGGTTCCACGCCAGTGTGCAGGACTGGTGTCCTAATGCAGGGTACAGACTGGGCAAGTGCAGGGGATTGCTGGGCCAAAGCCACATAGTTAGAACATGGCAGAGATGGAATTTGGAACAAGGTCTGCTGTTTCTGGAGCTGAGCCTAAGAGATATTAGCACATGCTCATCAGAGTGTCTTATTGGTGAGGAAGGAGGATGTCCTCTGATCACGTGCAGCCGCACTAACGATTGCTGTAGGATTGCACATGATGGAGTGCCTAGTTGAAAGCCCTTCCCTGGGCAGATGCTCGCTTGTCTTTCCATGCTGCCCACATGGGAGCATCAGCCCATTCCTGGGCCTGCCTTCTCTGGCTGGCAGAATCACTACCCAGATGTTGATTCGACTTTAATCATTGGAACACATGGCAACCGTTCCCCATGAGCCTTCCAACTTCGGATTCCCACCCAGCAAAGGATGACCTTGGGCCCAGCTGGTTTCCCCAGAACAAAAATCCCTGTCTCTTCTCACTCTGGACACAGTGCCAGCAGTAGAATTGGAATGCCACCACCCTGTTGTGGAGTCCTCCATAGTGTCCCAGCCTTGTGCCAAGCAATTTGCCACATGAGCTGATCCGAACCATTAAGTCATCAGCAAAGACAAATCTGAGTAAGACTCTGTGGGAGAAGGGTGACGTCATCGTTTTCTTCGAAAGATTATTGTGCTCACCATCTAAAGCAGAAGCTTTCTCACACCCCTACCCAGTGCGTTTTTGGTTGTCATAATTTGGAGGAGGGTGGCTCCTGGCTACAAGCCAGAGATGCGGCTTAATACCCTGCAGGGTCAGAGCAGATTCCTGTCACAAGGATTGATCAGTCAAGCCAGGTGTCTCGGCTCACACCTTTAATCCTAACATTTGGGATGCTGAGGCGTGAGGATTGCATCATCCTCACTGGAACTGCAAGCTCAAAGCCGACTTAGACCCATACTACTCATCTCAATAAAGCAAAAGCCCCTCCAAAATAAGTAACTGTTTTCAAGTCTTTATGATATGGTGCTGTATCATAACCATGTGCCCAGATACTCTCTGTTCCATCTGCTTCTGGTTCTTTCACCTGAGCAAGCTCATGATGGGATCATGATGTTCTGCCTTCCACCTTTTAGGTGTAGACATGTGACTTTCATTAGCCAATGAGCTGTTAGTAGGAAGTAACTTGGCCCTGGGATGGACTCCTAAGAGCTCCAGTAATTTGCCACAGTCCCTTCCCTTGTTAGACCCCATCCGCCGAGTCTGGGAAGATCTGAGTAGAGCCCCACACCTGCTCACAGTGGGTGCAGGTAAGAATGACATGTGCACCCTGTCTTATCTCATCCCTGATGTCTGGGGGACGGCTGTTAAACACAGAGTCTGTGCACCGAGTGCCACAGGAATATGAAGCTGAGATTTGGGTTGCAAAGCTGGTTGTTACCAGCTGAGGGTGAAAGTGCCAGCCCACAGTGTTGACCGATTGCTTCTGTAGTGGAGATGCCATGTGGGTCCCCGAGGGAAGTTCAGGGATGCCTGCGGGTTGTTTCACAAGGAATGGTTTACTCAGCCACCTCAGCCACCCGTGGCATTTCTCCTGGGATCCCGCAGCTGTGCCTGGTCTACTCCTGCGTGAGCTGGTGCCTCTGTCAGCCAGTCACACATACAGTTGCTGTACGTGAATGTTTTAAGGGCAAATTTTCTCTGTCTTCCCCTTGTGGTGCCAGGTATTGGTGTCACCAAAGGGTCAGCGTCAGCCGTACCTGCTCCTGCCTCTTTGACATAAATAATGAATGTGTTTCTAATTGTACTTCAAACATCTTACCAGCTCCAGATAAGTCTGACTTCCAGATCTCAGGGGTGAACAGGACATGTACGGGCATAGCTGGTCACCTTGGCACTTTCTCTGTGCTTTCTTTTTCAGAAGATATTAGCCTCTAAACTAGATGCACTGGGACTGGCAAGGTGGTTCAGGGGGTGGAGGCGCTGGCAGCCCTGCCTGATAATTGTGTAGGGAATGGAGAAAGCTGACTCCCACAGGTTGCCCTCTGACCTCCGCACATATACGGTATGAGTATGTACACAGAGCTCATAGATATATACAGAAGCAATAAATAAATAAATAATATCTGCCTTAAGAGTTATTTTAAAGGATCCATTGTAGAGCTGGGGATCCCAGCGGTTGAGAGCACTTGCTGCTCTTATGGAGGACTTGGTTCCCAGCGGCGATATTGTGACTCACAACTGTCACTCCGGTTCCAGAGGATCTGATGTCTTCTTCTGGTCCCCACAGGCACTAGACATGCCATGTAGTCATGCATATATATATGTAGGTAAACTCTCATGAACATAAAATTAATTTTTTAAAGGGTATCTTGCATGGTTGGGGTAGCACTGTAAAGAGTCACTGGCTCATGTGACTCATAACTGTGTTCCTGTGTTCCCCACCTAACTGTGTTCCTGTGTTCCCCACCTAACTGTGTTCTTGTGTTCCCCACCTAACTGTGTTCTTGTGTTCCCCACCTAACTGTGTTCCTGTGTTCACGCTTCCTCCCTGACATGGCATGTGCTGGCCGATACAGAATGTTGTGGCTAAAGAGTAAAAGATATTTTTTAATGTTAAAATCCCTCTCCACCAAAAACCCAGGACACCGATATAGTAAGTTTGGGGACTGGAGTGCAGTGAGCTTTGTTCAGTGTGACCTGTGCCCCTTGCTGGCTGATCTGTCTTGGACAAATTAGCATCACTTTGAAGAGACAGTCTGGCCACCTCACATAGTGTAGGAGTAATACTATTCTAACTCTTGATTGCAATAGTGAAATTGGTGTCCTTGGCGGGGGCGGGGGTGGGGAAGACCAGCTCAGAATGGCAGTTCGAGAGGCATTCTTCTTGCTGGCTCTAAAGGTTTGCTCGTGTGGTGACCTCCCCGCCCCCCACATCTGTAGCTGTTGGTAGGGGTTTGTCCCGCCAGAGGCTCAGCCTTCATCTCCCATCCCCACCCTACCAGAAAACCCAAGGCTTCAATTTGTTCTGGTCTGGGTGTTGGTTCAGCTCCCCAGGGACAGTGCTTTGGGCTCTGCAGATGTCATGGAAACCCCCAGCCCTGCCCAAAAGTCCAGGAAGCAAGAGGGGAAAGCATTCTCACAGCCAGACAAACAGGTATTTCCTGCCAGTGCCCAGCTGTCAGAGAAGTCTGTCCCCGTGGGGGTTCAGAGAGGAGCCCCACCCATATCAGCCTCCTTCCAAGCACCCAGGATTTAGTGGAGAACAGTGGCACCATCCAACAGAATCTCCAGTACGTGTTGAGGTGCCCATTCTGCCTTCTCCAGGATGGTAGCCATTAGCCCTGGGAAGTTGGGAAGATGAACACGTATGGCTGGCCTGGCTGAATGGGCTTGTGGATGGTGGATTTAGAAGACCAGGGTCACAAAAGCATGTAAAGTCACCCACTTTTTGTATATTGTGTACTGTGTGTTGTAGACACTTGATTTCACATGATTTTTTGGGTATGTTTGCCTAACTAAGCTATATCCTTAATGTTGACGAGGCTGTAGCTCAATTGGTAGGGTGCATGTCCCGCATCCGTGAGGCTCGGAGCTACATACACTGGTTGTGGTGGCCCACTCCTGTAATTCCCAGCACTCCGGAAATGTAGGCAGGAGGATTGGAAGTTCAGGGTCATTGTCATCTACACAGGGAGTCTGAGGCCAGTTAGGGCTTCGTGAGCCATTGTCTCCTAAATAATACATAATCAATAATAGCTTTTATTCCAGCTACTGGGGCAGAATAAAGCCCGCAGCTGCTGTTGCCCGTTTGTGAGGCAGAGCTGTCTAGACGTGCAGACTGGCATCATTGTCCTGCCCCAGAGAGGACCAACTAGAGTTGGGAAGGGACTGGGCCTGGGCCTGCCTCCTGGGTTAAGGAGGAGCAAGGGCCCACTATCGCAGCCATCCCGGTCACGTTTGTAGAATACTGGGAAGTCTCTTCGGGTGGAGTGGCTGGTTTAGAGAGGACTGGGGGATTACTCGGATTTGAAGCAAATGCACAGAGAAGCTAGGTGCTGGGCTTCTGTCCTAAGGTTCCCTTGGGTCCTGGGTCTATTGTAGAATAAGTGGGGAAACCCAGTGTCCGCAGCCTCAGGCATTTTGTTTTAAACCTGTTTCTTGGACCAGTGTAAAGCCCCATCCTCCACTGGTGTCTGTGAAAGAGGTCAGCCCAGTGGGGGCCTTCTGATCCTGCCTCCTGCAGAGCCTGAGTGGTAGTAGAACCCACGAGTCTGGGAAAATCATGCTGCTTTAACCTGCAGAGAACGGGAATATCCACTACTTTCTTGGCAAGATTATCTATGATACCGTGGACAAATCTTTTATCTCCTCAGCTTCATTTTTCTTTCTCTATAAAATGGGAATATTAGTGAGGCTCAGACATACCCTGAAAAGTTGTGCAGATCGTCTGGGAATGTGTAGAAGGTTGGCCACTGGAAAAACATGTCTAGCATGGGCAGTCGCTGTGCTTAATTCCATGCACCTTTGTCAGTCAGAAGACAAGTGGGGAGAACAGATCCAAACTGTAAGGCTGAAGAGCAAGTGGTCTTAAGTTAAGGTAACTTAAACATGACCTCCCCTGCCTTGGTGTTCTTGTCTGTAAAATGGACTTGCTGAAATGACTTGAACAAGACCATGGGGCCTGGTGGGTCTAGAGCAGGGGTTCAGTCTCCACCTTCTTTTCCCAAGTGATTTGATTGGATGGTGTGGGGTCTGCCCAGCATCCTCTGCAAGCAGAGATGCTGCTCCTCACTTCCCTCTGTGTGGCTGGCATGATCCAGTCCTACAGGCGTCATCTCAGTGTCCAGACCTCAAGGTCATGCACAGCTCATGAGTGACTGTTTTCACGTCCCTCGATGCTCACAGCCAAGAACAGGTAGTATGACCATTGCTCTTGTCATAGAAGGGCATCCCAGAAGGTGGATGCGAGCAAGCAGCTCTTGAACAAACCTTGTAGGAAGTGTTAAGAAAAAGCACCTTGGACCAGTGAGATGATAGAGTGGGCAAAGAGGTGCTTGCCGCCAAGTCTGGTGACCTGTGTTCAATACCTGAGACCCAATGATAGAAGGAGAGAATTGACACCTGCAAGTTACCCTCTGACCCCCACACATGCGACATGCCCGCATTAATTAGGTGAGTGTATTTTTTAAGTAGAAGAAAAAGCCCTGTTAGTTTCCTTCTCTGTTTGCTTTTGCTCGAAGCAAGAAGATGGGCGGAGTCTTCAGGTTGGGATTTCCCTGTGCTTCACTCCTGCGGAAGCATCACACAGTGCACGTGGGACAGCTGCCGCCACCAAGTCACTGTGCGCCACAGATAGGGGGCCAGCTTTCCCAACCTGAGGCACAGGTGAGCCTGGCGATCGAAGGCTTACTCTCCCCACCCAGTGCCAGGAAGAGGGTGCAGCTGGGCACCACTGCTGCCGAGCACTGCTGGGCAGGAATTCAACGTTCTCCATGGCCTCTAGGGACCCACACCTGAGAAAGGCAGGGAGACAGTCAGCCTTCTGGAAACCTAGAGGCCAGGCTTCCTGCAGGACTTAAGGTAGGTGGGTGGGGCTTTGGGTTGCCAGAACACGGCTGTGGCTTGTGGTCCTATCAACAAAGAAGCAGTGAGTTCAAGGCAGCTTGGTGAGCCATAGCTCGGGGAAAGGGGATGTCTTAACAGTGCCACCGAAAACCAATGGAAGAGGCCACCTACCATCCCCATTTCCTGAAAAAGCCACAGCTGTGGTCATGGCCAACATCCAGGTTTGTTAGCCCTGGCAGTTTGGTGTCAGGTGATGACGTTCCTCCAGGAAACCAAGGCTTCAGTGAGAGTCTGCTCCCAGGAGAGCATGTACCCGTGTAAGCGGGCCTTCTAGGAGAGCAGAAGCCCCTGCAAAATATTGAAGAGGCTCTGTACCGTTGACATGGCCTTGTGGCATTAACTGGAGCAAGCATACCATGGTCTCGCCCTGTCTTCTCTCTGCGGTCCCGACCACTGCCTTTGTGCAGCCTTTGTTGTGCTGACCCTGCATGCCTGCCCGTCTTCATTGTACGGGGGCGGGGGCTTCTCTTAGGTGTCCGTCTCTGATCCAGGGATGTGTGTCTCAAGCTATTCCTTCCCCAGAGGATCTTGTGGTTCCTGCTGAGGGAACCCTAATTAGATCTAAACAACCTAAAGGCCAGAGGACTTGACTGTGCCCTCGTCACTTTCTGGCTGGAGTGATGAGGTGCCAGCTCCCTGGAGTGCCCCTGGGTAGCTTAAGGTCCAATCAAGACATTTTGAAGGTTCACAAAAATGGCTTGTATCCAGATGCATTTTTCTCCCTTTTTTCTTTGTAAGTACTTATCTTAAAATACAATTCAGAGTACATAGAGCATTAATATACATGGGACAGCTACAGCCTGTGGATCCTAGTGACCTGTCCAGATCAGTGACCAGAGCCCAGACGTCTCTCTGACCATCTTCCCTTTCTCGACTGTCACAAGTGACATGAGCCTGACTCTCGGAGTCATCGTGTCCCTACTTTGAAGTCTGATTTGCCACTAAATTATATCCCTTTGGTGCTGGGATTCCCCTTGCTCGTTTCTTATATCAGATATGTGGGAGTCTGTATGGCTCAGCATTAGAAAACTCGTGCAGTTTTCTTGCATGTAGCTGCGTTTGTGTGTTTTTGTTGCTGTCGTATTCCAGTGGATGGGCACAGTTAAAAGAATTTTTCCATACCTTTTGTTGTTGTCTTCTTCCCCCTCCACTATCCACCCTGTATCTCACTGAACCAGGAGCTCACCAACTGGCTAGACTGGCTGGCCAGTGAGCACCAGGGATCTGCTTGTCTCTTGTCCCTTCCAGTGCTACCATGCCAGTTTTCCATGGTCGCTGGGCTTGAACCCGGGTTCTCAAGCTTGTGTGACAAGTACTTTGCTCATTCCCTGAGCCATGTAAGCAGCCACAGGTGGCTCCAGGTTTGTCATTTTCCTGCCAATGAGTGATTGGTTTGTTTAGTTCTAAGCTGCTATTGGAGGCTGCTAACAACAGGATCACTACCTCTTTTTCCAATTCATATAAGTCTTGTACACACAGAGGAAAAGATCACTGTTTAATGAGGACCTGGGCAGGGCCCCAGGGGACCTCTGCCCACTGTCCCATCTCTCCTCTGAGCTCCTGGAGAGCATACTGGCTTTTCAGACGTTCAAGCGCTGAAGCATTGCTGCCTGTCTGTGTCAGCAGGTGGAGCATGAGCAAGGGACTGGCTCGTAACAGACCTGAGAGCGGCAGAGATGGAGAAGAGGGTCTTTGGGCAGTGGGGGCCCAGCTGGTCCATCACAGCGCACTGCTGACCTGAGTGAGTGGCTCTCTAAGCCCCGCCTGCTCCAACATGGAGACGTCTGTTTCAGTGTTTCATCTTGAGTGGCTCGGGAGGCCTTCCAGGGTATGGGGTCAGGGGGCCAAGGCTCCTGGCCACAGCTTTTGGGGCAGCTCAACTCTTAATGTGTTTTTATAATCAAAGCAGAAAGGTCCCATTGTGGCTGTCAGTCCTCTGTCATAAAGCGCTTTTTGTTTGCTAGCAAAATTCCAAGTTGCAAAACCAAGCCAGCTCAGCAGACATAATACCCGTGAATGGTCATTGCCCCTTACAGCACCAAGCAGGGTGCTGCCAGCAAGAGTTAGCCTGTGCTTATTGGGCACCCCAAGGACCCCCTAAAGTTCACAGACCACTCGCAGGAACAGAGAATGCTACCACAAGCCATGTTCTTTGCCCTGGAATTAGGATTTAATAAAAGTGTTAGAATTCCTTTGCCCCGATTGTCAGAAATAAATCTTAGTATCACTGTGGAAAGCAAGGGGTTGGTTTCCTAGGAAACAGGAAGTTTGGAGGTCAGCAGTCCCTGGCCTCTGTGCTGCCCCTCCTGTCTCTTATGTTACCATCTTCCACACAGGGTTTCATGCTCTCAAAGTAGCTGCTTCTTTTCAGGTTATATGTCTGTATTCCAGGTGTAATGTCGCTTTTACCTGCCTGTTACCCATCCTATGAGACAAAACAAATTCCTAGAAGTAGCTCCCATTTCACCAGCTGCTTGGGGCCTTGGAAGCTGAGCACATTGTTAACAGGTCTCTCCAGAGTTAAGGAAGTAGGGAGGGTAGACAGAGGAAGGCCAGCTAAGAGCAGATGCCCTGATTTATTATTGGGTGACATCAACAAGGGAACATTTGTTTCATATTAGATAACATTTCTTTAGTAATGGAGAGTTATGTCAGTAATAACCAAAATGTATTTTTAAATAATTTAAAATAGTTCAAGAAGGCACATAGTATCCCCCCCACCCCCAATGTCTCCTCGTGGCTGGAAGTCTGCCGTCCAGTCCCTGTTGAAGTGTGATTTATCCTGTTTTTGGTCCCAGGCAGTTATACCCCCTCCAATTTTTTTTTAAAATAAATTTTTAGTAGTGCTGGGGATTGAACTTGGGACTTCACATGAGCTAGACAAGTACTTTACCACTGAGAAACATGCTCAAACCAAAAATTACATGTCTCCTCCCACCCCCACTTTGAGGCAAGGTCTTGTTATATATAGTCTAGGCTGGCCTGGAACTAACTCATGGTCCTTCCATGTCAGCCTCCTGAGAGTTGGGATACCTGCGTGTGCCACCATGCTGGGCTGAGATGATGATTTCTGAACCTGTGCCAGCTGCAAAATGCTCTCCCTACATCTGTCATCGCTGCCTCTGCACCTTCCTGTGGGCATCATGGTTCTTTTCACTTTCAAATGCTGTGCTTTGTTGGAGCAAGTTACCAAATAGACTGGACCATTGGGTGACAGATCTTGGGGAAAAGAATGACACGCTACCCTGGGTTAGTGAAAGCCTTTGATCAGGCTTTCCATTTCTCAAGTCTCCATGGACCTGCTATGTAAGTTTGTAACACCCACCCATGTACCCACCGACCCTTCCATCTACTGTTCTACCCACCCACCACCCAGCTACCTTTCCCCTCACACGTTTACCCTTCTGCCCACTCTTCAAGAAGGGGAGGGAGTTTCCAGCATCCCCTAATCATGCTAATGAACAACCAGTTCCCATGGCTGACTTGTTTTTGCTTTTTCCATCTCTACTCAGAGTAACTTCCCCCTTAATTCCCATGTCTGATAGAGTCCCGCTTCATTAAGGGACTGTCACACCCAGGCTAAACTCAGAGAGTTAGGAAAGGTAGCTGTGTGACTTTGGGCAGGATGCCTGGTCTCTCTGCATTCCCTCCAGTCTCAGTTTCCCCAACTGGGACTAGGATGTTGATACTGGGCCCCACAGGGCTTACTCCGTCTGCCAGTGGGGTGCTTTGCCGGGGGAGAACACAGCAAGCTGTAGTTGCCTCCAGCCCTTTGTGTCTGGCTACCTCACTTCAACACAGCACACCTTGGAGGTGGGCTGCTCTGCTCCTACCTTCCACAGGCACCACACATGCAGTCCACGTGGCCCTTCTCTCCAGCTCGCTGAGAGGAAATGCCCCTCCTACTGAAACTTACAGTAAGAAGTTGAGGTCACGCCCTGGACGCATTCCTAGACTCAAGTGGTCCTCGTGTATTCTGTGGCTAACATGCCTTTCCAGGGGGAAACATAAACAACCCGTCCTCCCAAAGGTCCCAATGACAAACCAAGGCATCATCCCAGTAGAGTTCAATTTGGGGACCAGTGAGTTTATTGGACTTCCTTACAGACTGTAGGTGAAAGGTGGTTTTAGAGTGTGGCTGTGCCTCCCTCTGCAAGCAGCACCTGGTAAGTTTTGACCCAGCAGGAATGAGGGCTTGCCTATAGCCACATAGACGGTGTGCCCCCACACCCCAGTCTTCCGTGGTCTGTGTACTCTAGCCCCTATCCCAGGCCACATGGAGTTAGGGCAGAGCTGTGAACAACCCATAGAAGGAAGCGGCTGGGTACTCAGGTGAGGGTCCCATGACCCTCCCATCAGTCACCCCATAGAGGGGTGTAACTAGTCCACAAGTCCAGCGGGGACCATCTTTTAGCAAGGGACACCACTGAACTCTACAGGATGGTGGTTGCTCAGCTCCAAGGGCAGTCACCGGACTGATAGCAGACCCCAGCAGGTGACAGCCTCTGTAGATGACTCACACACCTGGCAGAGGGGACACTCTCCTTCCCCGCCCTGGACATGAACTTGGGAAAGCTCTGATTTCTATTCTTCACTTTCCCCTTCTCCTTTCTCTTTCTTTGGAGACAGGATCTCACTGTGTAGCCCAGGCTGGCCTGGAATTTATAATCTCTCTGCCTCAGCCTCCTGAATGCTGAGATGACAGGTATGTGGTCAGGCCTGGCATGAGCTACTATTTTGAAAAGGTTTAGGACTCTCCTAGCCTTGCCCGCCTCTTGCCTGCATTGCTTTTTGTTGGCTGGATAAATAAATGAGCCACTAACAAATCCACAGGCCCCAAAGCCCCTTTGCCTCTGCTGCTTTTCCCTGCCCAGCGAGCATCACAATGCAGCTTTGTTCTGTTCTGTTGTTCAAAAAAATCACTCTTGGCTCTCCCCAAGCAGGGAGGCGATTGCAGTTTCCAGGCCCCGTGACTGCAGCTGCTGGTGCCTTTTTTCCCCAAGAGAGAAGAGCCCTGTCTGGCACTGGAGGGTGCTACTTGCACCTTGTGGTCACCACCTTCTTAATGGGTAGTAGAAGGAGCCAGCAAGCCCTACCCACAGAAGGGTACACCCCCCTGGCTGACAGCAGGGGAACCCAGGTGAGCTTTGGGAAGGCAGTGTCCAGTCTGCCTGCCTTCGTAGTCAGGTCTTCCTGATGTCCCTGGGAAGAGGGAACAGGCTGTCAGGGTGGCCCCTAACCATCTTCCTGGGGCAGGCTCTGAGTTGGTCTGTGAAATGGGATTTCTAAAGTCCTGATGGCTGACAGCCTTGGGTGTTGCTTTAGAAGGTGGTTCTGTTTTCTTCTCCTGAAGTGCTCAGCTGGAACCCAGTACCTCACTCACTTCGGGCAAATCCTCTGCAACTGAGCTGTATCCCCCAAGCTTTCCCCGACTTTTATTTTGAGATAGGGTCTCATTAAGTTACCCAGGATGGCTTTGAACACTCAACCCCCCTTGCCTCAAGCCTGGTGAGTAACAACTGGGTTTAGAGATCGTAGCTGGGATTTGACCCTGTCTGGTTCAGTATCCCACCTTCTCTGTGGCTTTGGGGTGTTTATTTTCCTTGCTACAGAGCACAGCTTCGTGGTTGTGCTGTGCACAAGCCCTAGTACTCGAGCTGAGCAGGCATCCGGGAAATGTGGCCTGGAAGTTGCAGCTTCGAGTTGGGCAGTCATCTGCCTCTGATCTGAGCCCTCAGTGAGGTGCAGAGGGCCTCATTTGCGTTTGAGATCCATTCTGATGAAAAAAAAAAGTGTGTGGCAGGTCAGAGCAGGGACACAGGACTGGTTTGGGGCTGTGAACATGATCCTGGGAACACTGGCTTACCTAAAAATAACCCATTCTGAGGTTCTAGCCCCCTCCCGCAGCCCTACCTCCCAGCTGCCTTTTGCAGTGAACCCATCCAACCAGCATAAGCGTTGCAGCTGGAGTGTGGCTGTGTTTGGAAATAAACAAATTGGCCCCTCTCCTCGCCTGGGACTTTCCTTTATCAGGAGACAGCTTCAGAAAGAAGCTGAGATGTGTCTGCCCTGCAGCCCACGTGCTCTGGGGGAGGGGTGGAGGTGGGTACTTTGAAAGCTCTTGGAGTTGGGCAAAGGCTTGAGATCAACCGAGGTGGCTGCTGGCAGGGGAAAGAAAGCCTTTTTTTTTTTTTTTTTTTTGGCTCTCAGGGAGATGTTGTATGTAGCCTGGCGCGTGCACTGGCTCTGGAGTCAGTGCAGTGTGTCACCAAGGAGCAGCCATTTTGGGAAGGGGTGCTCAGGCAGGGGGACTTCTGTAATTGTATTTCTGCTATGATTAGTTTAGGTCATAAGAAGAGAATGTAGACGCCTGCCACCCATCACGTGACTAGGGCTTGTGGTTCAGAACTAAGTGTAACTTGGTCCAGGGAAGGACCCTGTTTCTCCAGGCCTGGGTGCTGGGCTGGGCTAAGTGGAACAAGATGAAGACTTCCATCACCAGGAAGTGCACTTGGGGTGTCACATCAGGCAGATGTGAGGTGCAGGAACGAGACAGGTGGGAACATGCTCTGTGGCATTTTCTGTGGTGGGGGGGAGCTGGGAGCAGCCCAGTGCCTGTGGGTAGGAAGGTGTTATCAGCGCCCTGCAGTGTGCTCACACTGGGAGCAGAGTACTGCTCAGTGGCCCCGCCTTCCTTGCCTTCCTTATGAGTCAGCCTGACAAGGCTTAAGGAAATGATTTGTAGGACGGCGGTCTAGAATGCATGGAGTAATGATGTTTCTGTCAGGTAAAGCAAACAGTACAGCCAGCAGCAAAACCAGTGTAACAAACACTATGAAAGGCCAGTGAGGAGGGCTCAGTGGGCACAGCATCTGCCGGAAAGACTGGGGACCTGAGTTAGATTCCACATGGTAGAAGGACAAAACTGATACCTGAAAGTTGTCCTCTTACCCCCACATGAGATCTGTGGCAGCGATGCGCGTGCGTGCGTGTCCACGTATGTACACACACACACACACACACACACACACACACACACACTGAATGAAATTTAAAAAAAAAGCCTGGACAGGGAGGAGTCACTGCTTGTTATGTTTGGAATATTCACTTAAAAAATGAGAGGCATGCTCCTTTCCAGAAATTGCCTATAATTTATGAGGAAATTAGTAAATAAACATCTAAGGGTTTCCAGAAAGTAAACATTGATGTTACTGGCCAAGTCAGGGTAAGGACCTATTGGATGGAAAATGAGCAAAAATGGTGTTTTCTATCCTACAAGGCAGAGAAGGGCGGGGCCCATTTTGCAAACGCATTCCTGCTGGAATTGGTGCAAAATCAACTAGCGCCTGGCCTGGGAGGTGAGGGCTCCAGAGCGTTTCCACTGTGGCTGAAGAGCTGATCACCCCGCAGCATGCAGGCCTGCTCCCGAGCTTCACTTGACTTTAAATGATGGTGGTGGCGATGATGGTGATGGTGACAATGGTGGGGATGGGGTGGTGGTGGTAGTGTGTGAATGCGTGTGCGTATGAGGGGGCACACATGCCATGGCATACATGTGATGGTCATAGGACAACTTTCAGGAGCTGGTCCTCTCCTTCCACTGTGGGATCCAGGCATTAAATGCAGACCTTCAGGTTTTGCACCAAGTACCCTTCACCTCTGATCTGTCCTGCTGCCCCGAACTGTCCATTTCCTCTCTGGGGCGCACACACGTCCTGGGTATCAGAAACATTGAAAGCCATGCTGATGTAGCAGGCTGTGGCTCTGCGTGGTCTAGCACGTCCAGTCTTCAGAGGATGAACGCTCAGGGATTTCTATCAAGTTCAGTCTTTCCTCTTCCACAGCAGACACAGGGTTCTTTGTTCTGGCTGCAGGTATTTTCAAACTCAGGACGCCCATCCTCCTCCCATTTGAAACCCCACTCGGTATCTTACCATCTCAGTGAATGACATTGCTTCACACAGACTGACAAGAGGGCTCAGCACATAAACGCACTGGCCATGCAAAGTTTGGTCCTCAGAACCTATTTAAAGACGGAAGGAGAGAGCCCATCCCACAAAACTGTCTGCTAGCTTCCATGGAGTGTGCCCTTTTAACAATTATTATTACTATAGACTTCTAAAATTTTAAGAAAAAATCACACATGTTCTTTGGAAAAAATACAAAAAAAAGTAAAAACATCAAATAAGATCTTCTCTGTTTCCAGCTGCATATGACACCACAGGCTTGTCCTCCCAGCTTGTGAGCGAAGCTAGCCTGGGCTACATACACATCACCTCTATTTCCAGTGCTATGCTTTGATGTGCTTGTTTTGTTTTAAAACATGAATTGGCCTTAGTGTTAAAGAGAAGGAAAATGATACTGGAGGTCTAAATGCAAAGACAGCTTGAGGTTATTTCTGTGAGCTCAGCTTTCTTGACTTGACTTGGAAATCTGCTATGACGTGTCCATGGATATGGCTCCTACCTGTAGTCCTTTCCCACAGGACTTTTGTCAGAGGGCTCTCTGGTCTCTGTCACGGTTGCGCAGACCACAGCAGCCTGCTTTCTGTGGTCGGCCCTTCTCAGTTGCACTTCTGCGATCTCCATGTAAGCAGGCTTATTTCTTTAAGAGAAATTCCTAGAAGTGGACTTGGGGTTGGGGTTCCAAGTTACCTGGGGAAGCTCATGCTGCAGGGTGGAACTCCCCATCTGCCCTCCAGGGGCCTGGGTCAGAGGTCAGTGGCCTACCACAACCTCCCCATGCGTGGGGACTGCCAGTGTTGTCCAAAGCCTCTGCATGTATGTTTTCACTTTCTACTTGCTTATCAGCGAGGGGGACACTCTGGTCCCTCACTCTGTAACTTCCCTTCTTTGTGATGATGGAGCAGAAAGCCTGTGAGGTGCGTTCTCCCGCTGAGCCCCAAGTCCCAGCTTTTTTAAATTTTAAGTCATCGTTTTACTAAGTTGCCAAGACCATCCAGGAAGTCCCAATCTTCCTGTTCTCTTAAATAGCTGAGGTTGCAGACCTGCACTCCTGGGCCCTTCTGTCACTTCCCTTTGAGATGATTCCTCTTGAATTTTTCCTGACTTTCCAGGATCTGGGACAAAGCCTGTTTTTCTGTGAAATCTTTCCTGTTTTCTCAAGGTGTGTGTGTGTGTGTGTGTGTGTGTGTGTGTGTGTGTGTGTGCGTGCACGGATGCCAGAGGAGGATGTTGGGCGTCCTACCCTATCACTCTGTCTTTTTTTTTATTTTATTTTATTTTATTTTATTTTATTTTTTTGGCTTTTCTAGACAGGGTTTCTCTGTGGCTTTGGAGCCTGCACTGGAACTAGCTCTTGTAGACCAGGCTGGTCTCGAACTCACAAAGATCCACCTGCCTCTGCCTCCCGAGTGCTGGGATTAAAGGCGTGCGCCACCACCGCCCAGCTCACTCTGTTTTACTACTTCCTTAAGTCAGGCTCTGGAGCTAGGGATGCAGCCAGCACTCCCAGCGATTGTCCTGTTAATTCACTTAGGGAAGCTTTTCTTTTTTTTCTTTTGTTCAGATTTTACAGGGGTGCTAGGATCAACTTGGGTACTCCCAACCACAAGCTATTTGTTTATAAATGTTCACCTTCAATTTTCCCCTTAACAGCCTCTTTGGTAGAGCCCTGTCAGATGCCCTTTCTCATTCAAGTCAATACCTTTTACCTGAGCTGGAGTCAGGGTCTTTAAATTGTAGAGTAGGACTTACTCATTTTTCTGGTATCTGGCACAGTGACTGCCAGAGCTAGCCTCAGTGGGAAGGCCTGGCTTGGTTTCCCTACAAACAGGACACGGGCAGCCCACCACCCACCTTGCTATGCTGTAAAACAGCCAGTACCTGGTCAACAGTTTGACACATATCATTACCGGTAACAGCCTTGCAAAATCAGCCTGTGTAATCACAGTGTTCAGAACATGGAAAGGCTGAGAGAAAAGAACAAGTGCCTGCCCTTTCCCACTAGGCTCCCTGTGTCTGCCATTCCCCCTCCACCCCCTCGGCTCCCTGTGTCTGCCATCCCCCCTCCACTTGACTCCCTGTGTCTGCCATCCCCCCCTTACTTTCTTTTAAGCTTTTAAATTATTATTTTATGTGTATGGTATTTTGCCAGCATGCATGAATGGCACCTTGTGTATAACTGGTACTCATGGAGGCCAGGAGAGGGCTCTAATCCTCTGGACAGGGAGTTGCAGATGGTTGTGAGCTACCTTGTGGATGCTGGAAATTGAACCCAAGTGCTCCGGAAGAGCATTCAGTGTTCTCGGAGCCATCTTTCAAGCTCCACTTTCTCTGATGTGAGACAAGGTCTCGTGTAGCTCAGGTTGGCCTTGAACTCACTGTGTAGCCCTAATAGGCTCTGAACACCTGATCTTCCTGGCCTGGCTTCCTGATTGCCGGATTTCTGGTGCGTTCCAGCATTTCATGTGCTATCTAGCTAGAGATTTTTTTTGCCTGCCCCTAACATGGTTTTACTAATCTGTCATACTGAATTCTGGTTCTGCTTTTGTCACTTAATAAAACTACACACGAAACTGTGTGTTGAAACGTGTTCTGTGGTTTTGTCGTAGCTGACTAAGCGGCTTTATAGCCGCTTTCTTCACATGGCTCCCAAGCCGGGGCCTCTGGCCTGTTCCCTTGTCAAGGGCCCAGGACAGACTGACTCTTCAGCTAGGCCGCCAGCAACCGACCAACCACAGCAGCCCCTCCCTCTCTACTCTTGCGTACCTGTACCCCATGCGTCTCTTGCTTCTGGTTTCCTAGTATCTTGTGTAGCAACAGATTGAGAAATGGCTTCTTTTTCAGGAAGAAAACACAAGTGTTTGAGTCGACGGGAGGTCAGATAAGAGCAAAGAAGGCCTCATGCCCTGTAGGGTCAGAGCCTCAGCCCTGCCTCCCACACGCGTGCTCAAGGGTGCATCCCTGCAGGCCAGAGGAAGCAGAGCCTTCAGAGGGATCTAGTGGCACTGATTACATGTTCTCTGGCCTGGAGTCTGATAGCAAACACTTGGCTCCATTTTCTGCCTGGTTCCAGCCTTCTCTGCTTTAGGAGGAATCTATGCCTTGTGGACGATTCTTCTGGGGGGAACACTCCCTGCCTTAGGCTTGGCTTCAGCCCCACCTCTCTGAGGAGTGGCTTAGAGCAGGCTGAGAACTCCATCCATCAGCTGGCAGCCAGCAGTCCAGCTAAGGAGCCTGGATGGCACATGGAATGACATCATCTGGATTTTAACCTCCTTCTCTGATGGTTACTTCATCTCTGAGTCTGACTTTCATCCCTAAATGAGACAGTTACAGTACTGACTTGCTGCCTGGTCAAGTGAATTAGTGCTTGGATACTTTATAAGTCAGCCCTTGATTTGTTAAATAAAGTGACTGAGCCGGGCATGGTGGCACACACGTGCCTGCCATCCCAGCACCTTGAAGGCTGAGGCAGGAGAATTGAAAGTTTGAGAGCAGCCCAGGTAAACTACATAGTGAGATTCTGTCTTAAAAACAATAACTGACGGGGCTGGGGAGATACTTCAGTCAGTAAAATGCTTGTTCTGGGGATTTGAATTCAGATCCTTAGAACCCACACAAAACCCCAGGTGCTGGGGAGGCAGAGGTAAGAGGATCCTGGGATCTTGCCAGCTAGCCAGCCTAGGCTGTCTTAGGTCCATTGAGCACTTTGTCAAAGGAGAAGGTGAAGAACAATAGGGAAAGACACTCACCATTGACCTCTGACCTCCACAAGTACATACATGTGCACACATGTACACATGCATTTATGCGCACATGCACACGTGCACACGTTTGGATCTGGGTCACCTGGGACTGGCCCTGGCTAGGTGAGACTCTAATGCTGCCTTGTCCGGTGGAGTGAAACCTGAGGTATGCGTTACTTCACCAAATGGGCAGCAGTGTGTTACAGCCCACGGCGCTTGCTGTTTGTTTAGCCCGAGGTCTGTGTGTGGATGAAACTGGATCTTAAGCAAGACTGTATATGCGTGTGCATGCGCCTGCGTGTACCTCAGAAGGTTACTCCAGAAGGCTGAGTACATAGAGCTCCTGCAATTGGCATGGGGCAGGAGGCCCACAGTATGGTTCTTTCTGCCCATGGCTGGGAAGGAGTGAACTGTGACTTGCAAACTGTGACTTGTCCCCATAAGGACAAGGCTGTGCTGATGAATTCCCTCCAAGGTAGAGAACAGGCCTTCTGGAAAATTCTGGCCACTCCTGGTCACGTGGCAGAGCAGCTGCTAGTTGTCTCCCAGGGTTTGTGTATTGTCAGTGATGTATGGTGTGTGTGACCAGAGTGTGGCCTGCAGGGTCTGTTCCCAGGGCAGGGGTTACAGCTGTGTGGCCTGCTAGGTGAAAGACGGATGGGGCAATGCAGGGTATTTATTAGGCTTATGCTGAGGGTACTTGCTGTGACAAGGAGCCGGTTGAGTGGTGTTGTGTTGGCTTCTTAACCTCTGGGTCCCCATTTACAAGCGATCTTCATACCAAGATACCTATCATTTGCCTGCCACCCAGCAGGTCCCCCACATTCTGCACACACTGGAGTCATTTGGGAAGAGGGAACAAACATCATCTGAGAAACGCCTCCACTAGACTGGCCTTTGGGCAAGCCTGTGCTGCATTTTTCTTGATTGATGGCTGATGTGGAAGGACCCAGTTCACTGTGGGGATGCCATGCCTGGGGTGATGTCCCTGGGTTCTGTAAGAAAGCAGGCCAGTAAGTAGCTTTCCTCCATGGCCTCTGCTCCAGCTCCTGCCTCCAGATTCCACCTTGAGCTCTTGCCCTGACTTACCTCTTTGATGGACCCTTACCTGGAAGTGTAAGCAGAAGTTAACCCTTCTTTCCTTCCCAAGTTGTTTTTGGTTACAGTGTTTTATCTCTAGAAACCCTAACTGTCCTATGGTAAAGGTGGGCGTGACAGTCACACTGCTGAAGCACAATTAATAAAAACTCAGGGTCAGAAACTGGGGTTCAACCAGAAGATCCGAAAAGCAAAACAGCCAGCCACTGGCTCTTACCTTGACCTCGGTGTGAAATGGCGAACCTGTCTCTAGGAATCTCAGAATGAGACTGTATTGAGAGGCGTTAACTCCTATTATATTCTCACTAGGGCTGGACTTCAAGGCATACACCACTGTGATTAAAGGCATGCACCACCTGGTTTCTATGACAACTGAGATGAAAGGTGTGTGTTACCATAACCTGGTCTGTAAGGCTGAGCAGTGGGACTGTTTTACTCTCAGATCTTCAGGCAAGCTTTATTTATTAAAATACAATTGAAATGCCACTACACACTGCCTTCATGCAGGTCCTACATAAAGCTACATGAATTATGGCCACTTGTCTCTGGTTCATGTCTCTGTGAAATGGGGGTGGTGTAGCACAATTAATAAAAAAACCCAGACACAGAAATTAGGGTTCAGCCTGAAGGTCAGAAAAGCAAAACAGCCAGCCACTAGCTTTTATCTCTACCTCAGTTCGAAATGGCGATCCTGCCTCCAGGAATCTCAGATTGAGACCATGTCTGTGAGCTGTCTCCTCCTGCTTTATATTCCTCTATAATATTGGAATTAAAGGTGTGCACCACCCGGTTTCTGTGGCAGACTAATGTGTCTACTGGGATTAAAGGTGTGTGTTACCACTACCTGGTCTGTAAGGTGACCAGTGGGGTTGTTTTGCTCTCAGCTCTTTAGGCAGGCTTTATTTATTAAAATGCAAATGAAATGCCACCACAGGACGGTGCTGAACTTCAGCTTGTAGGGAGGATCACAGGAGTAGCTGTGGGAAGCAGGGAAAACAGCTCTGTGAAATCCGGTTTTGTGGGTGCCTGAAGCCCACTGGTTTCCTGGGAGGCTGGACGGCCCACAGCATTTGTTTGCAAATGCATCCCTTTTTGTCCAGGTGGAGTGCCTCTGGGGTAGCAGGCGAGTGCGCATGTCTGTATCTATGTGTGCTTACATGTCTGTGTGGTGTCACCCCAGCATAAGCCTGGAAAACAGCCCCATTCCTGCCTGCAGCAAGGCCACTTTGGCTTGCTCCCTCAGGCCACTTATGGCTGGGTAGCTCTCACGGTTTGTTGGACTTTTCTGCCCAGGACTCTGTTTTACACAATCTAGCCTGGCCATTGAACTGCTCTTGACCTCCTGGGAAGAGTGAGGCCCAGGGAAGCCATCTTTCAAGCGGGCCAGCCTCCCTGCAATTACCTACTGTCTAGGAATGCCCAAAGAGCGCCAGGTTTGACTAGTAAATGTACAGTAGAACGTTTGAGAATCTTAAGTGTCTAGTTAGAGACTTCAAAGGTCCCAGGCCTTTTGAATTTTCTTGATAAAGATGGCCGAACTATGAATGGTCAGGCTGCTTAGCCTAGTGCTAAGAAGGCTCCCTCTTCCCCCCCCCCCCTTTGCAGATAAGGAAAGAAACTGAGTGTGCTTAGGCAGCTGACCAGTAGTAGAGCAATGGTCATGTGAGCTGCAGGCCTGCAGGGCTCCCAGAATCAAGGGTTCCTGTCTGGCCCTCCTTGCATCCCTTCATGCTCCTAGTGCGGCTCTGTCTGTAGTGCCGTTGTTAGTGAGGCCCGCTGACGCCTGGCTGCTGAGCACAGTTGCAGTGGGCTCAGGGCTGGAAGACTGGCCAGCAGCCTTCTGGTTTCTGCTTGTTCGCGTGGTGGCCTTGCTTTCTTTCCCTTCCCACAGCTGACATCACCTCACCCTTTTTCAGTTCCTTTCCTTAGGCGTCTGTTTATTTTCTCTGTCACCTTTCCCTTCCCATTAGCCGCCTGATCAAATGGCCCCTCAGGAGGAGAGTGCTAAATGGTTTTCCTAGTGGAGAAGACTGCAGTTAGTTAAGCGGTGGCCTGCACGGGTTCCCTTCTGGAAAGAGGGGTGATGTTTCCCCGCCTTCCTTATAGTGCCTGCTTGGGATTCAGTGGTTTAGCCTCTCGGGTTAAAGCCATGCTTTCCTTTGGGGCAAGAGTGGCCAGGCTGCAGGAACGTGTGGAGATGGAGCCAAGTTCTGATAAATAGCGTGACGATTAAATTCAGTGAGCACTCCACGCATTGTGTAGCATTGTCACTCAGCACGAGGGGTGTGACATGTGATCATAAATGCTGTCGGCGCAGTGGCTGGTTATCTCACTAGTGGAAAGGGAGTCCACTTTGGCCTCATGGTAAGTCAGACTCAGAGGTGCCGCTCGGGCCTTGGCATGCACGGTGGATTGTAAACGGTACAGGTTTACTCGTTTGCATTTGTGCTCATGGTCTGTGTGTCCACAGATCTGTAAGCCAGATCCTGCGCTTGGGCACTAGCCATTGGAAGTCCACCCCGCCTCCTGTTACCTGATGTCCCTACCAGGCTTTTCCCATGATGAAGGCTGCAGAGAGGGAAGCCATGACTGAGTACCTGTGGGGCCCTCAGCATGCCTGGTGCTCAGAACTCACAGTGACAATTTGTTTACCCAGAGTGTCTTCCCTCACTTAAGACAGAGGAAGTAAAGGGTCGGGTGGCCGGTCAGTCGCCTGAAGCCATAGGCAGCAGGTGGAAGTAAGATGTGAGCTGGGGCCCAAGCGGCTGTGAGCCCCGTTGGCCTTTAAAGATGCTCTTTCTCTGCAAAGAGGAGTGGCAGAACCAGTGTGGCAGGCTGGCCAGAGAGGGCCCTCTCAGGCCTGGCCCCAGTCGCAGGTGTGCTTCCCCCAGTACTGGGAAGCACAGGTCCCCTCTGCCTGGGACGTGAGACAGGTGCTCTGTTCAGAAGTGGGGGGCACCTGGGCTATTGAGTTTGCAGGCTGGTTGGTCCTTCAGCAGAAGTTCCACCCCTTCACCCCAACACACAGGCACTAATAAACCAAACAGCAAACTGGGCTTCGCGTGGTTAGCTCATTTGCTGTGAGCCCCCAGTGCTTCAGCTTCCTGCATTCCAGAGTGCTGGTATGCCAGAAGTGCCCGGGACAAGCAAGAAGGAAGTCTTATCTTTATAGTAAAAAATGCCAATAAAACATCTCTTGGATCGGCTTGGTCGTTCCGCCCACACCACCACTAGCTAAATTACCGTTTGTTCTCATCCTTTGCCGGTTGCGATGGCTTCTTTGATTTTCCTGTCTCTGGTTTCTCCACGCCTACTTCAATCTGTTCTCCTCATGGTTTCCAAAACGATAATCATTCAGAAATGCAAATATGATCATATTTCTCCTAGTGCTTCCCTCCCCATACCTGCATGATTATAGCTATTTTAGTGTTGTGGTCTTTTAAGACCTTCTAAAAAGTTTCCAGAACTTTCTAGGACCTATATGAATCAGTATTGTCCTGAGCCAACTATTGTTCTAATGTTCTCTATGAGCCAGTATTGTCCTAACCCCTCTCTTCTTGGTCCTATCTAGTCTCCGACTGTCCCTCCTTCCCCAGTTTTAGAGCCTGTGTGATGCCTGTCATGCCCTCCCCACATTTCCCTCAGTGCGTGCCACACCCCTGGTTCACTCAACCATTTTAGGGATGCCCTCCTCTCTGATGCTTTGTCGAGGTCACAGGCATTGCAGAGTTGGGCCAGTCTCTTGGAGCTCCCATAGTGTGTGCACCAGCCTCTGTGACTGCAAAGTTGAGGCATAAACTGTTTTTAGCCATGTTGTTTGGACTTCAGACAAGTATGTGGGGGTGTTGGAACTAGAGCACAGGTGTGTCCGAAAGCCTTGGTGTGTGCATTGTGCCTAAGCTGTTGTCTCTCCTCTCAGTTTCACAACAGAAATAAAAAGCACCAAGGACCTCTGTGTTGGTGACATTCAGAGGGTGTCATACCTGCGTCCATTGTGTCATGGATGTTAAGAGGGTAGCATGCCTGCTCTCTGCCTCATTGTCTCTTGGGTTCCCCAGCCAGGCATGCTTGTGGACACATCTATTGTCTCAGCTGGAACCATGCCATTTATGACAAACACCACACCTGACCCTTGGGAGGATGCAATTTGACTATTGAATGACTGAATGATGATAGGCACCCTTTTCTCTTGCCTAGGGCAGTCACTTCAGGAAATGGGGAGTTGTTTGCTCTCTTCTGATTTAGTCCAGCTTGTCTCCAAGGTGCCTTGGGGGCACTGGCACTAAGAGCACACAGGGTAGGTTTGGGGTCATAGTAATTAGTCGGGGCAGGAAACAAACCTTGGGAAAACAGTCTTGAGGCAGATCGCCCACAGACTTTTCAAGGCAAAGGTTGCTTTCCAAAGGGCAATGTGTTTGGCTCACTCCTGGCTGTTTGGGTGGATGCTGTCGTAGGACATTTAGGTCAGACGAACCCTGTTGAAGCTCAGGGGCTCAGCAGGTATCACTGAGAACTCGAATTTTTGGCTGTCTGTCAACCTTGCCTGGGCACTTGGAGTTTCTCAGCAAGTCCCACTAGTGCTTCTGACCAAGCCAGTCTACTTCCTGGCTTCAGTTCGTAGTCTCAGGGTAGTTAGAACCAGTGAAATTAGCTGACTTGTGAGCGCTTCAAGGGCAGGGTACCTTGCACCCATTCCTGTACCTCAGTGGGCACTCAAACCTGCTAACAAGGCCAGGGAGCAGGCAGGGGTAGACCCTTGCATTTGCAGCTTGGGGTCAGGCCACAGAGTTCAGTCCTGGTAGACGAGGCCAGGGCACTCAGCTCCATGCTCCCAGCTGTGGCCGCTCTCAGTGTTGGCCTCCTTGGGAACATCTTCACTTGTGGTCTGGGGCAGACTTGTTTGTTTCTGTTTGAAGTTCCCCAACTTGGAGTTTGACGTCAAGGCAGGATTGCTGGTGGGGAGGCTTGCAGGGAGGCTGTCTCTGCACAAATGCACGGGCTGGCAGCTTCCCTGAGGAGCCAGCCAGGGAAGGTTATTGCACAATACTCAGCGTGGGGCCGCTGCATCTCTCTTCTGCCCGTCCCTTGGTTTCTGGCTGATGTTGTCTCACTCTCCCCCTTTCCTGCTAATGTCAGCCTTTCCGAGACCCTGAAGGATTCGATTGAGAGCCAAGGGGCCACTTCTAGGGCCAAGTGCTGCGGTCAGCCCATGCCTGTTAGTGGAGCCAGCAGCCGTGTGGCAGCCCCCAGAGCCCTCCTTGCATTCCCAGAAACTGTTTTGCAACACGCTGGCCTTGGTAGCCAGGTCAGAGTACTTAGCCAGCCGGGTTGGCAGGAAGTCCCCAGAAGCATCCAGCTTTGGAGAAGAGATGGAAGCTGGAAGGGAGCACCCCCAGGACTGAGCAGAGGGGCGGTAAGGGAGGGACAGCAGTTGTAGGAACACTAAGGCTGTTCTGGGTGTAGTGGGTCATGAGAGTTTCTGTGATTTCCAGAGGTTGGAAAGATGGAGACAGGGATTTGACTCTGGCAAGGGTTGCTGTGGGCATCCACTCACTATTGTATGTGTGGTGCTGCACATGGGGGAGGAAAGACACAGGGTGCTGGGGAGCTGGGAGCTAGTCCAAAGCCAATGTCTATAGGCTAGAGTCTATGTAGATTTAGAAGACAGGGACAATGCGTGGTCATCCAGCTGCTTTGTTCAGGTTGCAGAACATGCTAGGACTTCGACATGTTCAGGGGTGTCCACAGGTGCCAGGCAGTGGAGAGTAGGCATTAAATAAATTTGGAGCTGATCAGCTTTAGCTGAAGGGCTATTGCAAATTGGAGCGGAGATGGTGATCTGCTGGTATGTATAGACCCATTTAAGAGGTGTGTGGATGCTGTGGCTTTTATGCACAAGTCTGTTGCCTGATACAGAGCTGTACATAAAAATTGCTGGATTTGGGTCACAAGAGAGTTACGTCTTTCCCAGGGCCATCCTGTGTATAGTGGTCAACACAGCTCAGCCAAATTGAGAAAGTGGGTATCAGAAGTCAGTATTTGGGGAGCTTATGCGGGGCTCAGGGGCAGAGCATCAGACTAGATCATTTTTTTAATTATGTGATCCAGAAATTACAATAAAGTTCTTGGTGTCCTCATTTGTAGGCTGGAGATAATAAAGCGCAGCTAGCTACACGTCTCATGGGCTGAGCATATGCTGAACGACTGGGATGATCTTGTTGCTGTGCTAAGGCTGGTGAGGAGGGGGTCTCTTAGCCAGCGAGTGAGCCAAGCCAGCTGCTGAGCACCCATCTCAACATAGCTGTGTTGTTTGATGCTTAGTTTTGGGTAAATGAACATCCCACCCAAAGTGTGTAAAGGGGGCTGGAGGGATGGTCCAGTAGCTAGGAGCACTTGCTACACTGGCAGAGGACCTGTCTTCAGTTCCTGGGGCTGTGTAGGGCGGTCCCTAACTACCACCTGTCACTCTGGCTTCAGGGAACCTGACACTGTCCTGACCTTCACAGAAACCCCCATGCGCATTCATGTACACAGGTACAAACATGTACACGTACATAAAAATAAGGCCAGGTGTGGTGGCCCTATTTGTGTCCTCTTTATTCCAGCACTCGGAAGGCAAAGGTGGGTGGAGCTCTGTGAGATAGAGGCCAACCTGGCATACACAGGGAGTTCCAGGCCGGCCAGAACTACACAGTGAGATCCTGTCTCAAAAAATAAAGTAAAACTAAATAGAACCTTAAGTGTGTAAGAGTCTGTAATGTTTTGGGATCCAGGTGCTTATTTTGTAGGAGAAGGATGCATCAGGATTATGGCTAGGTCTGGAGTTGGGTGACACTGGGTGTCCCTTGGTGCTTATCAGGGATCTACAAAAATCCCTACTTCCATTTTGAGACTTGCCATTGAGAAACCAGGAAGAGAAAGAGTTAGGCCCTATACAAATGGGGAGGTGGTTTCTACATCCAGGTTTGTAATTGAGTACTAGCACAGTTTTGTGATTTTCATAATCCAGAGAACCTGTTCTGTACAAGCGACTCTGGTGTCTCCCTCAGCCTGCTCCTGACACCCATTGGCCCCTGTATATTCCAGCATTGCATATCTGCTACCCTAGGCATAACCTCCTGCTCTGCATTTGGACATGGAGACTTGGGCCACAGGGAGTGCCCTGCAATCATCACCGGAGCCAGGGTCAGGACGGCAAACGTCTTGGCATCTGGCCACTCACCTAGTCCAGATCTCTGGTTTGTAAGTCTCCTACAGAAGGGACCTCTCGAACCTAGCTAGGCCCTGCAACTTTAGATTAAGCTTATGTCATTTGCAGAATCAGCTCTTTGGAAAGAGGTGTTTTTGCGAAGGTATGAAGTGTGGCTCAGACATCCACCAGAGAGGTCTGTGTATCTTTTCCCACTGAGGCATTCTTGCTGACTGAGCTGGAGTGACGCTCACAGGGTCCTGTCTCCTGAGCACTCGCTGTGTCCTGGATGTTGGAGAAAGTACTGACAGTGGAGTCCAGACGGGATGCAGCAGACAGATGGGAAGACTGAAATGAAGTAGTCTAGGCCTTTCACTGGGGAGGTGACATGGGGCTGCGGTCTGTCTGACCGAGTGTCTCCCTTGGGAATGGAACAAAGGAACTAACCAGATGGGTCAGGTGTTAAACAGGAGACCTTGCATGTGAATGCAAGAATGCATGAATGTCCTTGCATGTGGATAGTATGTTTGCCTGACATCACCAGGCCAATGACAATGCCATCCTGTACAAGCCCTTTCTCATGTCACTGTGATCTCCAGGGATGGCCCAAGTAGCTAACAATAATGCTGTGGGACTCTCATTTTTCTTGCTGGTTCTAAATATTTTTGCAGATGGAAACTGACCAGCCTCAGCCTCCAAGTGCCACTGTACTTCCCAGGTTGGAGCTGAGCCCCAGGGCTTTTCTCTGTCTTTACTCTTAACTGTCAGAGCTCCGAGCAGAAGGAAGATCTTTGAGTCCAGGCTGCTTAGTGAGTGCTTGCTGTATACAGATTACTTGCTGTGTGCAGCCTACCAGCTTGTCTCTGTAAACCTGGCTGTGTGTCAGAACACAGTGAAGCCTACACTCTTAACACAAATGACTCCCAGGGTGTTGGGGTGGGCAGACCAAGGTCCTCCACTGTGGCCAGCATCTTAATGGCTCCTGGCACTGTTGGTCACTTCCCTGGAACCTCGGGTGCTTTTAAATTCTGGAAAATGTAGATCTTGTGGGGTTTGTGGTAAAGAGGAAATGACACCCCCAGTGAGAGTTCCCCTGGCACACACCCTGGGCTGGGCTGGGCTGGGCTGGGCTGGCAGGCCCTGCTGCGGTTTGTCTCAGAAAGTGGACATTTGGTGTTTCAGTGATTGCCCCAACTTTCAGAAAAAGTGAGAGCAGCTCCATTTCCCTGTGACAGGAGCCCTCAGTGCAGGGCATGAGAGAGCGCTGCTCTGGGACAGAGTGAGTTCACAGGGGACAGCAGCTCCAGGACCCCGGAGCTGCCAGCAGTCACAGCACACCAGGGGCTTGTTCCTCAGCTTAGGCCTCACCAGCAGTATGAGCTGTGGTCTGGGTGTAATGAGGGGTTACTGTAAGTTCTACACAGTCCTGCCCATGGCCTGCTTGGGATATTTAGCCCAGATCCCCACAGCTTTTATTTAAAAAATGAGACTGGAGCACAGCTCGGTGGTAGAGTGTGAATGCCATGCTGCGAAGAAGGTTTTTTGACTTTTGTTTGTTTTTTGGTGGGTGGGGGGTTTCTCTTTGTAGCTGTCCTGGAACTCACTCTGTAGACCAGGCTGGCCTCAAACTCAGACATCCACCTGCCTCTGCCTCCTGAGTGCTGGGATTAAAGGCGCACTCCACCATTTTTTTTTTTAACCCACAAACAGTGTGCTGGGCTCCTGGGCTCTAGGGGTGATCAGAGATGTAGACTAGTCCTGGCTATGCAGAACTTATACCAAAGGAAGGGAGGCAGAGAAGCTGGAAGGACTGAGATCCATTTGGGCAAGGGCCTAGAGGCTTCCTGGAGGAAGGGATGTGGAAACCCAGCCTAGGTCCAAGGATTCTTGGCAAGAGGTTCACTGGCACAAGTATGAGTGAGTGGCTGAACAGGGCGGACACGCAGAACCGGAGACCCACAGGCTGGCTCAGGCCGAGGCCAGGGTGGTACTTCCCTGAGTTAGCGGATCACAGCCGAAATCCTGTGTAAAACAGCTGCGTCACAGGTCATCCCCAAAGGTCCAGGGTGAAGCCACACTGGGATGGATGGTCATTACTGACACTGTTGTTAACACTAGGGGCCTCGCCTCTCTCATTAGTGTGGAAAAGGGGAGTTTTGAGTTCACACAGCTGTCTGGTGGGTAGGCCTGCCTCTGGTCAACCCTATCAACCTATGGTTTGCAAGCCATTTGTTGTGGGGGATGGGAGGGAGGGGAGAGGGAAGGAGAAGGGTGAGATCCTAAGGATAGGGCCCTGGCGTTTCCGTCCTCCTTCCGTCTTCAGCCATTTATGAACACGTGCCACGCCCAGGTGCAGTACCCAGCACAAGGGGGCAGGTCAGTTAGAGACCCAGGCCCTGCCTCCATGTAGAGTAGGGGGACCTAATGTGTTACTGGTGGGGATACCATATCCTTGTTCAGGATGAGCTAGTTCTTTGGGGGGGGTTTAGAGGAGTAAAGTAAGACACAGAGAAAGGAATGAACTTCCTCAAGGTTACCAACCAGTAAGTGGCAGATTTGAGCTGGGACCTGTTCATCTGGGAGGCGTGTATTCAGCTGCTAGGTGAGGGACCCAGGAAATCAGTGGGCATGGTGGGGGGCGTGCGGACAAGCTAGGGATGGTTTGGGGCTCTGATTTTCGTGCCTCTGCTTATACTGTAAAGAATGAATCCGAGCCTAAGGGAAGGATGGGTGTATCCCTGCTTAGGTCTGCACAGTAAAAGTGGCATCTGTGCACTGACATTTGTGAACTTTGCCCTGAAAATCTTTTAAGGATCTTAGGTTTCCTGGTAGAATAGCAAATAGACTGGGGGTTGGGAGACTAATCAACAAAGAGTGTGATTAGTACTGTCTGCCCTGAGCATCAGAATAGGGTTCAGGAATATCCTGGGCTCAGTGAGGAGTGTGGTTAGTACTGTCTGCCCTGGGCATCAGAACAGGATCCAGGGTTGTCCTGGGCTCAGTAAGGAGTGTGGTTAGTACTGTCTGCCCTGGGCATCAGAACAGGATGCAGGGATATCCTGGGCTCAGTGAGGAGTGTGGTTAGTACTGTCTGCCCTGGGCATCAGAACAGGATGCAGGGATATCCTGGGCTAGATGAGGAGTGTGGTTAATACTGTCTGCCCTGGGCATCAGAACAGGATGCAGGGATGTCCTGGGCTCAACCTGTGCAAGCATCCTAACCATATACCTGAGTGGATTATTTTGACCTTGTTTTCCCCCTACCAATGATTCCTGTTGTGACTAACCCTCCTGACACTGGTTGGCATGATTTGGAGCCTTGTGAGAGAGTGAGTGACCCTTGGATGGGCTGAGGAGAGGGTCTTTTTTTGGGTTATTGGTGGAGCCAAACTGTATTTTTTTTATAAAAAAAAATTAGTCTATGTGCTGTGCATGTGTGTATATGTGTTCTTATGGGCACGTGCATGTGGAAGAGTTGATGTCAGGTATTTTCCTCAGTGTTTTCTAGCTTTAAAAAAAAATTGTTCTCTGTGAGGGGGGGTATGTGTGCGCACATGTGTGTGTGTGTGTGTGTGTGTATATGTGTGTATGTGTGTGTATGTACATGTACTCCATAGCACACATGGGAAGGTCAAAGGACAAGTTGTTTCCTTCTTCCTCCATGTGGAACCCAGAGATAAAACTCAGGGTTAGTTTATCAGTCTTGGTAACAGAAATGCTTTGACCCACTGAGCCATCTGGTTGACCAATATCTACAGTTTTTAGGGTGCATGTTAACTAGATAAAATGTCATCCAGCTCTTGAGAAACGCATTGGGATCTTTACGGTGATGGGAAAAGGGATACATTACTTAGACAGCCAAACTCTCTGGGCCTAAGTGTGTCTAAGTGGCAGGGTCTGGTGTTTAGATGGTGCTTGCCTTTGAGGGGAGGGACACTGAGAGTTACAATAAGGTTAGAGTCTGGTCTCAGATATACTCATGGATGTCACTGGCTTAGCCAAACCAGGTAGCTGCTCTCCTTGGTTTTCTTGGAGGGCAGTGGCTTACTCCCTTCTGTTTGAGCCTGTTGGGTAGCCTCAGCTGGAAGAGCCTCCTTTTCAAGGTTGTCCGAGCTATGCCTTCCTTGTGTGTCTTGCCTCTGCCCTTATGTTCCTTAGTGCTGGTCTGAGCTCTATGCTTGACCCGGGTCAGTCCGTCCTTGTTCAAGCTTATCTTCCTTGAGTTTTTTTTTTTTTTTTTGAAAGCTTTGGACATTCTTCCCCTGGGTCTGGAATTTGCCAACATCTTGGGGTGTGTATCCCCAATAGCCTGTGTCAAGGGCTATTACCAACACTGTCCCCACCCCACTGTGCCCAGAAAGTTGGGTGCTTTCTGTGCAGTGATGAACTGACTTCTTGTCCCTTCAACTCTCTAAGGGAGCATCTCTTTTTATTCTGTGTGCGTGCGTGCGTGTGTGTGTGTGTGTGTGTGTGTGTGTGTGTGTGTGTGCATGTGCATGTCTCAGAGGGGAAGGATAAGTGACTTGTCCAGCATCACAGAGCCAGGGGAAACCTTCTGCCCCAACCCAGGCTGTCTGAATCACAGCTGGAAGGTTGCTTATCTTTGCAAGCCTCCCCCTTTCCTTGTTATCAGTTAGCCGTATTTGAGCCCCAAGCAGGAAGGCTGGATTCTGTTTTTCTGGCCACTGTTATGAATACTGTTGAGGAGCTGGTCTTGAAGGCAGTGTGGTTGGCCTGCCTCAGTGACCAGACCACCTTAACTCCTCTCCCCCTGTGTAGCCTTTCTTCACCATGAATGATAGCGAGGGTTTCCCCGCCCTCTACTGGGTCCTGCCTGAGCTCTCCCAGAGGGCACATGGCTGCCACATGCCTGTGCCACCCATTAAGGTAACCTTGTCTTTACTGGACTTCCCGCAGGCAAAGCTGGTGCGGTACATCTGCAAGCAGCGGCAGTGCAAGCTGAGTGTGACCCCCAGCGACAGGACTGCTGAGCTCAACAGCTACCCGCGCTTCACTGACTGGCTGTATATCTTCAACGTGAGGCCCGAGGTGGTACAGGTATGCAGCAAGACCCAGGCCAAGAACAGACAAGAGGGGACAAGCAGGGGTCACATCCAAACCTGAGAACAAGGCTCACATGGCTAAGATATAGAGGCTACATGCTCTGTTCTTGGGAAGGGGGAGGGGATGGTATGGGCTTTGGGGAGCAGCAGCATCCATTAGGAACCCAGAGTACCTGTGGCTACAGCAAGTGCCCCAGGTGCCAGTGCCTCATCAACTGGGACAGCCTGATCACACTGGTCATTCATTTGATCACATGACAATGACCTTTTCTGGAATACTTGATTCTATGGTAGACATTGTGTTTAACACCGATATTGTAACCTTGGGGCTAGAGAGATGGCTCAGAGGTTAAGAGCACCTTTTGCTCTTGCAGAGGACCTGGGTTCAGTTCCAGGACCCCAGTACCCACAGAATGGCTCACAACTATCTGTAACTTGAGTTCCAGGGGATCAAATGCTCTCTTCTGGCCTCCACAGTCACCAAGCGTGCACGTGATGCAGACACATCCATGCAAACAAAACACTCATCCACATAATAAAAGAAAATGAAATTGTTATCTTACTCTGCCCAGAATTCTATAAAGAGGGTTTTGCCATTCTTCTGTCTTATACTCAACTGGCAAGTGGCAGTTGGGAAACAAGAATCCGAGTTCAGTTTACTCTCCCCACTGCTGAGCTGTGTTCGTTCTTTTTCAGTTCATCTTCCCATCCATCCATTCTGCCCACCCACAACTTATCAGTTAACTAAGCAGTATACTTGAAGAATGTATCTGGGTCCAGGGCAGCCTTCATGGAGCTACCATAGCAACCATGTGGAAGCTGTGCCTCGACAGGTCAAGTCTCTAAAATGTAAAAGACTGACCCGCTAGTGCTTAAAGTTAAGTCCATTGTGTGCGGGCTCCGAGGAAAACAGAAAGAAGGGAAGAATGTCTCACATAGCCCTGCCACTCAGGAACAAAACAAAACAACCCTTTGAGATGTTGATCCTTCTCCCCCCTCCATGTAAAAATCTTTATGACATTTTTAGGGGGTTCGGACCAGCCAACCATGCAGGGAGTCTCATGTGGCTGTAGCTGTATCTTTAGAGATGAGAGCTGTACTCTGAAGCCTGGACACCAAAGAAAGTACAAAATCACCTTGTGTGTGATGTTTTCTGTCTCCCACATGTTGAAGGAGCTGTCTTTTTTGGACATATGAGGCTTTATAACGTTACTAAAATTAATCTCCTCTGTCATTTGGTGTGGTTGATTGGTTGGTTGGTTGGTTTGAGACAGGGTCTTGCTATATAGCCCTGACTGCTTGGAACTCTGTACCTACACCAGCAGGGTGGCCTCAGGCATGAGGTGGTCCTCCTGCCTCTGCCTCCCAAATGCTGGGTTATAGGCCTGTGTCACCCTGCTCCTGCTTGGCTTTGTGTGTGTGTGTGTGTGTGTGTGTGTCCCCTTTTCATGTGTGGTCACTCAGATTGGAATGGAACTGTGCTGCTCCCCTAGCATGTCTGTGGGGCAGCTCCCCTTGGGACTGGCTGGCTAACCTTAGGTTTCACTCTCATCATTTGGCAGTGAACCCACTGCGATTTTCTTACGTTTTTCACACTTTTGTGTCTTATTTATTGCTTCTTTATTACTGTTTTACAGAGTGGGTGTGATAAGTTATCAGATGAAGGTGAATTCCAGCCATTGGCTATTAGGTGTGACAGTGACCAGTACTATCGTGACAGTCTTCGTAAATACTCGATGATTTCCCTAGGAGACGTTCCTGAATAGAAAAGGACCCCAACATAAAGTGTGCTTTGTCCTGTCATAGGATTGGGGAGCAAGTGGATCCCAGCTCGACTGGCCCAGGTACCCTCATGTGCGGCTTGGTCCACGTAGGCAGAAAGGAAGGGCTGGAATAGGACTGACGGAAACTGCTCTGTACAACAGGCTCCTTGAGTGTTACCAGTTGCACTCCTGCACACACGTAGGTGCACATAACACATACACAGAGTATAATGAGCTACAACCTCTGTCTGTCTCCTCGCCTACCTCCTCGTTCATCAGTCTTCTACCATACAGGAAGGAGATTGGACATATAATTTGGGCACAGACATAAGTACGTAGACTTTGCAATTGTGCAGAAACAAATTGAGCCACCACCCCAGCCCCTGCTGTTGCCATCATCTGAATCACACTGTATCTCCTCCATACCCAGGATCTGCATCAGAACCTCAGCTGAGGACATAGCAGTCCAGGCATGCATGGTCAAAGAGCTAGTGCCCAGGACAAATGCGTGCATGGTACAAGTTCAAAGTGCTAGACACGAGACTGTGCCCTTTCACCCCCTTTGTTCTCTGAAGATATATGTGGCAGCTGGTCTAATGCCTCAAAGGACTTCTCTGCAAAAACCTGAAAAGCTGGGTGACTCCATCTTTGGGAGAGGCCCCAGTGTGCCCAGGGCAGTGGGTGGCAATGTGGAGCATTGCTGCAGCTGCTACTGTGACCCCTGAGAGCTGTGTGATGGCAGCCAGGTTAGAGGCCTGCCAGCCAGTTCAAGTTGTAAGGCGCTAAGTCAAGCACTGACTGAATCCTGAAGCGCTAAATGACTCAGCAGAGCTGAGTGCTCAGTAAGCAGTGAGCGCCTTTGACTCTAAGGAACTAATTGACAGCATGGCCCCAAGGGTAAGTGGATGAAGGAGCCAGGATGCCCCTTTGGGATGGAGAGCTCTGGAGAACAGAAGGTGAGGCGAGAGGACAGGAACAGTGCCTGCTGCCTGCAACCTCTCACCTGGAGACATTGGCACCTGAGAAGCCAGCTGCTCCGGCAGAGGCTGTGTCCTGCCCACTTGCATGTGTGGGTAGGTGCTGTCTTCCCCTTTGTCTCCCCACTTCAGTATCTTGTTGGGCAATAGTTAGGATCCCCCTTTTCCATCTGTTCTCTAGGTGTTCCTTGCATATGTACTCTATCACAGAACCCAGGGACCCCAGTCCTTCCCAGTGCCCTTCCTCCACCCTTCAGGAGGCGTGGGCCTTTGATGGAGTGGCACGCCTCTTACTGTGCCAGATTGGCCCCAGGCCATGGACATTGAAGGTTAAGTAGCATTAACTCCCTGGCCTTTTGCCCTGGTATCTTAACCTACCTGCTAGGTCCTCACCCTTGGATGGAGAGGAGTACAGAGGTCCTGCTGATGCCCTTGTGAAATAGTTGCAACTTGAGCATCCCAGCCTGCCACAGGGAGGGCCTAGAGCCTGGCAGCCTCTCCAGAAAGCTGGCTGGATGTCTCAGTGTGGCAATATAGGTCCTTCTAGAGAGACTCCCACTCTCTGACCCTGACATTTGACCTGGAAAGAGTCTCCTCTGAGGAGATGTGGACTGCAGAACTCAGGTCCCTAAAGAAACTGTTTCCAGGCATGGGAGCATGTACTTCGGACAGGGTCAGTAGCCAGGAACCTATGGCATCTGCTGCTTGTTCTGTACAGGAATTACACATTCTGTGGCCACCTGGCTGAACGCGCCCTCTGAAGGCCTGGAGTCGGGGGGGGGGGGCGAGCTGCTGCTGGAGCTACTCTCCAATGGGAACAGAACAGTCCTGAGTACTGTTGCCACAGGTGTGCAGGTGTGCGAGGGCACCCAGAACCCGAGGTGCTGTGGGTGTGCTGAGGGCCCCTCAACCTTTGCCACCTATGTATCCCTAAGCAAGTCTCTTTCATCCCTCTGGGCCTCTGTTTACCCACATTAGAAATGGCTTAGATGTTTTTTCAGGCAGGTTTTTGTTTGTTTGTTTTAGATTTATTTTATGTGCATTGCGGCTTTGCCTGCATGTATGTCTGTGTGAGGGTATAAGATATCCTGGAAGTGGAGTTACAGACAGTTATGAGCTGCCATGTGGGTGCTGGGAATTGAGCCTGGGTCCTCTGGAAGAGGGGCCAGTGCTCTTAACCGCTGAGCCATCTCACCAGCCCTCAGGCGGGTTCTTTGAGAAACAAAGGAAGGCCAGAGCAATAGAGTTGTGTACTGTGAGGTGCTCTGGGGAGGCTGTATGGAGCCATGCTGTCCCCTCCCTTTGAGCCCTCCAAACGGGTGCAGGAGGGAGGGGAGGTTGTGCCACCTCAGTGGCATACCTTCTCCAACACTTCAGTCCCATTGTCCTTCAGAAAGGACTTCATAATACTTTCCCATTGGTCTCCTATGAACATGTGTCCCGTGGTCAGAGCTGGGACACATCTCCCGCCCCCCAACCCCTCACCCAAGCTTGTTTCTACCTCACAGGCCCAAGCCAGGCTTCTTCAGTCATGGATTCTCACAGATCGGCCTTGTGTGTTTTTACTCCTTTGGTGATCAGGGAACTAATAGAGACCCATGGATACCGATGGGTGCCTTTAAACTGCTTCTCACACAACACAGTGGCAGGGTGTTAGAAAGTGAGCATGCAGAGGCCTCCCTGTTTCTGTACTCTGAGATAACCGCCTTGTTCACAGTAAGCAGGGATGCCTCTCCATACTTGCCGCAGTCATTGAGACTGACAGCTCACGTTCATTCCCTTCCTGTCTTTTGTTTGCTGTAATGGGATCACACAGTACAAATTCTGCACGATGTTAGCCTTTTTCTCACCTTTGTATAAATCCAGAAAATCCACTTGACTTTTTTTTTTTTATTTTTTAAACAGCACAATAGTGAGAGAATTCTTTAGGATGTCTGACAATGGGCTGGGGCTGTAGCTCAATGGTAGATAGAGTGCTGCTGCCTGGAGAGTGACTACGAACACGCCCCAGCCTGCGGATGAAGCTGAAGTGATGGCTAGCCTACTCTGCAGGAGCAGGGACATCCCACGGAAGGGTAGTTGTTGAGGGAGGCCGCTAGTTAGTTCCCAGCTGCTTAACCCAGAAATAATCACACAGAAACTGTATTAATTTAATCACTGCCTGGCCCATTAGCTCTAGCTTCTTAATGGCTAACTCATATCTTAATTTAACCCATTTCTGTTAACCTGTGTATCACCACGTGGCTGTGGCTTACCAGCTAAAGTTCCAGCGTCTGTCTTTGGCGGGACTACATAGCTTCTCCTTGACTCTGCCTTCTTCCTCCAACATTCAGTTTAGTTTTCCCCACCTACCTCTATTCCCTGTGCAGGCCCAAGACAGTTTCTTTATTCACCAATGGTATTCACAGCATACAGAGAGGAATCCCACATCAGGTAGTTGTAAAGGAAGACCTCCCCCAGCCCAATCCCTACACACACACACACACACACACACACACACTCTGAACACTTAGGTTATATACTCAGCACTGGAAGAAAGGAAGGAAGGAAGGAAGGAAGGAATCTGTTGTTATGAACAATTGTGCTTGGATGGGACTACTTGCTTACATGGCTGAGAGCCTGTGCCCACAGAAGCCACATATTAGCCCCAGGATGCCTGGCAACTGAAGGATCCAGCCATGGCATCTCACCACAGGATGATGTGTCTTAGGGCTGCTCCTAAAGCCTCTGTGTGTGACAGGGAGTGGTCCTTTTGTGGTGGGATTTGTCCCTTCCACCTCTTGAATGTTGTGCTGACCTTGGCTCTTCACAGCTTCATGGCTGAGGAAGACATATGTGTATTTGTATTTATGCTCTCCTTTACAACATTGCCTTCCTAGGACTGGCTAACCATCACCTCAGCTTTATGCTGCAGGACTGGACAGTGCTTCTGGTCACTTTCCTGGCAACGGTGCTGAAGGAGGAGGACCTTTAAACCAGGCCCATGTGGTGGCACACACCCTTAATCCCAGCATTCAAGAAGATGATGTAGGAAGGTCATGAGTTTGAGTCTAGCCTGGGCTACATAGTTTGACAGTAATCTGGATTGCATAGCAAGACATTACTAAAAAATTACTTAATTAGTTGACATGATTATGGAGTGACAGCTATACTTCCAGGCTCCTGGTAAGCTGAGGTGACCACACTTCTTTCCCTTTGTCCTTACCTGTCTTAGCTGGGATTGCTCTTGCTGTGATGAAGCACCATGATCAAAAGCAACTTGGAGAGGAAAGGATTTATTTAACCTACACTTCCACATCACTGTTCATCACTAAAGAAGTCAGGGAGGGAACCTGAAAGAGCTGGTGCAGGGCCGTGGAGAATGCTGCTTCTGACTTGCTCAGCCTGCTTTCCTACTCATGCCCAGGACCATCTGCCCAGGGTGTAGCACTGCCCACAGTGAGCTGGGCTCTCCAACATCAATCATTAACTAAGAAAATGGCCTACAGTCCTGCCTACAGCCCAGTCTTATGGACGCATTTTCTCAATTGAGGCTCCCTCCTCCTCAGATGACTCTAGCTTGGGTCAAGTCAGCCAGCATAGCACCTGAGCGAATCCCAGCCCTCCACAGCTCAGAGCCTACTGTGGCTCTTACCTGGAAATCTTGGATTCCTCTCCTCTCCCCACACCTGTGGATGCCCAGTTCAGACCCTGGGCAGACTCTTTGCCTAATGGGACCTCAGTGGTTGGTGGAAATGCTCTAACACCCCCCCCCCGGTGTGGTAAGCCCAGGAAATGATGTATTAGATACACTGGCAACTTGAACTCTGCATGGTTCTGTATCAACATGGATGCTGTGTTGTTTCTGCACCTGAGCTGTGCAGGTCCCGACTCTGCCTAAGAGCTTGGATGCTCTGATAATCTCTCTGCCCCATGAGCCCTGGGCTAGGGTAAAACACAAATTGAGAACTGACCTGGGGTGCTCTAATGGAAGCCAGCGTGGCACATGTGAGGCCAGCAGACAGACTCCTCCCAGACAGTAAGGAAAGATCACTCCAGGGAAGACATCAGACCATACCAGCCCCTAACTAGGGCAGGAAGGGCACCCGGACAAGGGAAGAGTGTCCGTGGGGACCCTGTGGCTGGAAAAGCCAGAACTGTGATCGTAGGATACATTGGAGAGAGGTCTGGGAGGAGATTGCTGAGGAAACCGGGCCAGTTCAGGAACTCAGTGTGGAGCACTGAGCGTGGGTTTGGGGGGGGGGGCGGTGAGGGGGAGTAGTAATTGAAGCATGTGAGAAAGCAAGGGAGGAAGGGTGAATGTTGGAGTTGTTTTAAGGAAAATAAAGCTCCCACTGATTAGCAGGCAGAGTTCACCAAGGACTTGCTAGAGAGAAGCACGGGAGAAAGGCAGCAACCTACTGGGGGGCCCACGGCCTGGAGAGTAAAAGTGCAGGGGATGGGAAGGGGACCTGGAGACCAGTTCAGAAGCAAGGCCCCTCCCGCTGGCTCCCACACTAACCATTTCCAGCCACTCCTGCCCCACAGGTTAAATCTAAACATCACAGCTTTGGTTTCTGGCCGCAACTGGGGAAATGATTTCAGAGCCTGCTGGCCAGCAGCCATTTTTTTCCCCTCAGCAATTTCCCTGTTGGAAGTTGTTAAAGGAAGTGGGAAGGGCCTGCTGGGACCAGTTTTAACACGCAGAGGCGGATGCTGCCTGGAATGTGGGGTCTAACACAGAGCCTCGCTGCTGTATGTCCTTCCAGCATAAGCTCTTACGGCTGGCTCTTCTGAGCCCATGGGTCTGGTAAAGGGCTCTGTGTTGTGGGCCAGATAGGCAGGATTCTCTTCTCCCTTTCTTCTGTCCTCTCAACTCTAGATCAGAAGAGGTCTTCTCTGGGGATGAGCACCTGACCACTGCCACGTCTTGGCCTCCCACAGGCTGGGAGTGGCTGTGCCTATGTGTGGCTGTGTGTGGCTCCAAAGATAGGAGGGTTCTCTTAGGAGCAAACCGAAAAAGAAAAAAAAGCACATTGGCATTTGGCCCCTGAGGTATAGATCAACAGAATGGGTCCTGTGGCTCTTTTCCCAGCCTCTTTTCCTGTCAGCCCTGCTACCCACCAGAGGCCTGGCTCCAGCAACTGGAAACCTTCCCAGGAAGCAGGCCCACTGCACCATTGAATGGCAGTTCTCAGTATGGATGTTGGATCTCAGGAACTGCTTCTTAGGCTGGACCAGAGTTCTCCCTGCTTAGGATGGACCAGCAGAGGCCCAGTAGTGGGCTCAACATGCTTCTGTCTGTCACATCCAACCAGAGAAGAGCTGAAGTTGGGGTGTGGCAGGGAAGATACAAATGACAGGCTAGTGTTGTGTAGGGAAGTGTGCATGTGTGTGTGAGAGAGAGACACATGCATACCCATGCACTCATGCATGCCTGTCACAAATGGAGGACTCAGCCAGCCATGATAAGCTTAATAGGAACATGAGCATAACAACAAACATGCACTCACCCAATCCTGTGTGATGTTTATGCCTGGGGACGGGGAAAGGGCCCTCATTTTCTGGCTTAGCAAACTGAAGCTCAGAGAAATCCAGTGACTTGTCAGAACTGTGCACCGACCTAGCTGATGGCAAGGTCAGTTTAAACTCAGCAGGTTGTGATCCAAAGCCACGGCTCCACCCAACCCCAGGCACCAGTTCAGTGTTACTGTCTGTGGTGGTATGACAGAGTTGGCTGCCTTTCCCTCTCATTCCTCCCTTCCTTTGCTTTCTCTCCCCACCTCCTTCTTCCTTCTTCCTTATGTCCATTTTTTTTTTTTCGAGATAGGGTTTCTCTGTGGCTTTGGAGCCTGTCCTGGAAGTAGTTCTTGTAGACTAGGCTGGCCTCGAACTCACAGAGATCTGCCTGCCTCTGCCTCCCGAGTGCTGGGTGCTGGGTGCGCCACCACCGTCCAGCCCCATTCTTCTCTTCTTTATGTTCCTTCTCTTCTTCACATCATCAGTGATCCATTCTTTGCTAGATACCCAAATGAATTATCTCAGGGATTGGATTCATTGACAAATAAGATAACGTGCCCTGAGGCTTGATATACACTGGTTACAAATAGCCGAGATGCAGAGGGAATGACTGAGGGCCCCAGGTCCCAAGTGGAGCCTATACGTCACTCTTTCACTAATTAATTCACTCTCTCAGTGAGCGTGCGTTTAGCCATTATTCTGAGTTTATTTAGCCCTGGTTGTGAGCATGTGTTTAGCCATGGTTGTGAGCATGTGTTTAGCCATGGTTGTGAGCGTGTGTTTAGCCATGGTTGTGAGCGTGTGTTTAGCCATGGTTGTGAGCGTGTGTTTAGCCATGGTTGTACACTGGGTCCCATTCTAGGTATATGCTGTTTTCCAGTTGATAGAATAATGTTGTTTTTTTTTTTCTGATTCTGGACTAAGATATCTTTTAAGCATCTAGGACAGGGGTGTCACTGGGCTCTAACAGTCTGTAAAGAGTCACGGGTGAGAACGTATCTTATAAGCCTGTGTTGTGTGGTGCTTTGGACTACAAGTCCATCTCCTAGCTCTTTGGAGTTACAGGTTATTGCATACAGTCCAGAGTGACCAGACTGGATGCGCCATGAGGACAGAGATCTGGCTGCTTCAGTCCTGGCTCTATTCCCAGTGTCTGCACACTGGTATGCTTTCTGAATGCTCAAGTTCCAAGTATCATCCATAGCTCTTCTGCCCCTTGGGCTGAGATGTCATAGGAGCTCTGTCATCTGAACCAGGGAAGGTGGCATGCCAGCAGTCTCTGGTGAGGCCTTGAATTCACCAGTCATCATAGCAGCTATTTCTGGGCTCTCGTGGCTTCAGTCTCCAGGCTGGACTTGAACAACAGCTCGTGCCTGTGGCCCATGGTTTTGGAGTGGTGTGTACCGAGCCCCTGCTGGACACTGCTAGCTTTCAAGCTACTAGCTTGCATGCGTGCTCCTTCCTCCCCTTCATGGGAGGGCCACCATGAAGATGGGATTGCTCTAAAAGAGATCTGATGACCCAGATTGCATAGGGAAATGTTTGTGTCAATGCTGCCCTACTTCAGTTACCATAAAACAAAACATGTAGAGTGTGTCCATGTGTACATGCAGGTGTGTGCACATGTGGGTGTCCTTCTCTGTCATTTTCCACCTTATTCCTTAGAGACAGGGTCTCTCACTGACCCGGGAACTTGGCTAGTAGCCTGCAACCCCCAACAATTACCCTATCTCTGCCCCCACAGTACTAGGGTACATGGTATGATTGCAGCCACTCTGAGGTTTTTATGCAGATTCTGGGGATTTGAACTCAGGTCCTCATCCTTGTACAAACACTCCTAACCACTGAGCCATCTATCCTTCGTCTGTCACCTTTCTTTTTAACAACTCGCAGCAGGTAAGTTCTTGGGTCCCTTGCTCCCTAAAGCTTTGCCTACTTTGAGCAGGCAGGAGGCTTGGAAAGGAAGACTGTTGAGAATGTGACCTAGATAGATGAACCAAGGCCGGGCGGGGGCGGGGGGGGGCACAGAGGGAATCCTGATTGCTGTCTGCTAGCCGTGTGCTTGGACAAGTTTCTTAACTTCTCTGCGCCTCTTTTCTCATCTGCTAGTTGTTCTAGCGAGAAGCGTGGAGTCATGCCTGGTACTTTCTGCCTCCTCAGCCCCCACACTCAGTTTCCAGCTCCCTCTGGCTGTTTCCATGTGTGTCCCGGATTCGTCTGTGTCTCTTCCACTGGCAGCACAACTCTATCACTCCCGTGTCCACTTTCCCCTCCCTTCACTTCGTCTTTCATGAGCCTTGGGCCGGTTCTGCTTTGCATATCCAGAAATCTGGCTCTTCTGAGATCAGTCCTTCACCAATAGTCCGTCACACTCAGCATAAAATCCAGCCTTGTCACCATCCCCTTCCAGACCCTGAAGTACTCAGTGTATGTCTCCTTCCACACTTCCTGCCCCTTCTCCCTCTGCCCAGGCATTGGAACACAGCAGGTTGCCGCCACAGGTCCATGTCTATTCATTTCTTCTGCCCATGGGGTTCTTGTCCTCAGCCTAGTAGCTCCTCTTCCTCCACAGGGCCCTAGCGAAGCTGCCCTGTCTAAATCAGATGTCCCTTGTACCCGCTACAGTTTCGCTCAGCGCTGTTTCCCTTCTAGCGCTTACAAATTCCACTTACACATTTTAGTTAGTTTTGAATTTGTTCTTTATCTTGGTTCTTGCTGGGAAAGAGTCTATCGTGCTCACGCTAATATCCCCAGCGCTCAGTAAAGTCCCGGCACACACAGCTCTTTGTTGATTGGCTGAAAGAAGGATGGCTAGATAGGAAACCATCATCATTTATGCCCCAGCAATGCGTAAGCATGCATGGGCAGCCCATTTATGGCTGTTCTCCAGTTGTTCCTGCCCTGGGCAGTCCTAGATGCTTGTGTTATTGTCACACCCAAGGTCCCACAGTCTTCCTTTATGCTGTCTGTCCAGTGTTTTTTGGGCCTTCCTATTTGTCTTATCCCGCACACTCCTCCAAGCAGTGTTATCTTCAGGTATCTGCCGTCACTCATTCTTCTAACAAGGCTGAAGTATCTCAAGTGCCGTGTCCTATCCTATAGTTTACTTCCTTCTGTAGGTGGAGCTGTTTCTTTAATGTCCTTGCACAGCCTGTCTCTTCGTGTGGCACCTAGAATCCTCCTGAGACATGCCATCTCAAACACATTCAGCCGCTGTCCAGGTTTCAGAGTGGTAAAGAAGACAGCTCAAGACAGGAGTCTTATACACTTGTAATTCTGTTCTTGTCATTACGTCTTTTGCTGATCAAACCTTTAGAAACAGGGCCATTGTAAATACTTACCAAGTAAAGCTGTTCCTCCCTCTAGCTGTGACTTTTCTGTAGTAAACGAAGCTACCAGTAGACTTCACACTCAAGCCTGGGGAAGTATGTGTACAGGGACTGATGCCGTCAGGAAGTGTCTCCTGGATGGGCAGCCCTGGGTGGCAGGCATGCAGGACTTGGGCAGCTCAACCTCAGCCCTTCCCACTGCGATGCTGCCTGTCAGAAGGGCCTCTTCCCTTGGAACTGATTTGGTCACATGGTCACATACTGCCATCAGTAACAGGTTAAGAAGGACCCATCATGGGTAAAGAAGCCTGAAGGACCAATGGCCACCTGCATCCAGATGCAGAAATAGGTTCCTGACCAGGGCATGGTGGTACTGCTCGGCAGTATTAGCTACCCAGGAAGCTGAGGCAGGAGGATAGCAAATTCAAGTCTTGCCTGGCTGTCTCAATATTTCAGAGGAAAAAGAAGGTTCCCTAAAGCCCTGGCAGCGTCAGAAAAGAAGGCTGAACTCATCTTGCTGGGATAACAGTTACTGCTGTAGCTCTCATAGCATCTGTGCCCCTCTCCTATGTGTCACATGCTGAGGGTCATGTGACGATCAGCATACAGGAGTCCTGTGCTCACAGAGGAGCCACAGGCCTCTAGCTCAGAGATGCCTTAGTGGGGCTTCTCAGCTCCCCTGTGGCTCTGCTGGGACCATGTCCTGGTGAGGCAATTTTTCTGTTGTTGGGTTTTGGTTTTTTAATTAACATTTCTCTAAGAAAGTAATAAATACTTATTTTTTAAAATACAGATGAGCAAAGAAAGTAAGGCCTGCAATCAGTCACATTCAGGGATGACCACTGTTTCTCAGGGTTGACCCCACTCTACTCCCCGACCCCCAGTGTTGTGACAGCATATGGTGATCCCAGGCTGGCCTTGAGCTTACTGTAGACCTTCCATACCCCAAGTACTGGGATTATAGGTTTCCACTACAGTACCCAGATTAGATTTTCCCTGCTCTTCTGTGCTCATTCATGTGTTCATGTTCAAAGTGGGCAAAGTCTAGGGAGGGATAATAGTTCTGTTTACTAATGGTTGATCTAGTGGTCCTACTGCTTCCTGTACAAACACAGCAAATATGGATATTTCCCTGTTTCCTTCTGGGCAGATCTCTCTTTTTGTTTGTTTTTTTCAAGATAGGGTTTCTCTGTAGCTTTGGAGCCTGTCCTGGAACTCACTCTGTAGACTAGGCTGGCCTCGAACTCACAGAGATCTACTTGCCTCTGCCTCCCGATTGCTGGGACTAAAGGCGTGTGCCACCACCGCCTGGTTTATGCTCCTTTCTTTTAAGGTTATATAGTGCACGTGTGAATTTAGGTTGTAATTATTTATCAAGGACTCACCTTGTATTTGGAACTGATGTGAGCTGTACCTAGATGTCCCATCTGGTCCTCCCAGTAATCTTTAAGAAAGCTTGCTGTGATGCTCAGGATACAGCAAAGGGAGAAAAACTAAGTGGCATGTCACCTACTCAAGGCCACATAGCTGGGAAGTGGCAGTCTTTAGGAAGTCTGGCTGCAAAACTGAGACTCAAAATTCTTTCTCTTCTTTGTTATTTTCTCTCTCAGTTCTCATGGATGGGCCCTTGTTGCATCTTTTCCTCTCTAATGCCTGAGGTCTTTACAGTTATTGAGTGTGTTTATAGCGTGTGCATGTGTTCATCTGTGCGTGCATGCATGCGCATGTGGAGGCCAGAAGTCAGCATCAGCACCTTTCTCAATTGCTTGTTACGTTGTTTTTCGAGACAGGGTCTCTCTGAGTCTGGAACTCACCGACTGGCTAGACTGGCTGGCCACCAAGCCTGGGGGATATTCCGGTCTCCACCTCCCCAACCCCGAGGTTACAGATATGGGCCACCTCGCCTGGCTTCCTTTACTTGGCTCTAAGGATCTGAACTTGGGTCTTTGCCTATGTGGCAAGTACTTCACCAACTAATCCATCTTCCCAGTACCCTCAATTTTATTTATTTTAAAAACGGTTATTTATTGCTTTAAAGAAACATTCCCCAAATCTTTGGGCTGAAGAGATGGATCAGCGGTTAAGAGCACTGGCTGCTCTTCCAGAGGCCCTGAATTCAGTTCCCAGCAACCACATAGTGAATCTCACAACCATCTGTAATGAGATCTAGTGCCCTCTTCTGTCATGAAGGCATACATACAGGCAGGACACTGTACATAATAAATAAATCTTTTTTTTTGTTTTTTTTTTCAAGACAGGGTTTCTCTGTGGCTTTGGAGCCTGCGCTGGAACTAGCTCTTGTAGACCAGACTGGTCTCGAACTCACAAAGATCCGCCTGCCTCTGCCTCCCTAGTGCTGGGATTAAAGGCTTGCGCCACCAATAAATAAATTTTTTAAAAAAGAAAGAAAGAAAGAGTCCCCAAATCTAACTGTAAGTGTTCATTGTACGAAAACTAGAAAGTACAGAAAAACTTCAAAAAGAAAATGAAATTGCCCCCAGCCACTGGCAGTCCACCCTGACTTCCTTCTCATTATTTTCTTATTCTGAGAGAGGAGGGGTCATTGGTCCTGGGGTCAATTTGAGCAGTGTGACAGCTGCACTTGCTACTGTGCTGCTATCTTGTTGCTGTCCAGGGCATGCTGTAACTCTTAAGGTGCTTGTGTGCCCCAGATGGGATCTGGAGGGTAGCTGTGGTTTATGTGAAGGTGGGGAGCCCCCGGTGACTCCCGGGAGGTGAGAGATAACAGTGCTCCCTCCTGACTCAGTTTTAGCCTTTTGGAGGCAGTGAGGCAGGGAAAACCAGGTCCTGGCAGCCTGGGTCCCCACCCCTGCCGTGAGACGGCCCAGCACCTGCTCTGAGAAGTATGTGCTGACTCCCCAGCTCCCAGGCACAAACTATTTTTGGCCACAGTGACTATTTGCTAGGAATGAAAACAGAAACCCCTCTCCCTGCCTTGTTCTTCCATGGGACAGTGCACTGGGGGCCAGGGCTGCCGTCCTCGGGCCCCCTCACCATGCATTGCCTGTGGAGCTGGGTAATGACAAAGGCTTCAAGGGACCCAGAAGCCCCACCACCCACCTTGCCGAGAGAAGCCCAAGGCTCAAGCCAGTCCGCATCAGATGGAAGCTGTGAGGTAGGCAGTGGAGCGCCTTTTCCTGGGTCCTCAGAACGGGTCCCTTTGGCTGGACTCTGAGTCCTCGCTTTGCCAACTGGCTATAGAACATATCAGAAGAGTGTGCATTTTAGGGGAGGTGACTGTCGTTTCATATTCCCTCCCTTTATTGTCACAGAGAATGACTAGAGCCGTCTGAATCTTGGAAGCTAATTGTCCCCATCTTTATTTATTTATTTATTTTTCATCATTGAGTGTTTTTATTGTTGAGATCTTAGTGGTTTCAAGTCCCCATCTTTATAATGAGGGGTTGGCTGCTTTTGTGCTTTGAGCCTGCTATATCCACAGGAACTGACCTGTGACTGCTCTGAGGGATGGAGCCTGTCCCTTAAGCTTCTGGTCGTCAGGACAGAGAAGCCGAACCACACAGAGAATAGCAGTGCTGACTGGAGAGAAATGGGGTCAAGGCCAGGCACCTACTTGCCGTGGCCCAAGATGATTAACTAAATCATCTGGAGTCTCAGTTTCCATAGCTAGCCAGCATTTATGCCTGGACTGCTTATTGAGTGGCAGCAGCTCCCGTAACTGTTATTTTTATGGTTAAGCTGGTCAGAAAGGGGGAAGTGTGTTGAGAAACTGAGCAGGAATCAGTGGGTCCTGGGCCTTGTCGCAGAAGCCAGGTGTTGGGTATGGCTGACACTTTGATATTTCCATCTTCCTGTTATAATGAAAAGTGTGCCTGTCACCAAAGTGGGCGTGGGTTGGGTGGGATAGATTTGTTCTCCCCTGCCATCATCTGTGTTAGGAACTTGGAAGGACCTGGAGCGACATCCAGGACTGATTGCCTTGGATTGCATAGGGCTCTCATCCCACGAGTCTGCCATGTGGTTTGGCACTGCTTCAGCAGTTGTCTTTGGAGGTGAGGCTCGGGGCAGAGGCCAGGGACTTCCCCTCAGCTTCTGTGTTCCACCAGCTCAAAAGATCTAGAAGGACCAGGGCCTTGACACCTGGATAGGGAGGGCTTGGGCTTGCTGGGAGCAGAGAAAGCCCTGATGGAGTGAAGTGCTGAGTGAATGTGTGCTGTTGATATGGGCACAGCCGTGGCAAGGATCCCAGAGCCTCAGGGGTTCTTGGAAGATGGGAAAGCCTTACCCACAGGGTGAGGTTCAGTGACAAGGAGTGTCCTGCCTGTTCAGCTGTATGCAGTGACACCCCTGCCTGTTCAGCTCTATGCAGTGACACCCCTCCCTGTTCAGCTGTATGCAGTGACACCCCTCCCTGTTCAGCTCTATGCAGTGACACCCCTGCCTGTTCAGCTCTATGGAATAATCACACTGAGCTTCCCGGGTGCTGCAGTTCCTTCATTCAAGAGCCAGGGCCACCCAACCCCGGTTTTCCTGTCTGTGTCCATCTCTATTTTCTTCATTCTCTTGTAGTCCCCAGTTAATGCATGGACATGGCGCAGCTGCCATAGAAGCCGGGGACCTTCCTGAGGCACAGCCTAATCTGGTATTGGTTTCTGTGGGGTCCTAGTAGCCAGGGCCTTGTCCCAGTGCTGTTGTTTGGGTGATAGGAGCAGGTTTCCTTCTCCCTAGGTCCTGTGGCTTTTCCCCCCTCTGTAAATTCGCTGTTGGGCTAGATTATCTCTAAAGTCCCTTTGAAGTCTGCCTCTGACTTTGGCAGGGCATGGGTTTCTCCTCATTGTCTTGGGTATCCATCGGCTCCTTTCATGTCTTCCAAACCTGGTAGCTATGGTGATAGCCCCCTGGCTTAGGTCCTAGCCATGTCTCAGAAGCTTTGTTGGGCTTCCTTAGCTTTGGGGCTCAGTGTTGCTGTGAGGCTGTTAGTATTCAGTGGCCCTGGAAAACGACAGTGAAAACTGCCTACCCCATGGTCTCATGAGAGCTCTCCAGTGCCTCCTGTTTGGGCACCCCGGCGGGAGCACTAAAACAATGCATCCCTTTTCTGTAACAGAGAGTCTGCTTCTCAGGTCTCCAGCCCTGGGCTCCTGCCTCCAACCTACTTCTTTCCCTGCCAAGACAGACAGACAAACTACCCAGAAGACAAACCTCTCGTGATGGGCACTGATGTGGCGTTCTCCTAGAGAGGTCTGGGATCAGCGGTCTGGGATCAGGCTCCTGGTCCTGCAGACTGAAACTGGGGGTCAGGCATGCAGCTGTAATACACTTGGCACACTGGGTACATGCTGGTGTGGCAGGATTCGCCTCCTGTACTCAGAGTTCTTGTCCTGCAAACCCGGAGGAGACAGATGTAGGTAGGAAGAGTGGGAGAATTGGGACTGGGACTAGAAATCACTGGTAAAGTGCTTGCTTAGCATATGCAAAATTCTGGGTGTAGTCCTTGGTACAGAGAAGATGTGGGAAGGAACTTGGGTAGGGAAGATATCAGGGACAGCAAACATGCCCTTGTGCTCTGTCAAGGAGTTGGTTGTCCCTTAGGAGGACTGGGTTGTTCTTAGGAAATGTTTCAGACTAGCTCTAGCCCTTTATGGCACCCTGAACTACTGGAGCAGTCCCAGCTTAGGCCTGTTGTCACAGCTCCCCATTTGCTTCAAGAAGTGGCTGGGTGTGCTGGCATATCCAATTTGTCACCCACTGGTTCCTCCTCATGCCTGCTTCATCTACAAAGGAGGCCAGAGAAGCCTGAAGATCTGGGGAGCTGTGCCCTAGAGCAGGGCAGGGTCAGAGAAGGGCCTCTGAGCCTGGCCCTGTGTGGCACAGGGTGGATGTTTCTCATTTGCAAGTTCCCCCTGAGGCAAAGGGTGTCTGTACTCAGGGGTTTCTGTAGCTCTTTGGCTGTAGTCAGACTGTTTACCCTAACCCCAAGACTTCCTTTCAAGTGGTGTTTAATTTTTTTTAAGATTTACTTTTAGTAATTTTAAGCCTGTGTACATGGCATGTGTACACATGCACACAGATGCATAAGTACACATACACACACGAATGCAGGTGTCTACAGAGGCCAGAGTTGTCAGCGCCCCCTGGAGCAGCTGGAGTTACAGGTGTGGCTGGAACTGAACTCTAATCTGATGCATCTCAGTGAGTGCCTGAACTGCTCAGCGGCCTGCAGCCTGGCCTCTGTTTTGGAAAGGGCCTTCCAGCTGTCCTGTTGTCTTCTGTTTTGTTCTGTGTGGGAAACTGAACCCAGAGTCTTGACCAGACTATCATAGTTTTGCCTTGAGCGTTACTGTGGGCTCTTATGAATAGTAGTGTTTATTTATTGAGACAGGGTCTCCCATTGTAGCCTAAGCTAGCAGCCCTCTCTTTATTTAGGGAGGATATGGAGTCAGAGAAACACTAGCCCCCCCCCCCCCCGAGCGTGGGTACACGTGTTTTTCTGCCATTGGCCATGTCTGGCTGTTTTCAGCTGGCAGCGAAGCAGGTGCTTCTGGAAACTAGTGCTGATGCCATGGGTGCTGATGAGCACGGACTGGGTTTTGAGTGGCAGGTGTGGGCCTGGCCTGAAGCCTGGCCTGGATGACCCCTTCCTACTGATGTTGTGCTGGGGTGGGACCAGGGATGCTAGTGCAAGGGGAAGCAGGAAGGGAGGGACAATGAGGCCCAGGGACTCTGAAAGATGAAGCCCAACATAGCTGGCAAGTATTTATGGAGTGGCTGAGTAAACCTACTCCACAAGCCAAATGTAGTCCACCATTGTTTAAAGAATGAAGAATGTTTTTCTTTTAATTGGTGGGGGGCACAAAATATTTTGTGACAGATGAAAGTGATATAAAATTCAAGTTTGAGTGTCCTTGGATGTCATTTGAACATGGCCACACCTACTCGTTTACATGTTGATATTGGGATGTGTCAGAGAGCCACGGCAAAGTGGAAGGAGCCTTTCTCTGCCCATGTGGGGAAGTGGGGCTGGGTCATTGCTATGAGGCAGGTAGGTGGCACTGATGCTGGACAATGGCACCGGTACAGTTCAGAGTCAGAAAGTACCAGGGAAGGAACTGGCATGCATTGCTGAGGAGCTGAAACGGATGGGAAGGAGGCCTCCTGGGAGCTCCTTGCAGCTGCTTTTATCCCCACTGCTAAGAGCTCACCCTAACTAGGCCCTCACTCTGACTGCCTCCTCAGTTCTGGCTGGAGTTACAGAGCATTTGTGTGTATGTGGCCCATGCCAGGCAAAATGGCCTCTAGCCTAACCACTGTCCTCTCCCTGGACCACGTGTGTGGACGGCTCCCTGTGGCAGCCGACACAGTTTCTAAGTATAGACCCAGGCAGGCTGCCCCGTGGCTGCTGGTAAGTCCCAGGATACCATCTGATACTCAGTGTGACCTGTGACCCCAGCCACTGCCAGCTGCTGGAGACTGGGGGCAGGGGCAGGGCATATTCAGCCAAACCCTCCCCTGCCTTCGGCTACAGAGAACAGAGACTAACAGGCTTCTGTTAACAGTGTGGCTTAATTGTCATGGGCTGGGATGACCTCAGTTTGCTACTGGCCCTGCTTCCTCATTATGGCCAGAAAGGATAACTTAATGTCACTCACTGGAAAACGTAAGTCATGGTTTGAGGGAAAGTGGCAGAGCCGAAGAGGCCGTGTTACTGATGCCCTACTCATGTTCCATATGAACCCCAAGGCATGTCGGTCCATGGCTGGGCATATGGCTTCTCTAAGCTTCTAGTTAACACATTTGACTCTGGCCCAGCAGCTGGAGTGAGCAGCAGTTTTTTCAGAACCAGTGTGGCTTTCCAGCCTCCATCCCTTCTCTAGCTCTCCAGGGCATGACTGGGAGAGGGAGCAGACGTTCTTAGCTTTTAGATGACCATCTTCTACAGGCCTCCAGGTAGGTGGGCAACCAGGGGGCCTCTCCGGCCAGCGAGGGTTTCCCAGTGGCTCATATGATGAGCGCCCCTTCAGCAGGAGGCAGGCTGATCCCTAACCTGCTTCTGGTTCTCTCCACACATGGAGTGACTGGTTTGACCTGTCTCCTTATGCATACTCCCCTGGGCTGTGCCTGTCTTGGTGAAACACATCTGTGTGCGAGGTCTGGAGGCTTTGTTGTTTTGGTTGAGGTGTGATACCAGGACCACTCTCAAGGGTGCCAGGACGCTCATCTCACTGAGGAGGTTGGGCAGTCCCAAGTACTTCCCTTTCTTCTCTCAGTCCCCCTGATTCAAGCATGCCTGCCTCATGGAACTTCTCTTCTTCCTTTTTTTTTTTTTTGTGGTTTTTCAAGAAGGGTTTTTCTGTAGCTTTGGAGCCTGTCCTGGAACTAGCTCTTGTAGCCTAGGCTGGCTTCGAACTCACAAAGATCCACCTGCCTCTGCCTCCCTAGTGCTGGGATTAAATGTATGTGCCACCACTGCCCGGTGGAACTTCTCATCTTGATTAATGTTAGGTCCCAAATTGGTCATAAGAGTGGGAAGACCCCATGCTTTATGCGCAGGGTGGGTGGCTCATTGAGATAGCCTGGCCACCCAGAGTGCCCACAGCTGCGTGAAAGGCGGTGTTTGCCAGCAGAAGGAAGGCTTTAGAGGTCACTGGTCAGATCCCCCGCTGGGGAGGATTACATTCTTCCAGCAGCCTCCATCCTCAGGCCCCAGGCTCTGTGTCCACCAATGCTTCTGGTAGTTGCCACCAAGTAAAAACAACCATTCAAAGATAATTCAGATTGCCGTTACTGTTTAAAAACAAACAAATGAGGGCTGGAGAGATGGCCCTGGTTCAGAGCACTGACTACTCTTCCAGAGACCCGAGTTCAATTCCCAGCACCCACATGGTGGCTCACAACTCTCTGTGATACCAGTTCCAGGGAACGCAACACCAATGAACATAAAATAAAAGTAAATTATTTAATAAAACCAAACCAAACAAAAAACCAGGGTCTTATGCAGCCCATGCAGCCTCAAACTTTTTCTGTAGCCATATCTGACTCAAACTGCTGTCCCCCGTACCTTAGCCTCCCAAATTTTGGATAATAGGCATAGCATACCAAGCCTAGACCAGTTTTTTTTTTTTAAATTTTTTAATGCCAGAGGTTCTGGCATCTTTCCTGGCTTTCTCCATCCCGATAATACTGCTCCAGCAGATGGGGGTTCCAGTGGGGGCTTCTCCAGCACCCCTGCTGCCCCACTTTGACCTCGCCCATTTTTTAGCACTGATTTGAATCAAATTCTGAAGAGTAGGGGCAAAGAAAAGGCCACACTTCTGCCTTTTCAGGGAGGCACAGAGCAGTGAGACACTTTTTCTTTATAGCTAAATTTGAAGCTATAAAACAATCCTTTTTTTTTTTTTTTACATTTTTTTAAGTATTAGGGAAAGGGATTTGAGTATATTATTTTCTCTTTCCAGGAAAGTTAATTTGCTTGGATAAAGAACAAAGGACCTTCCATGTTACTAGGTGGTTCTGTTGGAATGTAGGCTGTTTTGAAGTAGCCCTCTGCCCAGGATGGGAGCTTCTGAGTTCCAGGTTAGCAGTCGGCAGTGTGGGACAGTAGCTGGAGCTCTGGCATCTGACAGGCTACCATATAAGTCATGCGAGCGCTTCAAACTTCAATTTGTGGACCTAGTGCCTTGGACTTGAGTTGGCTCAAGTGGAGACAGCACACACAAGGCAGTGGGCGTATTGTACTGGCAAATGGAAGGTCGTAATGAACGTGATTATTTTGTTTGAGAAATTGAAAGGGCATGGTTGATGAAAAAGGGATAAAAATGAAAGAAAAAAGAAAACGAGCCCTTCCTGTTAGCTTTCTAGTCAGGCTGGAGGTTGGGGCTCCCATGCCTGACTCCATCATGGCCACCATGTCTCTCATCTTCCCCGAAGCTGCTGAGTCAACATTCTTGACAGCGGTCGTACTTCTGGGTACGTAGCCATGCATGGGTGTCTGTGGGTGACCGACTGAGGACATCCCATCCAAGGTAGAACGTTGCTTTGTGTAGCTGTCTTTTGGTTTGGCTGACCTCAAATTTAAGATCCTCTTGTATGCCGTTCCGCTGAGTGCAGTTGTGGGGAGGCAAAGGTCACCTGCCCCTGTCACAACCATTTGGTCAGGCTTCTTTCCAAGGCAGAATGAAGGGGAAGGATGCCCAAGCTGTGCTGCACTGAAGAACAGTTGCTGGGGAAACAAAGGAAGGCTGGCGGGCAGGGGGCAAAGCTCCCATGGGGGAACCCGTTTTTAATCACACACACACACACACACACACACACGCGCGCGCGCGGCAGCCGTTTCCTGTGGGTTTTCCTGTGATGGGCTGGAAGGATTTCTGACAGCTGAGAGTTTGTCTGACCAGCCATGGCGATGTTTCTTGGTATTGTGTGCTTCTTTCTCACTGTGGTGGGGACTGTTGTGAACAGTGTTGCGAGTCTTGTCAGAGTCCTGGAAGTGGAGAAACCACTGCTGAAGCACATGTACCTGCCTCAGGTGCTGTGGGAGGAGGGGCATGGCCCACACAGACTTAGCAGGTCAGTTTGACACTTGAGTCTAAGATTCGCAGCACTGTAGATGCCTGACAGTGAAATCAGTCTTTTGAAATAAAATTTGAATTGGGTGTGGTGGTACAGGCCTGTAGCCCAGCACTTGGGAATCTGAAGCAGGAGGGTCACCTGGGGCTGGGAGGCCACCCTGAGCTACAAAATGAGTTCCAGCCGAGATACAGTGTAGGCCCAGTCTCAAGAAAACACAGAAACTAGATACAAATTCCCCTTAGTGCCCTTGAAAAATCACTTCCCACTTTCTCGACTTAAGCTGTGGGAAGTACAGCCAACCCAGTTCCGGGAAACGTGAAAAGTCTTACAAGACACCAAGGAGGCTGAGAAAGACGATGAAGATGCAGATGGCCGGTCCAGTCGTGGAGCTGGTTACGGGCTCCCAGTACTTATTTGTACCTTAGTTCACAATAATTGCTTATTTACTCAATCCCCAGGCCCCCCCATACACCTCAGAGAAAGGAGGGGGGAGTGAGAGGAGAGAGAGAAAGAGAGTCTGTGGGTAGGAGAAAAGGTCCAGCTTTGAGATCAAGTCTAACTCAGTGTTCATGCTTTGTATGAGTTTTCTAATGCTGGGTCCCATTTAGCAGCTTGAGGCTCCACCTGTGCATAAGTTCACAGCTCTGTAAGGGGAGGATGATGATGGCCCAGCCCCAGGCCAGTGTTGCAACCCTCCTTGCATAGGCTCTTACAAAGCCAAATAAGATGTCAGCCAGGCTAGCTAGCCTCTTTTCCGGAAGCTTTGGAGGAAAGGATCCATTCCAAGTATATTTAGGTTGGTGGCAGAAACCAATTTCTTTAGGTGACTTTAGGGACAGAAGAAAATTTCCCCTCTGCCCTTTCACAGTTCCTTGGAATAAACTGGCAAAGGTGAAATGGGATAGAAACAAAACAAACAAACAAAACCCACAAGAACATATTTACACACACAGATGCCATTCAGTTGTCCCTAGTGGCCTCATGATCCTAAAGTTGCCGTCTGTTTCTGCAGAGGATGGAGGGGCATGGGCAGTTTTGAGAGGCCCTTGCTCATAGTTAGGGCAGTGAATGGTCTGAGGCAGAAAAACAGGTGCATGTGAAATGATACTTTTTGGAATTCAAGTGAGCCCAAGGGACCAGCATCATCTTGCAGAGGAGAGGAAGGTCAGTGACTTCTGTCCCTGGTCACCTTTTCTGTGGTGGGTGGTGGGATTTTAGGTGGGACAAAGGCAGCATTGGCTAATGCAGCTAATAAGAAAGACCAGGTGAGAGGGCCCTGGATTCTGAGCCTGCTTCTGAGATCTTTTAATTCAGTTCCATCAAATTACCTAGCCAAAGCATTGCATTTGGGGAATGTCATTCAGGCCTGAGTTTCTGATTTCTCATTGGACATCAGCGACCTACAGGCCATTGGAGAGGTCTCCCGAATTCCTTCTCAGGTGACCCTCCATCTCCAAGGTCTACATGAGTTCTTCTTAGATCGACTTCCTCAGGTTAACCAGAGAAAACCTGCTTTTGCAGGGCTTTTGAGTGATGCCATATAATGTGGTCAGGAATGGCACCAGGAGGTAAAGCTCACAGGGCCATCTTAAAACTCTTCTTAGGGTGATGCAGAGATGGCTCACTAGTTAAGAGCACTGGCTGCTTTTCCAGAGGACCCAGGTTAGATTCTCAGCACCAGCAGCTCACAGTTGTCTGTAACTCCAATTTTGGGGGATCCAGTGTTCTCTTCTTACCTCTGTGGGCACTGCTCACAAGTGGTGCACAGACATACATGCAGTCAAAACACAGAAAATAAAAATTAATATTTAAAAAACAAACCCAAAACCCCTTCTAAAGCCAGGCATAGTAGTACACACCTTTAATCTCAGCACTTGGGAAACAGTGGCAGGTCGATCTTTGTGAGCTCAAAGCCAGCCTGGTCTATAGAGAGAGACACTCTCTCCCACTCCAAACAGGACAACAATCTTGTCTAGCCATTTTTCCCTTCACTCCCGAGGAGATTGTGTGTCTGTATGGATCTCTGTGTTTGCAGATATGGGCAAAGCACAGCATACATGTAGAAATCAAATGACCACTCTCCTGCAACCTCATGGGATCCAAGAATGAAACTTAGCCAGATGTGGTGGTGCCCACTTTGATCCCAGCACTCGGCAGAGGGATCTCTGAGTTTGAGGGCAGCCAGGGCTACACAGAGAAACCCTGTCTCAAAAAACAAAAACGAAACACACAAAAAAGAAGAGGAGGAGGAGAAAACTCACGTCCTGTTCGACCTCAAGTTACTCCTACCTGCTGAACCATTTTGCTTTTTTAAGAAAGTTCATTATAGTATTAATGATTGTACGGTCTGTGCACAAGCACACACTACAGTGTGTGTATACAGGATCAGAGAACATCACTGTGGAGTCAGTTCTCTCCTATCTGGGTTCCGGAGCTTGAACTAGAGTCATCAAGTTTACAGACAAGGCACACTCCATCTTGGGGTGCTCCCCAAGGGATTTTGTCCAGCAGTGTAGCCCTTTGAGGCTCATTCTCAAGATGTAATAGCCAATGATCTGCAAATACTCTACCACTGAGCTACACATCCAGCCCTGCTTCCCCCACCCCTACACCCATTTTAAGACAGTCTTATGTAACCCAGGCTGGCCTCAGACTTCCTAGTAGGCAAGGATGACCTTGAGTTTGTGATCCTTCTGCTCCTACCTCCTAAGAGCTAGAATTATATGCCTGGCAGTGGTGGCACACGCCTTTAATCCCAGCACTATGGAGACAGAGGCAGGTGGATCTCTGTGACTTCGAGGCCAGCCTGGTGTCTCGAACCCCCCCCCCCCAAAAAAAGACCTAGAATTACAGACATGTGCCACCAGGCCTGGTTCATGCAGTCCTGGGGTGAGAACCCAGGGCTTTGTGCGTGGTAGGCAAACACTGGGCCAACTGAGCTACGGCTAATCCAGGCAGACTTTGAATTTAGGATCCTCCTGCTTCAGCCATCTCGAGCAGATGGGATTAGCAGGCAGGCCCATGGCTGGTCTAACCGACCTACTTTGACTGACTTAAATGCAAGTCCGTGAGCCCCTCTGCAGTTTCTAGCAAGGGCACGTTTCATTGTGTTATCCTTGTTCAAAGTAGTTTCGTCGGAGATCTCTCTTGTAGGATTCAGACACAATCAAGTTAGGAAGGGCTACCAAAGGTGTCACAATTGCCAACTTTTCTGTACCAAAGGGTTAAGGGAGAGGGAGAGAGGTTGCGAGTTCCCATCCAGACCTTCCTGGTGCTTTCTTCCTCCCCTTAGCCCAAGCCCAAAGGTGGCACTCCACTTCAGCTGCTGTCTCTGGGATACTGAGGGCGGAGAGTTCTGCTTGTGTCCCTGACAAGTGGTGGCTTCTAGTCAGGGGCTCAGCCAGCAGCTGGCTCCTGCCACTCAGCTGGGAGGCCTGTCCTGCAGAACAGAGGGCTGAAATTCCCTCACAGCTCCCCCAGCTTTTCTTCCTGTCCCTTCTCTGTCCCCAGGAGATTCCCCAAGAGCTAACACTGGATGCCTTGCTGGAGATGGACGAGTCTAAGGCGAAGGAGATGCTGCGGCGCTGGGGGGCCAGCGCTGAGGAGTGTAGCCGGCTCCAGCAAGCTCTCACCTGCCTTCGGAAGGTGACCGGCCTGGGTAAGAACGGCTTGCTTCCCTCCCCCAGGTCTCTGTTCCTGCCGGTGCTCCCAGGCCTGACCAGCTCCCTGGGAGATGAGACTTCTGCTGAAGTAGGGCCTTGGGAAGCAGAGAGGGCCTTGCTTCAGGGTTTCTGAGGCAGCTTTGGTGTGACTATTGAGAAAGTAGTATGGTAGGACTTGGCCCTGAGGGAGCCCTCTCAGAGTCTCCAGGGCCTTGGAGCCCAGTTGCTCTGGCCAGTCTGACCTAGGAAGTTTCAGCCATTGTTAGGACTCCTAGTTGGCCTTCAGGACAGGCCTCACACACATACAGGAAAGCATCTGTGTTGCTCCAATCCCTCCGCTAGCTTCCTGCATTCCAGCCTCCCTCCACTAAGCAGTTCCCCTGTTGCTCTTGTCCTCATGGCCTGCTCCGGCTCTCTGCTCACAAGGCCCCTCTGGTATCATTGTAGCCTGAGCCCGGCATAGTCATGAGAAATCGTGCAGCTTCTTCTCTGGGTGTGTGCCCGGGGCAGTCCCAGGCCGTGCATAACCAGGCCATTACCACAATCTCCCCAGGGATTATTCACAGACATTTTATGTCTTCCCTTGGAAACAGTTCGTTCCCACCACCACCCAGAGAAGGCACTGAAATGAGCTAATGAGTGCAAGCAGGCCTCCTTTAAAGGTGTAAAAGGTCTGAACTGCCTGCTTCACCTCCGTCCCCCTGAGGCTGAAAAGGGAGGCACCCGGCTTTATTATTTTTTTAAAAAGAGTTGTTTGTTATGTACAGTGTTCTTCCTGCATGTATGCCTGCAGGCCAGAAGAGGGCACCAGATCTCATTACAGATGGTGGTAAGCAACCATGTGGTTGCTGGGAATTGAACTCAGGACCTCTGGAAGAGCGGCCAGTGTTCTTAACCGCTGAGCCATCTCTCCAGCCCTACTGTTTATTTATATATATATGTGTGTGTGTGTGTGTATGTATGTATGTATGTATATATGTTTATATAAAATATATATATTTTAAAATATTTTAAAAAATTTTAAGGCAGGATCTTATTGTGTAGTGCTGGCTAGCCTAGAATCCCTGTGTAGACCAGGCTAGCCTCAGACTCACGGAGATTCATCTTTCTGCCACCCAAGTGTACCACCACACCCAGCTGATTAGTTTTGTCCCCCAAAGAGCAGGATTTAAGTAGTGACAGCACCTGAGTGTGTGGTACTAGATAGGTCTGAGGCCCACTGAGCCAGGACACAGCCCTAGGGACACGAACGTTCACAGTTCTCCGGCATTCCTATGATAGTGAGCTTCCTGTTGTAGCACATGACTTCTTCACTGGTCACCAGGGTCGCAAGCCGCCAGGGCATCTTGCTTGTACCCCAGTGGGACCTGGTGAGAGCTCGGACATCCTGTGTCTCAGTTCCTCTTCTGAACAATAAGGGAATAGCTGCCCCTCCGGTAGGATTGTGTGAAGGCAAAGTGAACTCCCAGGGTCACTAAAGGTCAGGTGTACTTTTCAGTATTAGGCTGTGGAGGATGGGAAATGTTGCCATTATTTCCCCTCTCGGTCTCTGGTCTTCCTGTGTAGTCTGTGTTGGCCGTGAGCTCACCGTCCTCTGATGTCAGCTCCCTGAGTGCTGTGGTACATATGTGTGCCACCAAGTCTGGCTGAACTCTTGGCTTTTGTTTAATGTTTGTTCTGCTTTGTTTTTGAGATGAGGTCTTACCCTGTAAGCAGGGTCTCTGACAGGCATATACCGCCACACCCAGCTGATGTTTGAAGACTTTTTTCTTGTTTTCCTTTTTGGTTTTTGAAACAGGGTCTCTTGTAGCCTAGAATGACATTGAACTCATCATTTAGTTAAGGAACTTCTGATCCTTCCACCTTTACCTCCCTGAATACTGGGAGCACAGATGTGTGCCCCCTCCCATCCCCACCCAGCTAATGGCCTACAGCAGAATTTTCCCTTCCTCAGTACCTCAGCTTTCTACAGGATCTGTCACCTCTTCCTTTTCTGATGTCCCTCCCACTCTGGGGTGGGTGTCCCAGCATCCCCCCTTGTGTCAATTGAGCACCATGTAAGGCACTGTTGGGTGCACAAGAGCCCCTAACAAGCCAGAAAGCGGAGCAGAGCCTGCTGCCGCTGAGGAACAGTGTCACCTCAGTCAAAGTGCCGTGCTTTTTTGATAGTTGTGGCACCCTCGAGTCCCTTGTATTTCTGACTGACCCCTCGGCCCACAGGAGGGGAGCACAAAGAGGACTCTGGTTGGAGTTCAGCAGATGCACAGCGGGAAAGCAGTTCGGGGCCTTCAGTGGACATGCTCTCCCCGCTGGGCAGAGTGGGTGCCAGCACTCAGGGCCCGCGTTCCATCTCTGTGTCAGCCCTGCCTGCCTCAGACTCTCCAGTTCCTGGCCTCAGTGAGGGCCTCTCGGACACCTGTATTCCCTTGCACGCCAGTGGCCGGTTGACCCCCCGGGCCCTGCACAGCTTCATCACACCCCCTACCACACCCCAGCTACGGCGGCACACCAAGCTGAAGCCGCCAAGGACACCCCCACCGCCGAGCCGCAAGGTCTTCCAGCTGCTGCCCAACTTCCCCACACTCACGCGGAGCAAGTCGCATGAATCCCAGCTTGGAAACCGAATCGATGAAGTCTCCCCAATGAGGTAAGTTTGCCCTCTGACTTCCTCTTAGGTACATAAAAGGACTGATAAAAGTCAACCCACATAGAAGTGTGGAGAAAAAATAGATGGCCATCCCTTTGATGCAGCTGGACCAAATCCCAATAGATCTCTTTCCGTACATACAGAAATACATAAAATGGTGCCATATATCCGTCAGGATAGGCTAGACTAGGCCACAGTAACAACCAGCCCTGTATCTCCAATGCTTAAAACGCCAAAGACTTGATTCTCATAGGCTAGCAGAACAGCTCCTGTCTAGAACATTACTGGTCACTGACAGACCAAACAGAATTCTAGATGTTGTGTACTGGCAATTAAATAGAGTTCCTTCCCCCTGTTCATGAGTTGCATCTGATTATCCACCATTGAAGGACTGAATATTGGGAAAGAGCTGGGGATGGGCTTTCATGATAGAACACTTCCATCTCCAGCACACATAAAAGACATCTGGGAGAAAAATGTGTGTGCCTGCAGTTTTTCTCTTATCCATATTTCTTAACAATACAGTACAACAATTCTTTAAATAGCATTTACACATGGCCCAAAGGCAGGAGAGTGGTGGCTCGTGTAGGTCTCTGTAGAGGTACACCATAAAAAGTGTCCGTCTCCTCACTGCCACTGCCAATATCCATAATAATCAAAGCAACCTGACTTAAAAACCTGCTCATGGCATGCCATCGTTTAACTTAGTTGGTGTGTCCCTTCCCATGGTTGCTTAGATAGTTGTGGGTTTTGCTGGGTTTGGGGGGGTTCTTTTTCTTATTACCATTTTTCTGTGACACGACACTCCTTTTCTTGGGTTCCCAGGGCCTTGGTGACCCTCTTGCTTTTCTGCTCACGTGCAGCCTATCTTGGGCCTATTACATGTCAGACGCTGGGTGGCTGAGATGGCTTAGCATTGTTGACCATGGAGCAGAAACCTAGAAAAATCCTGTGCTGCCCTTCCATCCAGCTGTGTAACCAAGCCCCGCCGTCACCAGGTGCAGCTGTAGAGTATAGGAGAATTGCTGCACAGTCCATTGGAGAGAACCTCACAGTGGCCTGAAGCCTAAGGCCTTGTTTCTCATTTTATCCTAAGAAGAGCAGTGGCTTTGTCCCATGTTCACTTAGGGACCAGATCCTCAAGCCAGGAACGTTGTGCCTTCAGACCTTAGGATTCTGAATCCATTCCCCTCAAACCCAGCCACCTGATTCAGCCCTGACAGAGGCTCCCTGGTAACTCCTAGGGCAACAGGAAGTCCTCATTTCCCCGCTAGCCCCCCTGCCTCCTTTTGGAGTAGGGAATTCCAGCAGAGAAGGCAGGCTTGCTCAGAGCACATCCCTACTTGACCCTTCCTGAAATCCACCTTTTGGCTCTGCACGGCTGAGTCCCTGCTCTGCTCCCTAGTTCCCTGCCTCTCTAACACACTAACCTACCCTGCTGTTCCTGGACCTTGGGCACCCAACCCCCATGGGTTAGGTGACCAAGGAAGCTACTGTTTCCTCAGTGGTGAAAAAAGGGTTAACTATGTATGCCTTGCTGGATGGCTAGCAGGGCTTACACAGAGCCAGGTCTCTAACCCTTGTCCCAGCCCTTGACCTAGTCTATCACCAGGTAGTTTTCCAGGCACAGGTTGAGCCAATGTGCTGACATCACCCCCTTGTTCTCCTTTTTGTCTCTCCAGGTTTGGTAAGAACAATTCATTTTTATCCCTTCTACCACCGGCAGTCATGTTCGAGTCGCTGTCCCTGGCTAGGGTGGATTTCTCTGGCCCCGACCTTAGCCCCATTGGCTGGCTGTTCATAGCGCAGAAGCAGAAGTGCTGGCAACCACTCCGTGAAATGACAGCTGACCTTAAATGACAGCCTGGCCTTAGAGCAGCCCATGGGAAGTAGAGACTTTGAAAGTGTCTCACTCGGTGCACATGAGCCCCGTACCAAGCCTGTCTCTACCCTGCCATCGCGGTAGTGACCCCTGTGCCTACTCCTTTCTTCTGAGCTGCTTCAGAAAGCTGTGTTATCCATATGGCGCCTTGTCCACATATCGCCATTTCCATATCTAGGGGATCGGCTCTCCTGGAGCAAGTCCTTCCCTGAGGAGCTCCATCCCTGAAGGAGATAAAGAAGGCCCAGGTAACCCTGGCGCCCCGCTTCCGTCCTCACTATCTCCAGCTGGGATCAGGCCCTCACAGAGACTTATAAACTGCAGAGAGGTCAGCCCGGCCTCCTGGGTCTGCCTTGGGTGCTCTGCGAGTGAAGCAGGAGTGTCTGGGGTTTTCTAAGTGAAGTGGTGATTTGTTTTCCTGCTAGCCAGCTGATAACAGTGGCTGGGTGAGGCCCTAGGAGAGAGGGAAGGCAGGCCTTGGCAGGCAGTGACAGTCCTTGAGGGAGCTGCTGCAGAGTCCCAGGAAGGCACGGGTAAGGAGAGGAGGGTACCTGCTTTTCTCTTTCCATGGCTGTTACCAGAGCCTACATTTTTGAGCCTCGGATAGTCCTGGCCATCATTACTCACTCTCCGGTGGCTGTGGTGGTGTCGGGACCACAGCAGTGAGGCTGTGTGGCTCTCAGGACCAGTATTCCATCCAGATCCAGATCAGGGCTACCTGACACACACGGTTGCGTACTTGTGGCCGACATGACGAATCAGAGGTTGGGCTTTGAGCCTGAAGACTGCTCTCTCGCTTTCCCATTGTTTTTCTGTAGCTGGCAGCACCCAGCTCTCAGAGTAGTGTGTTTACGTGGCCTTGGCCACTGACTGGAGTGGGGTGACCCTAGGAGGAAGTCGAGGGGCAACAGCCTCTTGAAGATGTGCCAGAGAGCTGCAGGTGACAGGGTTGTGGGTGGCCAAGGACCTTTTGTCACGGTCACAGTTCTTTGGTGTGTAAGGGAGGACTCACACACTCCTTGTGCTCTTGAATCAATGGTGTGTTGTGAGTACCAGCTGTGTAAATGAACATCAGGAGAGAGGAGCAGTAGCTACCCTGGGGGTATATGCTGACTCAAGGGACATTTGTCACCTGAGCACCGTGCTCCTGATTTTTCTGGGTTATAGAGACCTTTGATATGTTGGGTAAAAATCCAGGCCCTGTCTATCAAGGACAAAGCCCACAATAGTCTACTGATCAGCACTGAGGAGTCCTGGGTCTGTGGATCTTTTTGGGGGGCTCAGAGAATGGGGTTCAGAGAATAGACTATGGGTAATACATAGTATCCAGCTGCTGTTCCACTGCAAAGCCGGCCTTGCCATAAACACTGGGATGCCTGCTCTTAGAGGAACCCATGTCAGGAAAGGGAGCCCCCAGGGGACCTACAGAAGGTAAGCAGAGGGGCCCCTCCTCCAAACCTGTGGTTCTCCCTGGCAGAGAAAGAGGAGCCAGGAATGTCCCCAAGGAATGGCCCAGAAGAACCACACCCTCCCCCTTGCTCTTACACTAGCTCAGCAAGCTCTGTCTCTAGAATGTGGCCGGCTGGAAGGGTGCGGGTGGAGTTGCATGGCTCACAGCCCTGTGCCCTCCGCCGAGGTCAAGTTTCCACCTGTTTAACCAGAATTAGCCAAAAATTGAGCCCCAAAGGTAGATGCCCATGAAAGGGGGCAAGAGGCTGGCATGCATATGAACTTCCCTTGCCTTTGCATTCTGGCTGCCTCCCCAGCAGACCCGTCATATGTAGACCCATGAGTGTGCCCACTGCAGAGCTGGGCAGAGACACGTGCAGGAGAGCAATCCAGCGTGAAACTGATCCCTGTTCTCCTTGTCTGGCTGGGTTTAGCCCATCCCACCTTGATGGATGTTGGTTCAGTGAGGCATTTCCGTGTTGTACAACAGAGTGCCATGCCCCATCTAGCCTGTGACCTATGAGCTAGAAAGTCTCTGAGCCAGTCTCACAGAGCCTCCTCATTCACCCAACCTGGCTTCCTTCCCCCGCAGATCTCCCTCATGGATCCCCACAGCTGGTACGCAGGGATATCGGGCTCTCAGTGACACACAGGTAGGTTCAGCTGTGGGGAAGTACAGAGCTGACCTGGGCTCCACAGGCATTGTTGGGTCTGTTCTGGCCGCCCTTTGCCTCTGGCTTACCTGCTTGTCTTGTGGTGAAAAGACTCGCACCCACCTTGAACTCTTGACTTATTAATCAGACACCTCTTGGGCCTTCTGGTCCCTCACCTGCGCCTCTTTGGCTCTTGTTTTTATCCTGCTTAGGGAAAACACTCTCCTACCTTCTCCAGGTTGGAGAGAAATAGGGCCACAGTTGTGGGAAGAAACCCCAAGCTTCCTCCACGTTCGCCTCTGCGTCAAGCCATCAGTCAGGGCTCTCTGTGGAGCCTGTTGAGAATCCATGTTTCCAGAGCCTGTCCATATGCCTCTCTGTCTCACCATCAGGATTTCACTGTATAGCCCTTGCTGGCCTGGACTGGCTGTGTAGACCAGGCTAGCCTCAGACTCACAGAGGTCCTCTTGCCTCTGCCTCACAACTGCTGGGATTAAATGTGTGCACCATCTCGCCCAACAACAATCTGGATTTTCACAATCCCAGGGATTGATGTTTGTACATATAAGAGAGGGCCGCTGGAGACCTGTGGCGAGGACCCTCCAGCGGTCTGGCCTCAGTGCTTGTGAGTCTGGAGTGTGCTGGCCACACAATTCTGGACGGATTGCAGGATAGTGCCTTGGGTTGCCCATGCTCTATTTGTCCCTGCTAAAGTCTGTTTTAATCACAACAGAGGACATTGTCAGGGTCTCAAGGGCACTGCAACTTGCTAGGGCCTGTGGTTTCCATGGAAACTGTGGGCTGTTTTCCAGCTGTGCTGATGCTGGCCTCAAGTTCTCACCCAAGGAGGAGTTCTAGCTCGCAAGGGTTGAGCAGTGCATCTGAGGTCACTGCCACAGGAGCAGAGCCTGAGCCCCTGTACACAGGCACCTCTGCTTGGAGTCTCTCCCCACACCAGAATCCCTCAGCCGCTGTGACAGGGAAGAGGCTCTGGGCACACACAGCTAGGCTAGACCATCGCCCACCTTGCTGTCTCAGGGAAGAGGCTCTGGGCACACACAGCTAGAATAGACCATCGCCCACCTCTCGGAGTTGGTTTTCAAGATTCCTAATTCTTGGAGGTGGTTGAAATCCTCAAGTGAGCTTATGTTTGTGGGTGTGTTACAAACCGCCCCGCAAACACTGTCTCCAGTCATTCTGCTGTTACTATGATGCACCGTGTTTTCAAAAAGCACGTTCCTCCAAAATTGAAAGGGCTGGCTGTGTTTCCCTGGGCTGGCCTTGTGCTTTTGTGCTGAAGGACACAGTCCCCTTAAGTCCCTCTTCTCCTTCCAGTCTATCTTTTGGTTTGTTTTTGTCTAGGCAGATTTTAGACTGAAAGTACATATGCTTAAAATCGAAGAGGTTTCAAGGGGGTAGAGAGTCCCTCCCACTCTTGCCCCTGGCTTCTCAGTGTGCCTGCAGATAGGTCATGTACCCATCTGGGGGTGATTTACATAGGCGTGTGTGCATGTGTGCGTGCATGCGTGTTCTGTTTCCTTGCTCACACAGAACTGCACATAGTACAGCTCCGTGCTTTGCTTTATTCCCCTCTTTAAGTCCACATGATTTACAAAGAGCCAAACATACATAGGAGTTTATGGCTGTGCCCCTGTGTGTGCGATGAAGATGAAGAGTGTTCCAGCACCCTGAGAGTCATCTTTGGTTCTTCCCGGCTGACTATGCTGCCACCTGCCATTACTGCCCAAGTCTGTCATCACAGATGGCCTTTTCCTGTGCTTGACTTTCATAGCAGTGGCATCATGTCCTTTCCACTTAGTTAGGTCATCTGATACTGAGATTTGGAGGTGGTTGCACACGTGTGTGGAAAGAGCTGCATGTGTTGTATGGAGGGTGGCACTGTGGACCCCTGCTGATAAACATGGTATTTCCAGCCTCACTGTGGTATATGGCTGCAGCAGTGCGGTGTCCACAGGTCACGTGACATCTCATCCCAGGGACTAAATACCAAAGACTGGAATCGCTGGGTCCGAGGGCATGCACACCGGTGCTTGATTGCTGGTGCCACACTTGGTGCCAGTGGCCACACAAGCTTTAAGACACTGACAGCACCTGGGAAATCTGATGCCTGGGGGAAGCTGAGACCCCTGATGGAGGTCAGGCTCTGATCTCCACACGTTTCTGCCCCTGCAGGTTCTCCACAAAGTCGTGGTTGTCACAGGTCTGCAACGTGTGCCAGAAGAGCATGATGTTCGGAGTGAAGTGCAAACACTGCAGGTGCCGGCGAGGGGAGGGGGCGGGCGCCTGTCCCTTGTAGCAGCCCCATAGGTCAGGCCAGACTTGAGGGCTCTCCCTAGCCAGCTGGTCACGGTGCCACTGGGCACTCCTTCCGTGTGAAGGGTGAAGTAAGGCACTCCTGGAAGAAAGAGATATTTGCAGTGGGTTTTGAAAAACAAAGATGTTTCCAAGGTAGAGTGAGGAAAGAAAGAATTCGAAGGCCAGGAAGAAAGCGAGGACTGTCCGGGATCTAGGAGGAGCTCTGAAGTTGAGAGACGGGCTAGAGGGACGGGCAGTGGCAGCAGAGTTGTCCTATGCCTGGGCAGAGTGAGGAGAGGTGGAGATTTTATGCCAACCCAGCTTTGCTGTGTCATTGCTGGGCTTCCAGTGGGGAACAGAGAGCACCAACCGTCTGGCATCTGCCGTCTGGTTGCCCAACACCTTACAGAGGGTGGCCTGGAGTTTTTATTTCCTAGCCACCCATGCCCTGATGTTGCTGTGTGACATAGAGTAGGGCACTTGCCCTTTCTGGCCTTCGTGTTTACCATTTAGACATCAGGGGAGCTGATCTGCTCAACCTGTCTGAGCTCCCATGAGTGGCTACTCCTGAGCTGTTATCAGGACAGAAGCGATGGGGTCTTATGATGAATTGTATCCTGATGACTCCCTGACCTCTGAGCAAACTGGTCACTTGGCTATAAATGAGATCCTCAGCTCCCATGCAGGTGTGTCCAGCACATGGCGGCGCCTGAGCCATACACTGCCCTGTACTTATAGTGGTAGAACAGCCCCATGGCCCATTTTGTTAGTAGGAACATTGAGACCTGTGGGGCCAACTGGCTAGTCCTAAAGAGGAATCAAGCTCTCCCCATTCCTGGCTGGGGACTGTCCATCAGACTGGCCCGTGCCTGAATAAGGACACCCTTGGGAGCTTCAGGGCCCTTGCTGATGCTGGTGGCCTCTGAAATGTTTCTTTAAGGTCATATTTTCCCAAGCTTTTGGAAGTGAAGAAAATTCTCCTTAAAAAGCATGGGAGAGGTTTGTGGGGACATAGAAGACAGTGGCTGTGGCACACAGGGTACCCCCATACCTTGAAGCTAACACTTTGTTGAGAGCTTTGGGGAAACTGAGGCTGTGTCAGGGTCGTCTGGGTAATTCTGGGCTCCCCTTACGGGCTGACTTCCCCGCTTTGCAGGTTGAAATGTCATAACAGGTGCACGAAGGAAGCCCCCGCCTGCAGAATATCCTTCCTCCCACGTGAGTGCCCGCCCTTGCCCCCTCCCACTTCCGGGAATCAGGTGCATCTCGGTGGTATCTGTTCCTGCTAATGGATTCCCTCCTCTCCAAACAGTAGCCAGGCTTCGGAGGACAGAGTCTGTCCCCTCGGACATCAACAACCCAGTGGACAGAGCATCAGAGCCCCATTTTGGAACCCTTCCCAAGGCCCTGACAAAGAAGGTAAGCTGGCAGTGCCCTGGGGCCTGCTGCCACCCCCAGCCCTGGATTCCCTTCACAAAGCACCCCCTCATCAGGCTTACTGGGGAAGTAGGACACCACACCACAATCCAGGATCTGTGGCACAGACAGGGTCGGGGCATGCCAGGGATCCTAGCTTAGCCACATCCCAGGTGTGGTTCTGTCCATGTTGGAGTTGTATGTGGTGATTCCCATGACCCCTACCCCTGGCATTTGTGAGCCAACATTTCCAAAGCACCTGCTCTGTGCCCAAAACCTAGTTCTGAAGGGCATGTACATGGTCCATGTTACAGATGGAGAAACTGAGGCCCAGGTTTCCCAGAGCCCATTCCTCATTGTCCCTCACTGTGTCTCCACATAATGGAAGAGCCGAGCAAGCTCCCCCTGGCTTCTTTGATATGGGCAGTGACCCCGTTTATGAAGACCCCATCCTCATGGTCTGAGCAGCTCCCCAGTAGCACCACGGGGGGCTGGATTTCAACATACTGTCTTTCTGGGGAACACAGTCCCATGAGTCCTCAGCCCTGGCTGTGAGTCTCCACTGTTCCCTTTTGTACTTCTGTGACCTTAAATGAGTGGCTCAATCCCTCTGAGCTTCCCTCATGGATTGTTTGGAGCAGGATAACAGTGCTTCGTGCACAGGCACTAGAATGGGGCCCCTATTGCTGGGGGCGAGAATACCCGTCTCATACCTCTCCAACTCCTCCTTTAGCCACCTTCCCCCCTCTTCCCATTCCCTTTATCACAGATGTCCCCAGACATCCAGGCAGTGCTGTTCCCTCCCACACATCCGTTACATACACTTTGTCCCCTGAACATGCTAGACAGTCAGAAGCGTCTGTGTTGGGTCACTGAGTGAGTGTCTGTGGTGCAGCCGCTGCGACCTGTCCTTGGGTGACACTGCAACTCAGGTCAGAAGTGTATCAGAGCTGCACAGGTGCAGAGAGGCTGGGGACTGGAGGTGGGGGAGGGATCTGCAACCTTGGAGTGGGGACAGAAAGAATGAGAGTCAGGCCAGCCTTCCTGGCAGGCATGGCCAGCTTCAGCTCTGTGAGCTCCAGAGTGTACTGGCTACCCTCAGCCTTCAGATCTTGCAAGAGAGAAGCTTGTTACACATGGTGCTAACAGGTTGAACCCTGTTTTGTCTAAGGATTTTCTTTCTGCCCTAAGAAGTAAAGGTATTGAACCAGATCTGCAGTCCACCTAACCCAAAGTGCTCCTAGACCCCTCTTGGGCCTTTTGGCCTTTTAGCTTGGTTAAATCTCAAAGCATGATCCAAGAAAGCAGGTCAAATGGGCAAACATTAGACATTACTGTGTACTGTATGCCTGGCTTTCGTTTTGCTACAAATCCACACAGCAGTGCACTGGCATAAGTCACAGTGTGAGACCAAGGAAATGGAAGCTCAGAGAGGTCAAGAAAGTTGCCCAAAGCCACTCAGCTAAGAAGTGGTAGAACCCTGGTGGGAACCTCAGCCAGTCTGCTTCATACCTGATTCTATTGCACAAAGCTGCAGGCAGAAGAGCTGAGCCTGAGCTTCCCCCACCCCTGCCACACTGGCTTCCTTTGCAGGTTGCACCCCCTGATCCCAGGTTCCCTGGGTGCCCAGGTCCTGAGCTACAAGCCTTCTACCCCACTCTGTCCTAAGGGGCATAGCCCAGACTCGTAGCTCCTGACCAGAATCTGGTGTGAAGTCCTTATCAACACAACTAAAAAAACCCTGCTTTAATTCATCCTAATTAGAAAATCCCCTCCCATAGGTAGAAAGTAATTAATAAACTAAATGTCTCCGGGGTTGGAGAGATGTCTCAGTCCATAGCGTGATCGCTTAGGACCTGGATTCTGATGCCCAGAACCCACATACAAAGCCAGGCACGAGAGCCATAAAGCTCACACCTTTAATCCCAGCACCCAGGAGGCAGAGGCAGACGGATGGATCCCTGTGAGTTTATGGCCAGCCTGGTCTGCATAGCAAGTTTCAAGCCAGCCACGACTATGTAGGGAGACCCTGTCTTAACAAAACAACAAAAAGCAAGGCATAGTGGTGCACCTGTGACCCTAAGTACCAGACACGTGGAGACAGGATCAGCTCCTTGCTGATCATCCAGTCTGGTCACATCAGTGAAGGACACTGCCTCCGAAAACAAGGTGGGAAGTGGGATCTAGTGTCTCAGCCTCTGGCCACACACATGTAAAAACGTGTTCACATATGTGCACATGCAAATGATACTCAAATGTCTTTAAAATCCAGAAGCTATTTCATTCTGACTAGAAACCACACCTGTCCAAGGTTTGAGCCTGTCACCTGCCTTTTGCAAGACAGGGCTAGACAGGTATTGAAGCTGCATTGTGTGATGAACCAGGCAGTCGGTTCCTGGAGTCTCTCTCAGAAACTTTCTTCTGGCTCTGGATTCCACCCACCCCACCCCCTTTCTTTTTTTCTTTTTCCTTTTTTTTTTTTTTTTTTTTTAGACAAGGTCTCATGTATCCCCAGACTGGTCTCAAACTCACTTTGTAGCTAAGATTGACTTTGGACTTGGGATCCTCCTGCCTCTGCCTCCTGAGTGCTGGGATTGCAGGCCTGTTCCACTATGCCCACTCTTTGCAGTACCAGGACCAAAACCAGGGCTTTGTGTGCTAGGCAAATGCCATACCAGCTGAGCATATCCTCCGCCCCCGAGTCCTGGAATTCTTAACCCTGCAAGATGGCAGGCAACACTGGTCCAAGCTGTTGCCTCTTCTGGAGTTTTGCGGGTTCTCCTTGTACTTTTGGGACAAGATCACAGAACTGTAGACTCTGTGCCTTGTTTTCACCCTGCTGTCTGCAGAGTGCCCGGCACATAGCAGAAACTGAAAAAATGTTGGTCAGAGTGTGGATCCAATTCATTAAGAAGCTGGGTTTCCAGTTCAGAGCCAGTCAGGTGCTGGGGTGGGAGAGATGGTCGTCAGCAAGCCAACCTTGGCTGTTTTGCAGCTGACCAGGTTACGTTAAGGTGCCTGGATGTAGAAATGCTGGGTGCTGTGGAAGGATAAAGAGGAAGAACACACATAGTTGCAGCTAGAGCTCAGATGGACTTCCAGAGGGAAGTAGGAAGTGCAGTAAGAAAGATGGGCAGGAATCCTTTAGGGGAGGATCTCTAAGTGTCTTTTCATCATAGATTAGACCCAGGAAATCTTGGGACTACAGAACAGTACCCCAAGGATCTCTTGGCCTGACCTCCACCCATGGAGGTGGAAGAGGGTGAGGGGGAGAAAGGGAAGTCTTCAGCAGGTTGGCAGTGGCTGAGTTGAGCTTGCAACCCTGCCCATCCCGGCATCTCTGGTCCTGCAGGAACATCCTCCAGCCATGAACCTGGACTCCAGCAGCAACCCATCTTCCACCACATCCTCCACACCCTCATCACCGGTGCCCTTCCTGACCTCATCTAACCCCTCCAGTGCCACCACGCCCCCCAACCCTTCACCTGGCCAGCGGGACAGCAGGTTCAGCTTCCCAGGTACCACACCTCTGGGCTTATTCTGGATTCTTAGGGGTGGCCTCAGACCCTCTCCCAGTGTCCTCTAAGAGCCATGTCTGTGGAGCATTTGTTGAGTGTACAATTGATGCTGTTGCATCCTTCTTACAGATGAGTTTGCTGGGCTTGAGAAAGGAGGAGTGACCGGCCCTGCATTGTACAGTGGTAGAGCAAGGGTCAAACCCAAGTCTGTCTAACACAGAGCCTGAGTTCTTGGGGTAACCCCAGGCTGCTTGCCTGTGCTTGTGGTGGCTTCTGCCCAGCCTCACCCTCTCTCAGGGATGCTTTCTGAGTTCAAGGGTGATGTGACAGGCACAGTATGGAGCAGAAAACCTACAAAAGGACATTGGGCCTCTGATTGGGGCTGGCTTCTCAGACAAGACCTCATATTCCTTCATGCGCCACCCAGAGACCTTGAGGAATTAGAATGAGGTGGTTCCTACTGAACAAGTGAAGACAGTCTTGGGACACTCTGGAGGGACAGAGCTGAGCCTAGCTGCCCTCAGATGCAGTGCCCAGAAACTGCAGGAAGAAGTCAGGATCGCATCCTTTCTTGCCCTCAGTTCCACTGGGTCAGCCACACTGGGCTGCCCTGTCTCCAGGGAGCACAGCAAAGCCCACTCACCCCCATGGCACTGAGATGTTGCCTTGGCATCCTTGGCAAGGGCAGCTCTGCTGTCCATCTCAGCCCTGGGCTTACCCAGTTTGCAGTCCTAAGGGAAAGCTGCAGCTCTGATGCTTCTGTTTGCCGTAACCCACGGGGTCCAGATCAGCGCCCCGTCGCTAGTTCCTGACATTATAAACCTGAAAGGACAGAGTGCCACCACGCCCCTCATCCCCTCCTATGGCGGTACCCACACTGACCTGTACATAGCCAGCAGCTGGCCAAGCAGCCTCTGGGCCCACCGGGGACTTTGAGACTTCTTTTCGGGGCGGTGAGGGGCCAAAGGGTTGGATTCTTCTGTCACTTGTTCTTGTGCCTGCCTTAATATGCTCGTGGCTGGAGTGCTGTTAACAGTGACTTCTGTCCCGCACTTCGTCTCTCCCTGCGGCTGAGCCATGCCCCCTAGATTAGCTTCCTTTTCAGTTCTGTTCTACCTTTATCCTAAGAAAAAGTGTCTTGCTAAACCTTCTATGATAGGTTTTTCTAAGAAGCACTGGTTTGAAAAGACAAGGGACAGATGACCCAAAGGGAAGTAGGCCCCATTGTCACTGCACAGAAGCCTCCTCCTCACTCTCTCCATGGTCTTAGTGGACTCATGAGCACCCGCAGGAAAGGACCTTGAACCCCTCTTGCCACCTACCTGCCCTGTGCTGTCCAGGAGCCTCATAGGAAAGCCTGGACAAGCTTGTGTATTCCCTTACATACAGTAAGGGACTAGGGGACTGACTGGCCTCCCCAGGTCCCAGAGCCTTCTCATGGAGAGTCAAGGTTAGACTCACCTAGAGTCCCAGCTACATACATAGTCAGAGAATGGAGCCCGTGTGTGGGAAACTAGCCCAGGTGAGAAAGCCCGCGTCTCAGAAACAGAAAACCAGTGGCATGTGTGGGTTCCCTGTTTAGAATCTCAGCACTGGGAGGATCCAGCGCTCAGGCCGTGAGGTCAAGGTGCTTCTGGGTCGGGTAGACTGAAGGAGGGAGGCCGTTCTGCACACACTGTTGGACGTCGTCAAAGCCACTGTTCTCCATACTCCATCTTGGCTCATGTGCATTCTCTAGAACAAAACTGGCTGTAGCTTTTCCCAGTGCTCACTGGCCACAGCTTTTCAGCAAGGTGACTGCTGAGATGGTCTGTTGCCCCATCTCGAGTGCAGCCTCTCCGCTCCTGGGCTCACCACACCTGATTCTTTCTAGTTTGGTTCCTTTTTCCTGCATGGCTTCACCTTTGCTCACCAGAGCCCCTGGGGCAGAGCCACCTAAGCCAATAACCAGCATCTGTCCCAAGTCCATGCACCCCTTCCCCCGCACTGCCTTCGCACCGTGTGACTCACCTCCTCTTCTGTTTTAAGCTGCCTGCTTCATTCATCACAGACAGCAGTTTATCTTCCCAGGTGAGTCCTCTGCATGGGTCCACTCACTGCCCCTTGCTGTGACCCTAAGTCCCGCCTGGTGCATTCTCCCCATGTGCTTGAGCCCTTTGCATCTGGGTCAAAGGGCAAGACGTCCTGGAGGTGCCAACCCCAATGTGGGCAATACCTTGCTGGATGGGACCTGGAGTCCATCCTGTGCAGCCCCTCGCAGAGACTGCAGGGAACTGGTCACCCTGCCCAGAAGTGACAGAAGGATGAGAACCCAGAACTTGTGTTTGCAGAATGAGGGGTGGGGGCTGCTTGCCGATGTCTCCTGAAAAATGAGTGACAAGGGAAAGCTAATTTGTGAAAGTCTTAGCAGGCAGGCACCTTAGTCATCCCTCAGCTGGCTTTGCCTTTCCCAGCCTTAGCACACAGTGTCACCTGCTGGCATTCAATGGAACTACCTCATTGCTTGAAGGAAAAAATTTCCACTTAGTAAGGCAACCTTTGAATTCCCTCAACAAAAACTATTTTGCACACTTCTGTATTTGCCCATACTCCTCCCCATTCGAGGCCATATAAGATTGATACTTTTCTCCTCCCGCTGGAAGTACCCAACACTGTGGGCCTATGCGCTTTAGACAACTCTAGTAGTCTTTTCCCTGATTTGCCAAGACTGGAAGCCCCAGTATTTTGGTTATTCCAGGCTTTTCTATTTTCTGGATCAGCTCCCTTGAAGAATCGAGTTGGAGCATTTGGTAACCATTATCCCTATAATTCTATTCAGGTGTGTGTGTGCAGGCTGCCAGGGACTTTAGGTCCATCCCTTTTGTGTGATTCCCCCACCTCCCGGAGCCTTTGTAGTTCCTGGCTCTAGGATGTGTATGTACATTAGTGTCCCCCCAACTGGTTCGAGAACAGAGTGCACAGTATACTCTTTTAAGGGCAGGTGTGAGGCTTCCCGGACATTTGCCCCACCCCACCCCCACACCTCACCCAAGACGTGTAGCTTCTGGAGTGGCCTGAGCATGCGTGAAGATGCTAGCCTGGCAGTCTGAGGCAATATGGAGGTAGCTGGAGAGGCCGTAGCAGATGCTTCTGAGGCCTGTGGACCCCAACACTGCCCAGGGTGTTGCGCTCATGTGTGCATCTCCCCATAAGAAGGCCACAGCTTCTGTCCGAGTCTGGTTTCTCTGACAGCGGTGGAGAAACCCTTCCACAAAGGAGATTAGCTGAGGGCTGAGGGGGGAGGTCTTTGTCCAGGGTAGGAAAGGGGCCGCTGATAGCTTGAGCTGTTGCCACTTCCTGATTCTCTTTGTTGAGAGAGGAGAGCTCTGCCTACTGCCACCGCTCTTCGTGTGGCACTTTGTTCCACTCTGGCGGGGACGTGTCTATTTCTGGTGTCCTAGAAGTGGGTCTTTGTGCTACAGCTGGGCCACCTAGGGTCCAGGGGTCGGCCTTAGTTGCCATTCTGGAGCCTCTTGGTGCACAGACTGGATTTCCTCTTCTTGCACAGCGCTGTGACAGCAGCCACCCACTCTCAGAGTCGGGACCAGCTGCTACACCAGGCGCCAGGTGCCACAGATGTTATCAGTGCTGCGTAGCTGCCAGCCCTACCTCTAGCTAGGCAAAGGGTATCCCTACTTTGAAAGATATCAGCCAGCCTTGCTTCCTTCCAGAAGGACCCTCTGTGGAGGCAGCAGTGTTAGTTTTTGCCACAGTGGGGTCATTTGAGCCCACAGCAGTGGTATTAATTGTTGGGGTCTCTAGAGTCACTCACCCAGAGCCTCTGCCTGGGGCAGCCATGTAGACCAAAGGCTGTGTCAGTTTGCAAAACATGAGCTGATCTTGGTGGAAGCAGCCTGAGGAGAGGTGACAGCTCAGAAGAGAAGGGATGTCCCTGGTGTGCTAGTCTTTGGGGATGAAGGAAAGCATGCTCACACTTTGCTCCTGTTCTCTTTCCCACAGACATTTCAGCCTGTCCTCAGGCAGCCCCACTCTCCAGCACAGGTGACAGCACACGGTATGATCCCTCCCCAGCCACCTCCCAACCCACCCCTACATATCTGACCCTCCCAAACTACCCCTACATATCTGACCTTCCCAACCCACCCCTACATATCTGACTCTCCCCATCCACCTCCCAACCTACCCCTATATATCTAACCCTCCCCAGCCACCTCCCAACCCACCCCTACGTATCTGACCCTCCCCAGCCATCTCCCAACCCACCCCTACATATCTAACCCTCTGGTTCTGGGCCAGCCTGGTGGGAGACAGGGCTGATTCATCCTCAGAGCCTGGGGGTTGATTTGCCTCCTATCCATACTGTGAGCACTGTATGGGGCTGTGTATACAACAGCAGCAGACTCATGGCCCAGCAGGAAATATAGCAAGAGAGAGACTTGTTACACCTAGCTCCTGCCTCTGGATTCCCCTCTCCATTAGGTCACCTTGAGCACTTGTCTCCTGGCCCCTCAGTTCTCAGCCAGTGAAGTAGGTCTCTAAGTTCACACTGCAAGGCAGTGATAGCCAGCTCAGAGGCAGGAGCGTGGGACCCTGCACCACATGCTGCAAGGACCAGGGCGGTAACTTCCCACCCCGCGTTCCCACCCCCAGCCTCCTACTGTAACCACAGCTTCCACATTGCCTCCCCCAGGGCTACCCTTGGCCCGGCCCAGGATCTCCTTGACAAAGCCCGTTTCACTCTTAGGCTCGACGACCAGCCCAGAGCAGATGTGCTGGGTGTTCATGAAACAGAGGTGAGTGGGAGCGACGTGCCTGAGACCCAAAATAGCTGCCTCTCTCTCCTCTCTTAGGTGCACAGGGTCGGTGGGGGGCGTGGGGGAGTGAGGGTACGGAGCCTGTGCAGCAGGTGTGGTGTGCATAACAGAAGAATGATGTGAAGTGCTAGCTCCTGTCCCGGCTCCCAGCCCGCCTGGGAGCTAATTCAGTTAGCCTGGGATGGGGGTAGGCATCTGTCTATCTCTATGTAATCAGAGCTGGATAGGCAGTTCTGGTAGATGTCATCTTAACCAGGTGTGGTGGTACACACCTGTAATCCCAGATGTTGAGGAGATGCAGGTGGTAGATCAGAAGTTCAAAGTCATCCTCAGGTACATAGCAAGTTGGAGGCTAGCCTGGGCTCCATGAGCCTGGATCTGCAGAGCAGCATGGCTCAGAATGTCACTGCTGCTGGGGAGTGGGCATAGGCATCAGAAGCTGCGTGTTCAGACAGGAGACTGCCAGGAGACCAAGGTACCAGGCTTGGTGGTGCCTGGTCAGCACTCTGGGAAGAGAAGACCCAGACTCCCCTCTCTGTTCAATCTCATTCTTCTCTCAGGCTGATGAGCCTGAGGCTGGCAAATCCGAGGCGGAAGATGATGAGGACGAGGTGGATGACCTCCCCAGCTCCCGCCGGCCCTGGCGGGGCCCCATCTCTCGAAAAGCCAGCCAGACCAGCGTGTACCTGCAGGAGTGGGACATCCCCTTTGAACAGGTGGAGCTAGGCGAGCCCATTGGGCAGGGCCGCTGGGGCCGGGTGCACCGAGGCCGTTGGCATGGCGAGGTGGCCATTCGGCTGCTGGAGATGGATGGCCACAATCAGGACCACCTGAAGCTGTTCAAGAAAGAGGTGATGAACTACAGGCAGACCAGGCATGAGAATGTGGTGCTCTTTATGGGGGCCTGCATGAACCCACCCCATCTGGCCATTATCACCAGGTAAGCCACCCCACCTGGGCCCATGAGCAGCACAGCTTTCCTGTCCCTGAAGCACGAAGCTTCTGTGGATGCCCTAGAGGATGTGGAAGGGTTATCAAAGAGGAAGAAGAAAGCCAAAGATAGGGAATCGTGTCCCCATCCACACTACCCACTGATGTTAGAACACCAGAGCTGGGTGTGGCGGCATACACCTTTAGTGCTAGCACCTGGAGGCTGAGGCAGCCGAGTCTGCGTAGCAAGACCTTGGCTCTCCTCAAAATAAATGCATAAATAAATAAGTCAACCAGTCAATCAAGAGACCCCTCTGAGCATAAAGGAAACACAGAGCAGAAGCTACACTTACAGCACCTTGCCTTGTCTCCCCACAAAAGTAGGTGTGGTGAATTTCAATATCCCTTCCATTAAAATAAAGCAGATTGGGGGCCAGCGAGATGATTCAGCAGGTGAGGGCACCTGTTGCACAAACCTGGCAACCTGATTTTGATTCCCAGAACCCATAAGAGAGAACTGACTCCCACAAGTTGTCCTCTGACCTCCACAGGCATGCTGGGCTGTGTGCACACATACCACATATACACACGCACATAAACAGAAATAAACAATTTAATTTAGAAATATCTAACTAAGATAATGCTGGTTCACATTTTACCTCCCTTGGTTGACTGTAGGCCTAAGGTCTACTTTGGGGTGCATGTGTTGCTGTAGGGTGAGCCTGGTGCCTGTGTATTCAGCGGGTGCTGTGCTGAGCCGTATCCCAGTCCTGACATTTTGGTGTCTTGATGTAGATTGCCTGGTTCTACGACAGAAAGTCTTCTGTGACCCACTTGTCATTCTCCATGGAAACCAATGTCCTCGCAGGCCTAGACACAGAAATGGTTGCCTGTGCCACTTCAACTTTTGACTTTAAAATCAGACAAGGGGGCTGGGGAGAAGGTTTGATGGACAAGAACACCCAATGAGCTTGAGGGCCTGAGTTCGGACCCCAGCACTGGGGTTTACAGATGTGTGTGTGTTGCCAAACATGCACAGATAGGGCCTATTGATAGAGCCTCAGCTGTCCTACAACTCACTGTGTAGGCCAGGCTGGAGTTGAACTCGGATTCACCTGCTCCTGCCTCCTGAGTACTGAGAATAAAGGCATCTGTTATCACGCCCAGTTTTATGTTCGCTATGTAAGTGGGCGTTGGAGCCCAACTCAGGTACTCACGACTTCCATTCCACAAAGCCAAGAGAAGCTGCCCTCACCAGCATGAGGTGTCCTGCACCTGTACCTATGCTTTGGGGAAACAAGCAAACCACTCCAAACAAACAAACAGCTGTTTTTTTCTTAAAACAATAAATGAATTTTTCTCAGAGATAAAGAACTCCTCAACAGTGTCAGCTAACTGGAGTCCTCTGAGACATTCTATAAAATTCCAGCTCAAAGCAGGGCAGCGAGTCCCCAGGGAGTCCCCTTGGGGGTGCCGCAGCTCTGCCATCCATTCACCCTCCTCTCACTCAAGCCTCCAGCTCCTGAAGAGCTTAGAATTAGTGCAAGGGGCTGCACAGAGAGGAACAATGCGATACTTGGTCAGCAACAGGATGTGATGCCCTGGAATCTACATATAATGAAAATAACTTCGTGGTGAGCCCAGAGGCTCCATGTAGCCTGCTGAGAGTCCTGGAGGCAGAGTTCTTCTCCCATCTGAGTCCTCCCATTCGGCCCTGAGTGGCTGGGAGTGTAGTCAAGCTGTTTACTTGTGCAGGGAAAGCTGGCAGGCCCTGCACCTCCAGAAATGGATGTGCATGTCTGTGTAAGCATGTCTAGTTAGCCTATCGCAGCTTCAGCCCTCTTTCCCACCCCCCCACTACCCTCAACAGTTTCTGCAAGGGCCGGACGTTGCACTCATTCGTGAGGGACCCCAAGATATCTCTGGACATCAACAAGACGAGGCAGATCGCCCAGGAGATCATCAAGGTAAAAGCAGGATTGGGGGGGAGGGTTTCCAGCTGCCTCTAGAGCTCTTGGTCTTTCCCCAGGCCTTATCCGCCTGTGCCAGGTGGTTTGTGGCTCCTCTGTCTCCTAACTGGGGCACTTCAGCCTGGTCTCATCCAATCAGGCCCAGAGCTCACCACTCAGCTGGTGTCGATAGAACTGAATTAGCTGTGAAGAAACTGCATGTTCTAAAGTATCACTCTAGTTGTGTGACTTCACAGAGTTTGTTTAGCCTCTCTGAGCCTCAGCTTCCTCCCTGTAAATGCCAACACAGCCTCCTTGATTAGGTCAGAGCAGAGACAAAATGACATCATCCATACAGAGAACAGTTGGCAAGAGCTAGGCGTGGTGAGGGTTTCTTAGCATCGTCAGTGGGGAGCAGGGTGCTTCACTTCAGGGCATCAAAAGACCCACACTTGGGCTGGAGAGATGGTGCAGCAGTTAAGAGCACTGGCTGCTCTTCCAGAGGACCCAGATTCAACATCCCAGCACCCACATGGCAGCTCACAGCTGTCTGTAATTCCAGTTCCAGGAGCTCTGGCATCCTTACACAGATGCACATGCAGACAAAATATCATTGCATATAAAATAAAAATAAATCATTAAAAATATATAAATAGGTTTAAAAAAGACCCATACCTTTTGCAAATTTGTGGTTATCCAAATCCAGGCTTCCTGGGAACAGACCCTTTTGTTCAGTGCAGGCAGCTCTTTTCCATTCTGTGCTCATTTAAAAAGCAATTAAAATGAGCCTCTCACTCGATGCTTATACAAACTCTTACGAGGGCTGGGGAGGCAGGCTCAGCAGTTAAGAGCACTTGTTCTTGCATGTTCAGTTCCTAGCACCCATACAGTAGTTCATAACCATCCTAAACTCCAGGTCCAGGGAATCCGACACACTCTTCTGACCTCTATGGGCACCAAGCTCACACATGATGCACATACATAATTTTAGGCAAGACACACATAAAATGAATAAATCAAATTTTAAAAGAATAAAAGCCAAGTACCTGAATATGAATCCCAGAGCTAGGAAGGTTGGAGCAGGAGGATTGAGAGTTTGAACTCAGCCTGGACCACACAGGGAAGAGAGACTACTTTGTTTGGGTTTTTTGTTGTTGTTGTTGTTGTTTTAAGGTTTATTTATTTATTATGTATACAGCATTCTGCCTGTACGTCTGTCTGCAGACCAGAAAAGGACACCAGATCTCATTATAGATGGTTGTGAGCCACCATGTGGTTGCTGGGAATTGAACTCAGGACATCTGGAAGACAAGTGCTCTTAACCACTGAGCCATTCTGCAGGCCAAGAGACTACTTTGTCTACAAAACAGAAAACCTAGAACACTGATAAGACTACTCTCTCTGTGTTGAAAATCTGCAGCCTCTCAGGCTGGGATGGAACTCAGTTGGTCGAGTGCTTGCTTAGCATGTACAAAGTCATGTGTTCAGTACCCAGCACCATAAACCAGGCATAGTGGCACACGCCTGTAATCCCAGTCGTTGGGAGCTAGACTGGAGAATCAGAAGTTCAAGATCATCCTTGGTTACCAAGCAAATTCAAAGTTAGCCTGAGCTACATGAAACCTTGTCTCAGAAAAGAAGAGCTGCCCCTTTGCTGCTATGTGTCAACTGGCCTTCCTTTCTGACCCCTCCCCCTCCTTCTTCCCCCTCTTCTCTCTGGCCATTTTGTATATGTGGATGTCTTAGAAAAGAAAAGATAAAAATGATAATGGTATTGGGGGACGAACCAGGATTTCAGTCTGCTTCTTTTTTCCCCATGGCCACACTTAGAAATTAAACCTCCAAGACCAAAACCCACAGTGTCACCTCTGCCTCAGGTGTGGCCTTTCACCAAGGACTCTGCTCTACCCCCACACCTGACTCCTACCCCTCCCTACTCCCCCTCCTCCCTCAGATCTGGGAGCTGCCCTCTGAGTCACCAGAGTCAAGGGGACCAGGAGGACAGGTGACTCAGACGCTCTGGAGCTCTGGAGCTGCCTCTTGTGGCCTCTCACTCCTTCTATTCCCTTTTTACTGAAAGACCTTCTCTTGCCCCTGGGGCCCTGGCTCTCCCCCTCCCCATCCCCACCCTAGTCACTTCTCTTTGGAGCAATCTGAGATGCATTGAGAGTCAAAAGCAGAGCAGAGGGACCTGACCTGTGAGAGGGTTTGCAACTTGGATGATTGTGGAGACTCGGGGAAATCCTGAAGAAAGACTTATGGTCCAGGTTCAACTCTAGAGCCTGTCTCTATAACCTGGCCCTACCTAGCTGTCACACCTAGGGCTTGTGCATGTGGGTGGGGCATCCTCAGATCCACTGTGTGGCTGAGGATGACCTTAAACTCCCGCCTCCATTTCTCAATTGCTGGGATTACAAGTGCCACCCACCAAGCTCCACCGAGTGCCTCAGACAGGGATAGCTGCTTGTCCTTAGTCAGCCCACGGTGGAACCTGTCCCAACCATGGGCCCCTGACCTTGAATGGCCAGGCCAGAGCACTTGCTATGGGAATCGCCCACCACATTTCACCTGATAGATGAGGAGGCAGAGGCTCAGAAGGGCCATCACTGTGCCCAAGGCCACATAGTGCTGAGTGAGACTGAAGCGTGGAACTCAGACTTCAGGCCTCATCTGGAGCCCCTGCTACCACGGCGAGGTGTTGGAAACATCCAAACATTAGATCACATCCAAGGAATGTCTCTTACCTCCTCTGGGTGTTGCCCTGCCTAAGAGCAAAGCCCATCTAGGGAACTCCTTATTCATCAAATCTGTTACTAGGATTTTGTCATCCATCTGCTGTCCCCCATCCCGTGTGTGTGTGTGTGTGTGTGTGTGTGTGTGTGAGAGAGAGAGAGAGAGAGAGACTGTATGTGTGAGTGTGTGCCTGGTGCCCACAGAGTCCAGAAATGGGCACTGGGTTCCTTGGAACTAGAGTTACAGGTGGCTCTGAGCCACCCTATGTGGGTGCTGGAAACTGAACTCTGGTCCTCTGCAAGAGAAGGAGGTGCTCCTAACTGCCGAGCCATCCCTCCAACCCTGATTATTTAGGTAAACACGCTTAACTACTGAGCTCCGTACATCTCCAGCATGTATTATTGATCTTTACCTCCTCAACCTCTGCCTACTGCCAGTCATTGTGTCCATGCCTCACACCTTACCCAAGTCTGAGGCGGCTGTAGAAAGAGCATGAACTGGTTTGAGGTCAGATTTGGGCTCCACGTTTAACTGCTGTTGTGTGGCCTGGGGCAGTCACTTGCCCTCTCTGGGCCTCATTTGCTTCATCTTTGAGGTGAGGACGGTATCCTTCTGCTGTCTGTATGAAGATTGGGTGTGGTGATGGGCAATGAGCCTCACCCTGAGTAAAGCTCAGCGTTCCCCACCCTCTGATACAAGGTTGGCTGTCTTGCAGGGCATGGGGTATCTTCATGCCAAGGGCATCGTGCACAAAGACCTCAAGTCCAAGAATGTCTTTTATGATAACGGCAAAGTGGTCATCACAGACTTCGGGCTGTTTGGGATCTCGGGTGTGGTCCGGGAGGAACGGTAAGTTGGCCATGGGTATCTGCATGCATGGGGAGCTGCAGCATTACATGGGCGTGGAATACTCCAGGCTGTATTGTTGACAAGAGCCTTCCCTGCGCAGGCCAGGTTGCCGTAGTTCCTGGTTCTGTCCATGTGGTTTCAGTCCAGAGTTGGGTCTGGGTGGTGTTTAGGTTCCTCGTGGTACCTGATTTCCAGGTGGATACCCAAGGAGGCTGAGTCCCCTGGCACATTTGGCTTGGCTACTCAGTGATGGGTGAGAGATCCTTGATGAGAAAGAGCATTGGATTTTACTGCCTGTGATTGTGAAAGGGTTGGGTGGCAAGAAAAGCTCCCCATAAGAATGGGGGTGGGGCTGGGTGGTGGTGGCGCATGCCTTTAATCCCAGCACTCGGGAGGCAGAGGCAGGCAGATCTTTGTGAGTTCGAGACCAGCCTGGTCTACAAGAGCTAGTTCCAGCGCAGGCTCCAAAGCCACAGAGAAACCCTGTCTCGAAAAACCAAAAAAAAAAAAAAAAGAAAAGAAAAGACTGGGGGTGGGGTCTCAAGGAAGATTGACAGGCCTGAGGTCCCAGACAGACCAGTCACTCTCAGTACAAGGACTCATACACCGTCCCCAGCAGCTCCCTGCCATCCCCAACTGTGGCCTCCCTTTCTAGAAGTGCCCAGACTGTTCAAAGGCAAGGAAGACTTCTGTATTCCTCTCTACCACATGTGAATAAGTGCAGATGCGCACAGTCAGGCCACCTGCTCCCCACTGAGGGGCCCATGTCCTTGTCCTGGCCTCCAGGTGTGAGAACCAACTGAAGCTGTCCCATGATTGGCTGTGCTACCTGGCGCCTGAGATTGTACGAGAAATGATACCCGGGAGGGATGAGGACCAGCTGCCCTTCTCCAAAGCCGCCGATGTCTATGCGTTTGGGTGAGTAGGCCACCGTCACTCGAGTACAATGGTGGCCATTGGGCTGGGAAGCATGCCTTGGAAAGTCATGGCTATGCCCCTTGTTGGCAGAGTGACCATGTCTTTGGCCTTTTGTCTCTGGCTCCTAACGTGGGCAACTCCTAGAACCTGCTGCAGGGTTTTGTGAAGTGGCAATAGCTCACACTGTGTTGTGTCTCCATAGGACTGTGTGGTATGAACTACAGGCGAGAGAGTGGCCCTTTAAACACCAGCCTGCAGAAGCCTTGATCTGGCAGATCGGAAGTGGGGAAGGAGTGAGGCGCGTCCTGGCCTCTGTCAGCCTGGGGAAGGAAGTTGGCGTGAGTAGAGAGAAGCCGGACCCGAGGGTGGGCTGGGTGTGTGACATGACTGCCCTGTACTCACCCCGAGCCTGGGGTAGGGGTTTTGTGATGGTCATGTGTGTAGGCCACCCTTCTGGGTATTGAGGCCGCAGACAGTGCTGTGGGGCTGAGTGGACCCTGAGAGAAGGCCTTCCTTCCGTCATGGCGGCTGCTCTGCAGGCTGTCAGCTGCTGTTCCTGTGTTTAGTTCTTGTCCAGCCAATCTTCACTCTGGTAGCACTGAGACGCCCACTTGTGGCAGCCCTACCCTATATACAATCCCAGGACCTCGCATTCACCCGTGGACACTTCCACGTTCCCACGATGTGCAAAGGCCACCTTCCTTCATTCCCCCCTCTCCTATTTCCATCCTGCCAGACTTGGTCACTGACATTTGGGAAGGGCAAGTTGAGGAGGAAGGAAAACAGGCAAGTTAGTTTTGACCTGGAAGGTTGGTGGCACCTCTGAAACGCTTACTTCTCAGGGTTCTGTATCCATAGTTGTGCAGAGCACTTAGGGACTTCACAGGAGCCCTTATGAGGTGTCCTATCCATCTGCACCCTCACCCCCTCCCAGCTGCCCACACACACTGACCACAGTGCCCTTTGCAGGAGATCCTGTCTGCGTGCTGGGCTTTCGACCTGCAGGAAAGACCCAGCTTCAGCCTGCTGATGGACATGCTGGAGAAGCTGCCCAAGCTGAACCGGCGGCTCTCCCATCCTGGGCACTTTTGGAAGTCCGCTGAGTAAGTACTCCCTCCTCAAGCCTGACCTGCCATCAGATCCTGGAGTGCCTGTCTGGAGTATTTAAGGGCGCCCTCTTCTGAACAAGCATCAGACTACACTCTGGGGCTTCCACAGAGAAGAGGGGTAGAGGCGCCCTTGGCAGGCAGACACCTTCAGTTTTCACCTGTGGGAATCTACATGTCACTCACTGTATTAGGTCATCACTGACCAGGGTGAGAAAGTTATGCCTGAGAGTTATGCCTCAGAGGTCAGGACCATGTGGGCACCAAAACATCCCCTAGGTGACCTGAGCTGAGCTGTTGAGCACTGAAATCTTGCTGTCCCTTAATGGTCCACTCAGCTGTGTAGAGGCACAGAGTCCCGGGGGCCACTGTCTCCTCTCCTGCATTTTGTCATGTTCTGTTTCTACTCTGGCTCTCTGGCTTCCTCCTCCAAAGACCCCTCTCCAGCCACACCCCTTTGTCAGGATGTGGGGCCTCAGTTTCCACAGCAGGGCTTAGGTAAGAAACTTTGCCCAGAAGTATCAGGTAAATCCCATAAGCTTGGCAGGTGAGGTGCCGGCATTGACAGTGGGGGAGGGGTGATGAGGCCTCCAGGCTGAGCCATGTGCTGCTGTAGATCTTGGGCCCTGTGAATACAGGCGTCCTCTTCTACCAAACCCTGCCAGCCCTGGGCAGGCGCTGGGCAGGCCCTGGCAGCCAAAGACAACCCTGTTGCTGGAAGCCAGTCAGTGCCACCTTCTCATCTCACAGATGGGAAACTGAGTCCACTAGAAGGGCTGTCACCTGCCCACAGCCACCAGCTCCCAGGCTTCCATGACAGCCAGGATGAGCCTTCTGTTTCTGGTCTCTGTTCCGGGGCCACTAACTCTCACTTTCTTTTTTCTTTCCCCATGACTTTGTCACTTTTCATTTTCGGGGGGTGGCGGATCCCCTGGCCTGTCTTGTCATCTCCCCTGCCCCCAACCCTGACTTCACCCATCTGCTGGCTGGACCGGATCCGATGGCCCTCTTCAACTGCTGGCGAAATGGTCTCGGGCATCCCCAGCCGCTGGCGGAGCCGCTACTACGGGAAAGGACGCTATGGTCACCCTGACTTTAAGAGCTCCTGTCCAGTTCTGGAGGAATAGTGTGTTTCTATCACTTCTCTCATCTCCTGCCTGCGTGTGACTGTCCCGTAGCATACCTGCACTTCCCATTCTGTCTCTGCATGCCAGCTTCTCGCATCCATGCTTTCGTTCCCATAATCCACAGTGACCTCTAGCAGCTGAAATGGGCACCAGCAAGGGCCACTGGGCTAGTGTTTCTCACAGAGGGATGTGGCAGGCAAGGCCCCTCTCCACACCACGTGGGCTAGCATGTGGGTGAGGGAGAATGAGCTCATTGAGCCAGGTCCCCCAAATCTCACTTCTGGATGAAGTTCAGAGGAGGAGAATCTGGTGAGCCACTTGTAGTAGGATATACCTATTATCCCAGCTTCCAGGAGGCTGAGGCAGGGGGATTTTCACATAGTGAAATCTCAGAAGTAAAAGCACCAATGGCAGCTGAGCACAGTGACTCACACACACCCCTTTAACTCCAGTTTCAGAGTCAGAGGCAGGTGAGTTCAAGGCCAGCCTGGTCTATGTAGTGAGTGCCAGGAGAGACCCTGTCTCAGTAAACAAACAAAAAGCATCAACGAATTGCTGGGGATGAGACTCCATGGTCGAACTCTAGCTTAGCATCTATGAGGCTCCAGCACTACCAATGTTAGTAACAGTAATAATAATAATAATAAATACAGAGGGGAGGGAAAGAATCAAGTGAGCAGAAGTGGTACTCCCTAGGGAGCCAGTTTGATCATCACAAGGAGCTATGAGCTTAAGGAACTGAGGGGTGCCTGTCATGGCCCCATGGGAACTTGGAAAAGCTTCCCTATGCCCACACCACCTGTCAAACTTGCCCCACTGCCATCCTGAGGGGTGGAGTTGGGGATCCTATTCTCCGCAGGCAGCTGTGTCCCTGGGCAGCCGCTCTGGCCAGGCTCTGTGCCCTGACTCCTTCAGGCTCAGGTTTTGACATTGCTCTCTCTCTCTCTCTCTGTCTGTAGGTTGTAGGCCTGGCTGTCTTGCATGCCCCAGGCTTCCTTCCTCCTAACCGCCAGCTCTGCTCCGTGACTTCTGCTAAGACTCCAAACGCCAGCGGGCACTAACCCAGGGGATGCCATCTCTGCTGTTCCAGTCTCCTCCCTCCAGACTCCTCCTTGTGCTCTGTTTTTAACAACGGCCCCTCCCCTCCATACAGCCTGTGGGTACCTGACTTGAGTCACTGCCAGGGGAGGATGACACTAACAGGGTGACCCCTCAAGGCAGAAGAACAGCCTCTGTGGATGAGACAGTCTCTTCTCTCCTCTTCTCCTAAGAGTGCCTCTTGCTTTTGTTCCTCTGGTCCCTAGCCCCTACTAACACCTTCACGATTCCCTGCTGAGCATGCTCAGAGGATGGGAAGGAGCTTGACAACCCTGGGACATTGTTCTGCAAGGGGTATAGTGGTTCAGAGATGCCCAAAGCTAGCACTGGGGTCATGGGCCCTGTCTGGAGTCCTGTGTCTCTCTCATGAAGACAAAGGACAGTAGGCATGCGTGCATGCACACACAACGTGTTGCCGTGAACAGCATCAGTTCGGAAGGGCTGAGTCCTTAGAAGCTACACTCAGAAATGTCCTAAACAGAGTGATACCTGTCACTCAGTAATGGAGGCAGAGCTGCTGTCACATCTGCTAGGGGTTCCATGACCCTGACCAGATCTCTGTTGGGCTCAGGATTCTGCTCCCCACAGTGGACCCCACTTGAACACCATTTCTAAAAAATGTGTGTGACATCAGTCCTGGTACAGATCCTCAGGTCTCTAATCAGCTCCACATCCACACAGAGCAGCCAGTGAGGAAACAGCTTCCGTGCCCGCAGTTGCTACTGTTAAGCTGGGTGCTGGCGAGTCAGGTGAACAGGCCATGTCACTGTTCTCCCTTATCCCCTCCATGTAGGGACTGTGGCTGACGCCCAGGACTTAGGGTGGCCAGGAGCAGCTCTACCAAGGCCATGAGCCGAGCAGTTGTCCTCACTCAGATCCTCTGCTAAGCATAGCCAGCGACATCTTAACTCTGGTCAAAACCAGCAGAGCCATAACCCATGTCTCTGCTCCTCTCCGCAGCATTAACAGCAGCAAAGTCATGCCCCGCTTTGAAAGGTTTGGCCTGGGCGTCCTGGAGTCCAGTAATCCAAAGATGTAGCCGGCCATGCACGTTCGTGCAGAGGGTGTCTTCCTTTCTGAAACATGATAACGAAACACACAAACCACCACCAGGAGGAATCAGAAAAGCTTTGCATGACTCCTCCATGAAGAATGTACATTACAAAGGGGTGTGGGGCTCAGGATCGGAGCCATACATGCCTCTCCAGATGACATCACTACAGCCAGTGTTTACACAGAGGTTTCTGCCCTGCAAGCTTGGTGTTTTACAGTAGTTAATAATAATTCCGCAGAAGGGTGCTGCCACTTCAGAGCAAGAGAAATGCCCCCACGTTTCCTTTCCTAAGATTCTGCAGCAGCGAGGGACCCAGGGTTGAGCAAGAAGGAAGAAAAGTCCTTGAGCAGAGGTTGAGCAGCATCCGACTCCACAACCAGAGGAGGGGGGGAGAAATGGGAGCAGAGAAGTGGTTAGATTTTGGCCCACAGGCTTACAGTCCCACTGTGGAGTGACCATGTGGCTCCCTCTTAGTTATACACCAACTAAGGCTCAGTTTTCAGAGCCTGCCCTAGCACCAGAGTCCAGTGCCGGTGTCTGGTGAAACAGGACATTGTCTGAGAAGTTGTGGGACCCTCCACCCCAGCACAGTTGTCCATGCTACAGGAGAGCTGGGACAGTGCCCCAGTGTGGGAAGGAGGAAGAGCTGTGAGCCTCCGTTCAGTTCTGCATGGGTCATCTGTCTTCTGCAATGGGACTGTCATGTCACTTCCGCATCCCTTTGGCTTTCCACCCTAGCCCTTGGTTGTGACCTCCCTACTTCAAAACCACAGAGTATATGACTACTGCCTCTGTGGCCGTCTCATGGCTGTCCCTCTCCAGAGGCCACAGTGACTGAGCCTCTGGCCATTCTTTCACTTTGTGAGTGGTGTGGCATTGGCCTCCCCTCACAGGTAGAATATGAGCCATCCGGCTGGCAGCTGAGTCAACCCTTTCAGTCATCTCTCAACACCAGACCACAGAGGGCATCACCCTGTACCGTAGACATCTCAGGGCCAGAAGCTTTGAGCCCTGCAGAATGTGATCTTGTGCACGTGCTGGAGACCAGTAAGAGTAGCCATGGTCCCTGTTTAAGGAGCTGACCATCTGCTGGGGGTCAGTATGCAGAGGACCTGACATCTTTGTGGATCTCTGGGGCCACTGGTGGAGCTATAGTGCTGGAACCTTACTCACTTCCTCTCCAAGGCCTGCTGCTGTACTGCCCTTCATGGTCCCTGTTTTCTTTTCTACTTAAGTGACTGTGAATTGAGGTTAGGAAAGTTTGCTTCCTCTGTGCTCTCCCTGTCTCCTGGGAAACACATGAAGGATGACAGATACTGTGAATTCAGCCCCAGTAGCCACTGTGAAGGCAATGAAAATAAAGGCATGAAGCCGGGCGGTGGTGGCACACGCCTTTAATCCCAGTACTCTCGGGAGGCAGAGGCAGGTGAATCTCTGTGAGTTTGAGGCCAGCTTGGTCTACAGAGCAAGTTCCAGGACAGGCTCCAAAGCTACAGAGAAACCCTGTCTCGAAAAACAAAACGAAAAAGGCATGAGCTGCAAAGGGCCTGCCCACCTAAGGTCTGAGTCCAGAAAAAACTTTGGCCCCTTTCCAGGCATCCTGAGTTCCCAGCCTCACCTCCAAGGAGACCTTTAACCATCGGAGTGGCGGTGAAGTCATGAATCCTAGCTAGTGCTGGTCTGGCTGCTCCTATGCACCAAATCAAAGTCCTTGGCCATTGTCTTATGGTCCTGGAAGGGAGCAGCAAGCCTGTGTAGCTCTGTAGTGACAGAGTGGGGGTACATTAGCCATGCTATTCTGCGGCGGTAGCCAGGTTGTCATCTGTATGCTCCCAGTGTCTTCTGTGGCCACAAGGCACATGTTTATTTGCTTATTTTGAATGTGATGTAAAATTTGTACAGTAAAAGTTTTTATATTTTCTATCAATTACATTTGTCTTCCAGAAATGCTTTAATTTAAATTAAAATGGTTAGTCTTGACGAACGTGTTATATCGGGGTTTTTGCCACTGCTAAGAATGCACCCTCTGGCTGAGCCAGGCCTAGGGTCTGGCGTTTGTGAATAAAGTTTTACCAAGGTCTCCTGGGGCTTGTGTTTGTTTTGACCAGTTTAGATGACTGTTGGGGACCATGTAAGCAGACAGCATAGGAGGGCAAGGAAGTGCTCTGGAGCCAGGACTGGAGGATCAAGAGTTCAAGCCCATTGTCAGCTAGATAGCAAGTTCCAGGCCAGCCGAGGCTACATGAGACCCTAACCTGAGAGAGACAGAGAGAGATAGTTTGACTATGCCTAGACCTCAGAACAGGTGTCTCAGGGCTGGAGAGATGACTTCCTGTTTAATTAAGAGCACATCCTGCTCTTGCCAAGGACCAGAGTTCAATTCTCAGCACCCATGTCAATAACCCTCAGAGACATTGCTACTGAACCTACAGAAATAAAGAGGACTGTAGGACAGAATGAATGTGTGTCAACAAATGAGATAAACTGGATGAACCACACACACAAAGTCCACGAAGACTAAACCAAAATAATTTATTTGCAAACACACCTACAAACTAGTAATGAGATTAAATTGGTCACCTCCAGGCAAAATCCTGGACCTACTGACTTAACATGTGATTCTACTTAAACATTTCAAGAGCCAATGCCAGTATTTTTTAAACTTTTATGAAAAATTGAAGAGTGGAGAGCATTTACTAACTTGAAAAGTCAGCATCACACTGATATAAAGCTCAAAAAATAAACCTAGAAAATATCCTATGATAAACATTGATATGAAAATCTTCAAAATCATATGGCTTAGCAGGTAAAGGTGTTTGCTCCGCAACCCTGGTAACCTGAATTTGATTGTCAGAACTCTTGTATGTAAAAGTCGAGACAAAGAAACGACTCCACAGAATTTTCCTCTGGCTTTCACATCCACGCCCCCTCCCCCCGTGCGATGATGGTGGTAGTGATGATGATGATGACAACAATGACAAATCCTTAATGAGATGGCAACTTTTTTTTTTTTTTTTGAGACATGATTTCTCTGTGTTGTCCTGGCTGTCTTGGAACTGGATCTTTAGCTCAGGCTGGCCTCAAACTCACAGAGATCCTCCTGCCTCTGCCCTCCGAATGCTGGAATTAAAGGTGTGCGCCACCACTGCCGGATGAGATGCCAACTAAATTTAGAATATTAAGATTCTTTGCTAATCCTAAATGGAATTTGTTCCTGGAATGCAAGGATGGTTCAATGTTGGAACCTGATCCTGTGGTACCATGCCTGGCTACATCCTCTGATTTTTTTTTCTCTCTCTGTGTAAGTATATGTGTATTTTTGTGTGTTTGTAGGTACACGTGTGAATATACAGAGGTCAGCCTCAGGTATCCTTAGGAGACATTCATTTTGTTTTGTGTGACATAATCTCTTACTGGGACATGGGGCTTGCCAGCTGCAGAAACTGAGTTCTGATCCACCCTGCCCTGAACTGGTACTTCCACTCTGGTGCCGAGTAGAGCAGGGACCCAATGCCTGCCCAGGCTGTAAAGGTGCAAGCAAGACCCCTGCTGTCAGGATAGTGCAGCCAGCTGCAAATGCATGATCTCTGGAGGAGCAGCTTGGCAGCCAAGTGACTGCTCAGAAAACCTCCTCTAAGCCATCCTGGTAGGTAATAGTTGATGGTGGCCAGGGCAGTCACAGACTTAGGCATCAGGCTACCCCGTTTGCCTCCTGATTCTGCTGCTCACCACCTGCCCGGGGGTTCTCTGATTCTTGGACTTGTCAATTATTGAACTCTACAGGGCTGCTGGGGGCTTCACTTGAAATGTGAAACATCTCTAATGGAAAAATCTGTGCCCAGTGCTGCTCAGAATGCAGCCTGGCATGTGAACAACACTGGCTCCTTTCCTGGGGACAGCTACAGGACACGCAGGGGGACTCTGTCCCATGAAACTGGGTAGAAGGAAGGAGGAACAGCACCATCAGCAGTGCAGGCCAGTGACGCAGAGGAAGCAGTTCCCGGCAGATGGCAGGCGAGGGCTTCCAGCAGGGCAGGTGTGACCTCTGTGTAAACACCAGTCTTCCCGTCACCCAGCAGAGTTAAAGAGCTCCACCCTGGGAGAAAGGCTCCGTAAGCCCCCACCACCCCAGTGGCCAGGCCCTCCTCACAGGATTTACAGTTTGTACATGTTTTACAGCTGGAGCTGGGGCTCATTTGGTAGTGTGCTTGCCTGTCATGCATGAAGCTCTGGGTTTCATCCCTAGCACTAAATACACAGGTGCAGGTGGTGGTGCACCCACCCCTGTAATCTTAGCACTCAGGAGGGGGAGGCAGAAGGATCAGAAACTCACAGTTTGAGACCAGCCCGGGACACACGAGGCCGTGTGTGTGTGTGTGTGTGTGTGTGTGTGTGTGTGTGTGTGTGTGTGTGTGTCAGAGAGAGATTCTGGCACCCTGTGTTCTGATGGTGTTGACGCCACGCGGGTGGGTGTTGGGGGTGTGGCTAATAGAGAGTTCAAATGAGCAGACATCATACTTATAGTGGATATGGGTGTGATGGCTCAGGCTCCAGCAGCTACTTTATTTTAGCTCATGAAGTAACAAACTCAAAATGGTTTAAGACACAAGAAAAGGAGCTGGAACCCCCATGATGGTGGAGCTGCCTCCCTGGCCCTAACTCACCAACATCCAACCTCTTTCAGATGAAAGAACAGACTCATGTGGTTTTCAGGTTTCTCTAGCTGGGCACCTTCTGTGAAAGGCTACCAGAACTCATCCCAGACCATACAAGGGACCTTGAGAGAGTCCCCTGCTGTCTCAGTACCTCAGTATCCCCATCGAACTGGAATGAGGCTGGAGTTTGCCTCAGTGGTAGAATGCCTGCTTGCCTCGTGTTTTAGAGTCCTGGATTCTATCCCCAGCAAGGCACAAAGAGAACAGGAAGACTTGAAGAAGATTGGTTTTTGCTTGTCTGGGTTTTGTTTTTTTAAGATTAAAAAAATATTGTATGTGTATGAGTGTCTGCTTTCATGCATACATGTGCACCCCACATGTATGCCCGGTGCCCATGGAGACCATAGGAAGATGATAGATGCCCTGGAACTAGAGTTATGAGCCATTATGTGCATCTAGGAACTGAACCCAGATCATCTATAAGAACAGTCAGTGCTCTTCTTAACAACTGAACCATCTCTCCAGCCCTCATTTTGGCTTTTGAGACAGGGTCTCATGTAGACAAGGCTAGCCTTGAACTTCTGATCCTCCTGCCTCCATTTCCCAAGTGCTGGGATTATAGGAATGCACCATCACAGCAGGCTGTGCAGGTGCATGCGTGTGCATGTGTGGTACTGGAGATTGAACTCAGCCTCACATGTGCAAGTCAGTTGCTCCACCACTGACTTGTGTTCTGAGTGGCTCTCGTGGGTCTGTCAATCATGCTTCACATTCCTCTGTTCCTCCGTCCTCGTGCACCACCACAATAAGAATAATATTATTTGGCCGGGCAGTAGTGGCGCATGCCTTTAATCCCAGCACTCGGGAGGCAGAGGCAGGCGGATCTCTGTGAGTTCAAGGCCAGCCTCGAACTAGAGCTAGTTCCAGGACAGACACCAAAGCTACAGAGAAACCCTGTCTCGAAACAAAAAGAATAACATTATTTTTCCTTAAATTGATCTTTGCTTAAAACCTTGTTGCAGCCAGGTTTAGTGGCACACAGCTATCATCCCAGCACCTGGAAGGTTGAGGCTGGAGGATTGAGAGTTTGAAGCTAGTATGAGACCTTGTCTCAAAATAACAAACAACCCTGAAGTCACTCTTTACAATACACCTTGGCTAACCTCAGAACCCTGTTCTAGGAACTCTGTAAGTCCCCAACTTCCTTCTTACTCTTTTTTTTTCTTGAGACAAGGTCTCACAATGTAACCCTGGCTGGCCCTGAACTCACAGAGATCCACCTACTTCTGCTTCCTCAGTACTGGGCTTAAAGATCTGAGCTACCTCCCTCCCTCTTAGCTTATGTATTTATTTTCTTACTTATTTTTAAGACAGTGTTCCATAGTAGCCCAGGGTAGCTACACTCCACATGTATTCAAGGCTGGTCTTGAACTCTTTGAATCCCTGAATTTTCCTGCCCACACCTCCCAAGTGCCCATATTGTAAGTATGTATCACTACATCCACAAATACCAGTTCCAGACACTTGGCTTGCAAAAACTTTTCAAGTGGCAGGCCAGAGGGACTGGCGTGACTAGCCTTCTTCAGATTATGTGGCTGTTTTGTGCAAGCTTGGTTTGTGGGGGCTGGGGAAGGGGAGGTCTTAGAAGAGTCCTGGCAGATCTGAGCCTTAACCCACACACAAAGTTTGTGTTCTCACCAAGTTCCTATGCAAAACACATATACATATGTGATGTGGGCCTTCCTGCAGATGGAGTGTACTTCACAGCAGTTACACCTCACAGTGCAGGCTCACTCCTGCCCAAAGCTAAGGGCATCAGGTTTAAGATGCCTTTCTGGAATTTAGGTTTGTTCCATTTTTCTTATTTAAAAATCTATTGTTTTCTTTTTATCCCTTCTGCATTTACCTTTATTTTTATTTTATTTTATTTTATTTTGGTTTTTCAAGACAGGGTTTCTTTGTGGCTTTGGAGCCTGTCCTGGAACTAACTCTGTAGACCAAGCTGGCCTTTAACTCACAGAGATCCACCTGCCTCTGCCTCCCGAGTGCTGTGTATTTACCTTTTAAACAGAATGGGACTGGACATTGTATGTCCATTCCCAAGCCTGCTGAGTGACAAGACCTAGGGAAGCTTGGGGTTTTGTTCTCGGTACTTTGGAAAACAAGCCACCTGGGGAATCCCTCTGTTGTTTTAGTTTGTGTAGTTACTTCTAAGACTAATACATGCAGAATTAACTACAGGGGATGAAAATTTTTAGGATGAAACTTGAGCCATCTTAATTTTTTTCCTTTTAAACATGAAGCTATATCTCAAGTGGCAAATTATTTGGTCTACTAAGGAATCCAGCTCAACAGCTAAACACTTGAGACCACAAAGTTAATAGCTACTTTTATGTCTTACAACAAACATTCTACCAACCTGTTGAATCAAACCTGCAGTATCACAAGGAGAAAGAAATTTTATCTTCCCCTTAGTTTTCCTGCCATGCAAATGTTTTAAATATTAACAAAAACAAAAATAAAAATATGGAACTCTTCATGAACTTGCATGTCATCTTTTTGCAGGGGCCATGCTAATCTTCTCTGTGTCATTTCAATTTTAGTATATGTGCAGCCGAAGTGAACACTTTAATTAAAATCTTGGATATTTGTGTATGTGTTCATGAATGTGTTTGTACATATATGTGTGCGTGCATATATGTGTATGTGTTTATGTATGCATATTTTGTGTGTTTATATATGTGTGTGAATACATATGTGTGCGTACATGCTTATGTGTGTGTTTATGTGTATGGATATTGTACATGTGTATATGTATGTGTTATATGTATATGTGTCAGGGGCCAAGAGGGTTAAGGCAGGTGACAACTAGTGTTCGGATGTCAGCCCACCAGAGGAATGGTCCTCTGCTGGAGGTTAATCCTGTCCAGACAAGGTCTGCAGGGCCATCGATTCTGGAAAATGCTGCTCACTTTGGCTAAGGTAGCTTGGTATATCCACTGTAGTGTGTAATCTCATGTGATGTGTGTATGTAATCTCATGATTGCATCTTGATCTTATGGGCACATATATCTATGGTTGATCTGGAAGATGACCATTTCTATAGCTATATGGTTTTGATATATAAGATATATACAGTTTCCTAACTGGGTCTATTTGTTCCTCAAGGTCTGTGGACATGTAAAAGCCTGCCTTGATCTTTTGCTCATTGGGCAACTTCCAGTTGGGACCTGTGGGGACTCTGGGGCCTCCAGTGAGAAAATTTAGTCACTAGTCAAAAATCTTGGTTCTCATGGTCTAATCTCTGCTCCATTCCTAGATAAGCATTAGGAGCCAGCTCCCTGCAATTATCTCCCATGGGGTGGGACATATGGTCAGGAAAGGAGTCTTTCATATAGGTCACATGTGGGACCTTCAGAGATAAAGGGGTATGGCATGTCCCAGCTTGTTTGACTCATAGTCCTCCCTGATGAGACTGGATGTCCCAAATTCTCCTGCAGCTGACTTGAAAAAGTGCTAACCTTAGTTGACCCCCAGCCCTAACCCTAAAAGGGCTATTAAGCCCCTACACCTACTCTTACCTCTTACCTCGATTTATCAATACAGGATTTTAACCTAGGAATGGAGTATAAGGCACGAACTCCCCTTCTCCCTCTTAGAATTTTAAGCCTCCTAAATCAACTTTTTTTGCCTCTTAGTGCTGCCCAGATGTCTTTTTAGCCATGCTTCTCTGGGGCCACAAAAAAAGCTGACAGTGCCACTTGGGACTCTTATCTGCTTTATGACCCTGGGAAATTCTAACTTTATAACTTTGCAACTCCCAGAGCATTTTGCTTTATATTTTTACTTCTTAAGTGCAGTAATTAAAATTTAAAACATAACTTTAGCCCTCCTCACATTCCTTCCTTGAGATGTCGCAAAAACAAACAAAGAAACAAACAAAAAAGATTAGGATTTGCAGCTTTATCTCTATTAAATTTGAGTCTTAAAAAAATAACAATTTCTAAATTGAAGCTCTTTTAGCACCAAAATAAATTGTTAGATTATGAATACAATCCATGGAGAGACTGGGAACTTTACTTCCCTGGTAAAGAAGTAATTCACCATTACAGAATGTCACAGTTTCTTCTATGATTCAGTTTATCAAAATAGCTAAAGTTAGCAAAGACACAGAGGTTACTTAGAAGTTGTGGTGATTTGAATGAAAATGGCCCCCATAGGCTATTTGGATGTTTGACCTTGTTGGAGGAAATGTGTCATTGGGGGTAGGCTTTGGATCATAAAGGTCAAGCCAAGTCCAGTGTCTCTTTCTTCTTGCTGCCTGCCAATCTGGATGAAGAACTCTCAGCTACCTCCCCAGCACCATGTCTGCCTACATGCCACCATGCTTCCCACCATGATGACAATGGACTGAACCTCTGAACTATAAGCCAGCCCCAATTAAATGTTTTTCCTTATAAGAATTCCTGTGGTCATAGTGTCTCTTCACTGCAATAAAACCCAACTAAGACAGACATTCTCAAGTGAGTGTCTGTTAGCCTGACTAGACCTTAGGTAAGGAGACTCTTTGCCAGATTGCTTAGGTAGCTGTCTCACTGCAAGATAAGATAGGAACATCCCAGTTTCTGGTGTTTAGTGTTTGATGCTCATAGCTATGGCCCTAACTCTTTAGCCTTTAAATTTTTTTTAAGATTATATATTAATCATTGAATAAAACATAATAATATAAAACATTTTATAAACTTAAAATTTTCCATAGCCTTATACATTTAAATATTTAAACTACCCAATATTTTTAATTTACATTTTCTGTAAAACTCTAAAAAATGTAAAGGCGTGGTGGTAGTGCACGCCTTTAATCCCAGCACTTGGGAGGCAGAGGCAGATGGATCTATGTAAGTTTGAGGCCGGTCTGATCTACAGAGTGAGTTTCAGGACAGCCATGCCTGTTATACAGAGAAAAAAAAAAGTAAAATCTCTCAATTGTATGTTTCTGCAATATCAAAAAAATTAATTATCCATTTTACTTCAAGAGGGAAGAAACAGGGCACAACTGTTTGGGTTAAGGCTTCACCTCAACCCCTATACCCAAAGAGTCTGGAATGTTTGGGTGGAAAGTTCCATCCCAAGCGCCCTCACCTGGGAGTTGCCTCAGTCCAGACTCTACCCGTGAGAAAGCCGGTCGGTCGTGACGGCTCCTCAAAGATGCTCAAGACCACTCCCACGGGGTATTTAAACAGCAAGCCAGAGAACAAACACATAGTTTCCTGGTCTTCCTTCCCCATCTCCTCTCTGAGGGCCTGGAAGGACACCTGGGAGCGCTAGTATCCATTAAACCTGGGCTTTTTCTAACTCGGTTTGATTTGGTCTAATTTGGATTATTGTGTTGGTGGAGAGGTTTATCGGGGTACAAAAACTTTTCAACAACCACAACCCAGACAAGGCAAAATCAAGCTCCAACAGTATAAGCAACATCGGGTTCAACATCTGGGATTCACTGGCGGTGCTCTGGGCTTCCCCAAGGGGTTCGGGTCACCTCTCTGACTAGCCCTTAGCAGGTTGTACAGCCTGTCTTCTATGCTCCAGCTGGCTCCTTTTCATTATGGCTGTTGTTTCTGGTGGCCATCACATGGCACCAGCATTTCCAAACTGCTGAGTCCCTCTCCTGGACTTCCTTTAGGAACTCCAGCCCTACAACACAGCACCAAGCATCAGGTTTTCCATGACCCTTTCACGCCTTTAAAACCAATCTATCGTAGAGCTCCGAGGGAAGCAAGATGGCGGACGTACTGGATCTTCACGAAGCCGGGGGCGAGGATTTCGCCATGGATGAGGATGGGGACGAGAGCATCCATAAAGTAAAAGAAAAAGCGAAGAAACGGAAGGGCCGCGACTTTGGCTCGAAGAGGGGTCCCAAGCGCGGATGCAAGAGGATTATGACAGATTGGAGCAGGGTGGCGGTGAACCTAGACCACAGCTCTCTGTTGAAGGTTGGATTCTTTTTGTCAGCGGAGTCCACGAAGAAGCCACTGAGGAAAATATCCATGACAATTCGCTGAATATGGGGAGATAAAAAAACATCCACCTTAACTTGGACAGGCGCACTGGATACTTGAAGGGATATACTCTAGTTGAGTATGAAACATACAAAGAAGCTCAGGCTGCCATGGAGACAACCAATCAGTGTTGACTGGTGTTTTGTTCGGGGTCCACGAAAAGGCAAGAGGAGAGGTGGCCGAAGACGAAGCAGGAGTCCAGACCAGAGACGTCGTTGATAGACCCTCTGTTCCCCAGGTGGTCTCCACGAGACCATTTGGTTATACTGCCTCGCATAAATAGGGCCAGGGTAGAACTTGTGTTTATATTGAAATTCATACCCAATCTTCTTAGCATTGCTTTCAGTTAAAGAAATAAATGTTCCATTTTGTTTCCTACATTTAACAAAAAACAAAACAAACAAACAAAAAAACCAATACTACTTAGTGACTCTCAATATTAAAAAGTTTAGGCTGTACTAGGCACTGGTGGCACATACCTTTAATCCCAGCACTTGGGAGGCAGAGGCAGGTGGATTTCTGTGAGTTTGAGGCCAGCCTGATCTACAGAGTGAGTTCCAGGATAGCCAGGGCTGTTGCACAGAGTAACCCTGTCTCAAAAAAAAACAAAGCAAGCAAACAAACAAATCTTAGAGACCTGTTTTTGCCTCCTTGGTTGGTTCATACCATGTGATTACCTTTAATCAAGAGGGCGGTGAAGTCACAGAACATCAATGCTCTCCAACCCAGCAAAGATGGCTGCCAGCCATGTGACTGCCTCTATCCTAACATGGGACAGAAGATGGCAGCAAGCCTCATGTTGCTTATATTCCAAGATAGCATCATGCCACATGGTTCCTTTAAGATTACCTATGCATAGATTTTCAACTACCAATCACTATGTTATGAATTTTAAGATAACTCTTCTGTTACAGATTTTGCAGATTTTAACCTTACCCAATAAACTAACAAATCTTGAGGTACAGAAAGTTCACTTAATAGTCATTTAAGTCTTGAGATAAGGTTTATATCTTAGCAAAAACTTTTAGGCAGTTAAATGAAACCAATAGTCATTATTATTATTATTATTATTATTGCTGTTTTGTTTTGCTCTTTTTCATGTCATAGATCTTTTGACACAAGATATAGAGGAAACTTTTAAACAAACATGCTCGGGTCTAAAGATGGGAGAGCCACAACCCAACTCCAGAGTTAGCTTTTCAATGAAGTAGAACATCATAAAACAACTTTAATATTATCCAAAGTCAAAGGATATTTAAATCCCTGCTAAACTGAATCCAATGGCCTGAAAGCTCAGAAATAAATTCTGAACCCTGGCCATCAAAGCAGTCATGGAAAATGTCATTAGTGGTGGTGACTGGAGGCTGGCAGTAGCAAAGATATAAAAAGCAAGACTGATAAAAACACAGAACACAGAAAACACACACACTCAAAGGACACAGTCACAAACAAAACATGCAGTGGCCGCCATCAGTCATACGTTCAACTGAGCTTGACTCATATCTATCTTTGCTCCCATGTTTGCAACAAAGCTTACAGACATACCAGAAAACACAGACCCATTTGCACACACAAAACAGATAGACAAAAACTTTCCAGGCAACCAGAACCAGGTGGGTGGGCAACATCTCATTTCTTGTCTTGGAAGGGGGAGTATTTGGGTTCCCTCAAACCCATCCACTTCCCAGATCGGAATCCCACAGAACAGAAACAGGCTATGATTTACCAGGGGAGGCCTCCATAGATGCTTGCTGCTTTTCTCAGCATGGCAGTTCACAGTCCGTGAAACCAAAGGAATGCCTAGGAGCCTTGGAATGTCTCAAAGCATGTATGTTCTGATGCAACCCTTCAGCCTTGGAACCTGGTAGTGAAGGTCCAGCTTTAGAATTTGGGTGTGTGGTCTGATCTCATTGGGGGCCTCCAGAAAATGTTAATTCCACCAGGTGAGAATAACACCACTACCACAATTTCTGGGCCAGTCCAGAGCTTTATTAAATATTGTCCAGGATGATGGACACTGTATTCATTCTTGGGATTCCCAGAGAATGGCCACGAATTATATTAGTTTGATGCTTACAAAGGCAAACCCCACAGGGCTAAGTCCTTCCCACTGTCATCCAATCAGGGGCAAGCATACATCCTGACGTACTTCCTGCCTACATAATTCCTACCTACATGTGACCAAGTACATCCTGCACAGTTGGGGCAACCAACCTTGTTGACAGTGTGACTTGTTATTTTACAGGGATAACAGCCCCCAGCATTCCAGGAAGTTATCTGTCCTTGGGCAGATGAGGCTTACAGTTTAGAGACATTTTTTGTTTGTTTTTTCAAGACAGGGTTTCTCTGTAGCTTTTGAAGCCTGTCCTGGAACTAGCTTTTGTAGACCAGGCTGGCCTCAAACTCAGAGATCCACCTGCCTCTGCCTCCCGAGTGCTGAGATTAAAGGCGTGCACCACCACTGCCTGGCGAAGCATTTTTGTTTTATAAATCTTGTATACATAGTAATTAAAACTTAAAATATAACTTTAGCCCTCACAGTGTATATATGTATGTATGTGTTTATGTATACACACATATATATTTATGTATTGTATACATATGTGTGTATATATGTATGACTGTATATATATATGCATATATATATGCATGTGCATTGTCTGTGTGTTTGTGTGTATCTGTGTATAAATAGCCTCAGGTATCATTCTTCACCTTCCACCTTGTTTGGCACAAGATCTCTTTGTTGGCTTTTTGCTGCACACACCGGGACAGCTGATCTCATCCTGGGAATTCTCCTGTCTTCACTTTGAAACTCCCTATAGGAGTGTTGTGATTACAGATGCTCTTGATACAGTTCTGGCTTTACCTGGGTTCTTGGGATTCAAACTCAGATCCTCATGACTAGATGACCTTTTGAGCTATCTCCCCAGATTGCCCTTGTTCCTTAAAAGGAAGACTATTACCTGGGAATAGTAGTGCACACCTATAATTCTAGAACTTTAGAATAAAGTTTGGAGGATCATTGGGAGTTTGAGGATAGCCTGGGCTATACTGCAAGTTCCATGCTAGTCGTGGTTATATTGTGAGACCCTGAGAATCAAAGCAAAACAGCAGGAAACAAATCCACAAAGAATGTCTAGTGCATACTTGCTTGGGCCTATATTTGTAGCATCTGGATGCTGTCTAGACCGTCTGTTCCCCCACTCTCATGCACCCCAGGGCCACACACACCCATATGGAATTGGTCAGGTCAATAGCATGTACTTAGAGACAGGACTCTGGGTCCATGTGGCTGCCAGGCAGACTGGATATCTGCCAGGATCCGGTTTCATATCTCATGTGATAGCTCCGTGCAATTAATATTGTACCATGACCTTCTCCCCTGCAGTAGTGCTTTCCATGCTCCACACACCTGTAAACAGCACCTTTTCCCAACCCAGAAACACCTCTGTGCCCAGGACTCCCTAGGACACAGTGCACAATCTCCTTCTCTCCAGCCTCCTCCAGTTTATCCCACCTGTTCAATCCTTCCTCTTTGTCACCTCAATCTCTCTAAAGTAAACATACCTCTTCTTTCTTTGCTGATGCTCCCAGCTCTTTAGCTGGGACCCTGGGGCTGCTAGAGTGGCCCTGGATCTTCTCCAGTGTACCTGGCCATGCGCTTTGTTCTCCATGCAGTCCCCGAGAGCCACCTTGCTGCTTGAGGACATACATGTGCATTCATGTGAACAGACAGAGCCCCTCTGCTCATCCTCCTACTGTGCTGCCCAAGGCCCAGCTCAGACCCACCCCCTCTCAGAAGTCCACCCTGACCTTACCACCATGGCAGGATCAGGAGAAACGGAAGGCAGCACCCACAGCAGGTTCATTTTGCCGGCCCACTCCCTGACAGCCATCAGTTCACTAACCCCCAGTCCTCTTAGGAAGTAGACCTGCCACCAGCTTCATTTTACAGTGAGGAAACTGAGGCACTGAGACTAGACCTCCCTTGCATGGTTTCACCTAGTTGCTATAGCCACACACGCAGACAGGCCTTCCTCACACCTGGCTGAGTTGAACTCACTTCCTTCACAGGAGGTTTCCAGGTAGCAACTTACACAGCCACCAACCCTAGGGACTCTTAATTGTTTTTAATATCCTTCGGAAGCAAAGGGTAGCATGGTTCCCTTAATATAAGGGTGGGGGAACCACACTCCTCTCCTGGCATGCACAGGTGCTCAGGAGAGCCATAAGACTTATCGGCTTCTTCTTCATGAACTTTCTTTTTCCTAAGCCGAGAATACCCAGGGGTCAGATAGACCCTTCGAGGGCTTGTGAGACTCAGAAGCTGGCCTTCTCCCTGACCTGGCAGCCTGTGCAGCCACTCGTTTTCTTTAAGATGCATCCGAATTGTGTAACCTTAGGGGGACAATGGCTGGAAAATGCCTATTTCTAGCCACACCCTCCAACCACACCGCACTGTTGAAACTGTAGGCTCACTCTCTTTGGAGCATCATAAAGCTAACTACCCCTTCCTAGTCACAACTAGTGCATTTGCTTAAGACTTATTAGAGCCGAAAGGTGGGGGCTGCTGGTATTTGTTCCCTCCACCCACTCTCTGTTCCTGGAAACCAACTGCTGCCTTGAAGCAGTTCTGGGTAGCATCAGCTCTCCCCCTCCCACCGCTCAGCTCCCCAGGCCTGTGTCTGCAGGAGGGAGAGTTGGGAACGTATCCAATGGCAGGTTGGAACATCCCAAGCCCTTGTCCCTGTTCTGCCTCATAAAGGGTTCCTGGATCTCTTCTCTATACCCTTCAGATGTGTGCTTCTCACCTGGTCAGTTTCAGTTGCCCTAGATGAGAAGCATGACTCAGCAGCTGTCCAGAGCCGGAAGGGTGGACCCTAGAGTACTGGTGTCTCAGGCTCTGTGTCCTGGAGTCCCACCCACAAAACACTGCTGCCCTTTGATTTCCCTGTACATGACTTCAGTGTGAGAACTCACATAAGACACTGCCCCGTGATTACAAAGCACAAATGTAAACACTAGAAGAGGCAGTAGCTGGGAGGCTGAAGCAGGAGGATTGCTGTGAGTGTGAGGCCCACCTGGGCTACAGACTGATTCTCTGTCTCTGCAAATGAAAAGCAAACAAACCAAAAGCTAGAAGAGGAGCTTCTGTGGGACAGTGAGAAGGTGTGTGTCCTGTCCTGGTGATGCAGTTCACCTTCTGAGTCTATTAACCTCCCTGGGACCTCTTTCCCTGTCTGTCAGCTGCCAGAACCTGGCCTCTGCTCCCTCTCTAGGATGCTCTCTGGGAAGTATGGTCACTCTCTTCCCTAATGGCCCCACGGAGATGAGAATCAACAGATTCTGGAGGGACTCATCTGGGATGGAGGGTGACACCGAGGATGATGACAGCTCAAGATCTGTGAGAGCCAAAGTTATGTTTTAAGTTTAAATGACTGTGCCTAAGAGATCTGCAAAACAAGAATGCTACTAACCTGTAATCCCCTTGCCCAAGGACAGACACTTCCTGAGATGCTGGAGGCTGTTGTTCGTGTAAGACAACAAGTCACATTGTTTTTACTTCCCTGAACAAGTTTGGTTGACCCAACTGTTGGTCTTGACACAGCCTCTCAAATCCAACAAAGGCATGCTACCTCACAAAATGGCACAGGACTACATGAAAAAAAAAGCCTGCTAACTTATCTTCTTCATTCTTCTCCTAGCCAATCAGACAGCCATCCAACTCTCCCTAGGAAAGGGACACCCCCTTTCTCCTTTTCCATGCTAGAGTCCTTAAAATAGCCATGTGCCAATGGGTCATTGCTGTCTCTGTGAGATCCAGAGATGACCCACCTCTTGTCCCTCTGAATAATAAAATCTCCTTTGTGCTGAAAATTTGGTGCCTGGGTGTGTTTTGTGCCAACTCTGAGGCCCCTTCACCAACTGCACTGGATGTGCTTGATCCCATATAGATGGGGGATACATAGGCAGTAAGTGTGTCCAGATATATGCTTGCCTCTGTTTGTACAAAGTCTGGAAGTATATAACCTTGTAGCCTTGCCTTTATAAACACCTGGTTGTAGCTTATGGCCATTTTCTGGGAACTCCAGAATGGATCTGGACAGAGTCCATCATCCTGGCCAGTATTTAACTAAAGTTTGCTTCAAATTTGGCTCAAAGTTGTGGTAGTGGTCTTATCCGCTCACAATGGTTTTAACATTTTTTGGAGGCCCCAGCGAGATTCAGACCACCCACCCAAATTCTAAAGCCAGGCCTACACTCCTGAACTCCAGGGCTAAGGGGCTGTCTCAGGAGGCATCTGTCTTGAGATGTTTCAGGGCTCTGAAGCCTCCTTTCAGTTTTGTGAACTATCAGAGTGAACTAACATGCTGAGTAAAGCAACAGGTATCTCCAGAGTCTTCCTGGTAAGTCATAGTCTGTTTCTGTTTCTGATCTGGGACACCCTTGATGGGGCCCCAAATACTCTCCCACCAAAGCAGGAAGCAGGATGTCACCCACCCATCTGGTTCTGGTTGTTTGAAAGTTTTTTCTGTCTCTGTGTGTGTGTGTGTGTGTGTGTGTGTGTGTGTGTGTGTGTGTGTGTGTGTACGGATCTGTGTTTTCTGGCATCTCTGTAACTTTCATTGCAAGCATGGATCCAAGAAAGGTATGGGTCTGACTTTCTGTGTTCTGTGTTTGTTAGCTTTGTTTGGCTGTCTCTGCCTATGCCAGCAATAGCCACCACTACTAATACTGCTACCATGGCTGTTTTTTAATGAATTTATTTCTGAGCTTTCTGTTCAGTTTAGCAGGGATTCAAATGTCTTTTGGGTGTGGATAATATTAAAGCTGCTTTAACTTGTCTATGCGAGTTCTAAGGGTCTAAGGAAGTGTTCCAAGATCTATAAAGATCTGAGGATATGAAAGCTTAAGTGTATCCCGAGGATCTAAGAAAATGACTTAAGATTTGTAAGTACAAATTGTAAAGGTGTAGGAAAGTGACTTAAGGGCTGTGAAAAGTGGGAAATGTTTCAGATTTCTTTTCCCCTTCTGTTCTGTTTGCAGTAGCCCAGAAGAACGTGATTCTGGGCTACTTGCAGGGTTCAGGGAAAAACAACTCCACAGAGTAGTGAACTTAGGACTTCTTTATCTGAGGGACTTCATAGGAAAGAATGGGCCAAGTTTATGCTTTTGTTGAATGGTAGCACTCTTTAGTTTCTCATGATGGAATCTGCCAGTTTCTGCCATATTGAATTCTGCCAATTTCTCTTATTCTGCCATTCTGCTGATCTCTGCTAATTTTCAGCTTAATTTCTGCTAGCTCTCTTTGTTCTACACAGTTTATAACGACCTAGAAAATCTTTTAGACATCACATCACATACCATTTCTCAAGTAAATGATAAGAAACAGAGTCACTCCAACAACTCACAGTGCAATAAATCCAAAGAGGAGCCGGGCGGTGGTGGCGCACGCCTTTAATCCCAGCACTCAGGAGGCAGAGGCAGGCGGATCTCTGTGAGTTCGAGACCAGCCTGGTCTACAAGAGCTAGTTCCAGGACAGGCTCCAAAGCCACAGAGAAACCCTGTCTCGAAAAAAACAAACAAACAAACAAAAAATAAATCCAAAGAGAAAGAAAAGAGAACCTTACCTCCCTGCCTAGTGGGCTGCAAACCACAGCTGCAAAGGGAGAAGTCTTTTTGTTACCCTATCTCTAGAGGTAGCCTTGTAGAACTAAACTAATAAGAGAAATATGGAAACTGTGTATTATATCCTATACTTCTGAGTGTATAAAACATCTTAAACACTTTGTGGTTAGTGATCCTAACGGCGGGACTTTCTTGGACTGGAGACTTGTTGTTTACACAGAGAGCAGTGTCCTAGAGATTTTGCAGGAGTTGCAGTGCAGGGGGTTGGAGGCATGGCAGATGAACTACCTAGCCCTCTCCAAGGCACAGTGGCATTAAAAGCATTTTAAATCCCAAAATATGTTTTTCTGTCCTGCGTGTAACCCTTGACCTAGACCTCTTTCTTGGACTATGAAGTTAATTTATATTTGTAGCTAGCCCTGGCCAGTCAAGGAATCTTATGCCGTGGTGTTTGAACAAAGGCCGTAAAACTGAGGTTAGGAATCCATGCAAAGCGTTAATTACTGTCCCTGGGGCCGCAACTAGGTTACTACGCACTGTTTACCCTGGCTCAACAAGTTACACAGCTGGCTACGTGTCTTTGTAAATAAGATTAATACAATTAAAAAATGATTGTATTTTTCAGGTAATAGTTTATCTTAAAATCCATTTGGCAAACACTTGGTTTGATCTAAGAGCTACTTTAAAGTTTTATATCAGTTGATAGTAAATGGCTGTCTCGGCAGCTGGGAAAAATACACCTGTTTTCTTAAGCTATGCTCTAAGACAGCTCTTAATGGAAACTTGTAACACTTGGCTTAGGCAGCATCTCTTTATACTTGTTCACCAAAACTCTTATAGGCTAACATTAGTACCAATTAGAAAAAACAGCTAAGAAAGAGCCATCTTCTTGACAATCCACAGATAAAAATGCACAGTAGATCGGGAAGGTATTCATGAGATGCATATACACATTATAAACAGGCTGTGAAGGATGCAGTTAGCACATGTGTACAATTGCAGGCAGAAGCAACAGATATTCTAGAATCTGTAGATCTCATGGACTTTGCAAAACACGTTCCCTTCATCAGAAGTTAATTAGTGGGTTGGCACCTTGAATATGAATTGTGTTCCATAATAAGTAATAAAGGCTCTCAGCAGCTATTGTTATACTAAGATTTCAAAAGTTCGGAGTTTCACCGCTGATCAATGGAGTTCTGGTAAGCTGGTAGAGCACTGACTACTTACTATTCAGTCACAGGCTCAAGATTTTAAATTTCCTTTAGTTGTCTTCAAAGTATAGACTTAAAGGTGCTTCTCATTAGGCTAAGAACATCTGTCCATCTATATATCTGCTTCTCTCAATAGAGGAAAAAAATATCATGCTTTTTAACCTAAAGCCATAGCTTTTGCTATGACTCAAAGTGTGCATATACTCCTGATGTTTTATAGACACCCGTTAGCGATTTTCTCTACAGTATGGATTTCAGTACCAATTACAAACAATGGTAATGCTAATATATCTAAAACTTTTATCTCTTTTTTTAACCAAAAATTTTCATGTAAGCTTCAGGGAATTGAGGGAGTCATAAGACTTGAATCCACCTCTCACAGGTCAAATGCACTCCAAATAAGCACACAGCCTAAGTATCCTCAACTGCCTATCCTGATCTCTCTCTCTCTCTGTCTCTGTCTCTGTCTCTGTCTCTGTCTCTCTCTCTCTCTCTCTCTCTCTCTCTCTCTCTCTCTCTCTCT
>JAQHUG010000114.1:4852305-4881307 GCA_028555095.1 Dicrostonyx torquatus
CAGCCAGTGAAGGCTCGTGCCTCCAGGCCTCATAACGTAAGTTCAAATCCCCAGACACACACGGTAGAAAGAAAGAGTCAACTCTAGCAAGTTGTCCTCTGACTGCCATACTCACGCCATGGCACACACGCACTGATACACACATACACTGACACACACACACACACTGATACGCACATGCACTGACACACACACTGATACACACACACACTGATACACACGAACTGATACACACACACACTGACACACACACACACTGATACACACATGCACTGACACACACACTGATACACACGAACTGATACACACACACACACTGATATACACATATACACTGATACACACATGCACTGACACACACGCACTGATATACACGCACTGACACACACGCACTGATACACACACACTGATACACATGAACTGATACACACACTGATACACGCACTGATATACACACACACACACTGATATACACATATACACTGATACACACACTGACACACACACACACTGATACACACACGCGCTAATCCACACACTGATACACACATGCACTGATACACGCATTGATACACACACACAATGATATATACATATACACTGACACACGCATGCACTGACATACACACGCACTGATACACACATGCACTGATACATGCACTAATACACACACAGTGATATATACATATACACTGATACACACATGCACTGACACACACATGTACTGATACACACATGCACTGATACACACACACTGATACACACGAACTGATAGACACACCATGATACACACACTCACTGACACACACATGCACTGATACACACATGCACTGATACACGCATGCACTGATACACACGCACTGATGCACACACACATTACAAAATGTTCTAAGCAAATGGATGACTGCACAGTAGCAGGGCCATGTGCTAGGTCGCTAGTCAGTCATAAAAGGGATTAGGCTATGGACCAAAACAACAGAAACAAACCTCAAAAAGATATCGAGGGAAGACACAAAAACGCCCACCCTCCAGGCTTATGTTTCGACTTCTAGACCAGGCTGGGGAGATCCAGGACTCGGATTCCTTTCTCGGGTGACTGGGTGATCTCTGAACTTAAACTATTTTATTCTACATACAAGGTAAATTATACATGTCAAAATAGATTTTTTTTTTTTTGGTTTTTCGAGACAGGGTTTCTCTGTGGCTTTGGAGCCTGTGCTGGAACTAGCTCTTGTAGACCAGGCTGGTCTCGAACTCACAAAGATCCGCCTGCCTCTGCCTCCCGAGTGCTGGGATTAAAGGCGTGCGCCACCACCGCCCGGCTCAAAATAGATTTTTAAAACCTAAAAATACCGTGGTAAGCAATAATAATGTAAAATCTCTCTTTCTATCCTATTGTCTTTATATAACCATCTATGCTTCTCACCACCCCCCCCACTTATAAAACTGTCAGCTTTAAACATAATGGAACAGCTTTCTTGTTCGTCAAAAAGCAAGCAGGCCCTTGGTCTTTATTGTGAGTGGCCTGGGGTGACAGCTGTGAAAATGGTTTGCTACTTGATTGATCCAGAAAATCATGAAATCAATAGGTTCACATGTTCATATTCCCTTTGGGACACTCATGAAGCTGTCAGGCCATCAAGGTATGCATATTCCCAAAGCCGTGCAGTATCTGAGAGCTGTCATTTTACAGAAGCACTGTGCACCATTCCTGGGGTCACCATGGTGATGAGATCAGGCCCAACGGTATTACTGGACCCTAAATCTCCAGTCTCAAATTTTAGTGCTGAATTTTTGCTGCCCCCGAATGCTCTAAAATGCAGAGTAATCCATACTTTAGCTGTCGATTCTCTGGGCCTGGGGACAAGTCTTAGCGTTAGAATTCTCATCCAGCTTGCACGGGGCTCAGCGTCAACCCCAGCACCACCACACGCAAAAATTCCCTGCTTAGATGTGTTAGGAACTTCCAAGTGAACAAGGCCCCGAGATGCACTTGGCTGAGAATTTAAATGCTGTCTGTAGGTTAGCCTGGTCTATATCATGAGTAACAGGCTACCTAGGACTTCACAGGGAGACTCTTTCAAAAAAAAAAAATCAGAAAAGTAGGAGCTGGAAAGACAGCTCAGCAGTGTAGGGCACTTTCTGCGCTTTCAGAGGACTAGATTGCAGTTCCCAGCACGCGTGGGGTGGCTCACAACTGCCTGTAACTCCAGTTCCTGGGAACCCAGCAATTTCTTCTGGCCTCAGGTACCTGAGTGTTCATATGCATACCCTGCACCCACCACATGTACACATAAATAAAATAATAAAGTAAATCTCATTTGGTTTACTTTTTAAATCAGAAGAGTAGCTGGAGAGATGGCTCAGCCACCGAGCAAGCATACGAACCTGTGTTCAGATCCCAGCACCTATGTAAAAAGCTAGCACACATCTGTACACCCAGAATTGAAGAGGAAGAAATGAGGTGGGAGGTGGGGGTGCGGGGTGGCTGGGCGAGATCCCTGGAGACCAATGGCCTGGACATCTAACCAGAGCAGTGAGCTCCTGCCTCCGTGAGCTGTCTGAACTGTCTGTCTCAAGAAATAGAGAAAGCAACTGAGGAAAACACCTTTTGTCAACCTCTGGCCTCTACATGAAGGCAAACATGTGAGCATACAGATATGTATACACGTACTAAACACAAAGAAAACCAAAAATGTTATTTACTTATACATATGACATCCTGTAAATAGTGTAGCTTGCTGTATAGAATGCAGTTTTGGGGGAGTCAGTTCTCCCTTTCCAACCCCCCGCCCTTTTTTGGTTTGGTTTTTCAAGACAAGGTTTTTCTGTGTAGCCCTGGCTGTCCTGGAGCTCACTCTATGGATCAGGCTGGCCTTGAACTCATAGAGATCCCCCTGCCTCTGCCTCCTAAGTGCTGGGATTAAAGGCGTGCACCACCACCACTTGGCTACTCCTCTTCCACCTTTCTGAGGATAAAACTCAGGCCACCATGCTATCCACAGCAAGTGCTCTTACCCACTGAGCCATTTCACCAGCTCATAGAAAATAGATTTTTGTGTGTTATAAAATCAGAATCCTCTGTAGACTGACACAGTGCCTTGAATATATTTCCCTGCTGCAATGATTTCTCTAAAGATACATTAGCCTATGGAGTTGCCAATGGGCCCTCCCTATAGCGCAAAGGATCCTGCATCCTTCCTCTGGGTACTGACACTTTAGTGAGACAGCTAACTGTGACTCACCTCCAGATCAAACACCACCCAGGGACTTGTTTTCCTGCTTCCTCCAGGGCCTTAGGAGATTTTTTTCCTTTTAGCTATTTTATTGAGGTATTTTACCTGGAGAGAAACATACAGATGCTGGTTCAATAGAATAATCTTAAGTAATTAGCAGGGACTATCTCCCGGACCAAGATCTGGAGCATTTAATGCCATCAGAAGACCTTGCCTCTCCCAGGCAGTAACCGCAAGACTAACTTGTTGAAATTGGCGTGCATAGAACTGCCACAGCACAGGCTTGTCTGGATGTACCCATTTCCTAGTCCTCCATGGATGTATGAGTCCCCTGATGTCCCTTTCACATGCCCTGTGCGTTGCTTCCAATTTGGAGCTGTGATGTACAGAGCTGTTCTGAACAGGTATCCATGGCGTTCCCATGGGAAAATGCTCAGCCATGGAGTGGCCGAGGTGCAGGAGAATCAGGTGTCTGAAGCAGCAGGTCCTGCTCTGGATTCTCTTCCATCCCAGCTGCAGAAAACAGGGGTTGCAGTTGCCCCAAATCACTACCTGTTGGTAGACACCTACCGTGACAAAAGTGCCCTTGGTGTCCATGGCATCCAGAGGCTGTGAGGAACTTCCCTCCCATTTTGCTCCAATAGGATAGTTTGTCTGCTCTTTAAATCCAGTCGGTTCTGGCTGAGTAGGGAACTTAAAAGTAGGACAAGGGTACAAGGAGACATATGACCTCTAAGGAAACATATCTAATTAGTCTTGGCAAATTTTGGTGTCTTAAACTAAGTACAAGAAGAAAGAGTGTCACAGATAAGTGCCTGGCCTGGCAGATAACCATATCTCCCTTTGGTACCTGGAGGACCATTTCATGACACTGTAACAGAATATTGCAGGCTAATTAGTTCATAAAGAAGGATTGTTTCTTTCTCGCTCTCCTGGAGGCTGGGAAGCACAAGCCAAGATTCCTCCTGATAAAGGCCTTCCAACTGCATAGTCCCGTGGTTGGAGGCAGAAGGCGGACATACAGGCAAGAGATCAAATCTGTAACCACATGTCTTTCGTTAAGTCACAACAACCCATGTAAGAGGACCAGTCGCCAAACCACATCAGCTCCCATGGATGGAGGGGTGTGTGCACTTACCAACACTGATTCGGTGGGAATAAGTTCATTTCCCATGATTCTCTAGGGATAATGAATGACATAGTTGCTCACCGCAAGTTTGCTTCTGGGCAACCTCCAAGTTAGCAGCAGTGCAATGGCAGGGACCTGAATGACTCGCAGTAAGACTGTTGTCCTGGTTCTCCTCCCCCCACAAATCTATCCTGCAATTCTTTGCTTCATCCACTTCTTTCCCCTAACTCATAGCCTAAACCACAAGAGCAGGGCTGTTTGTTGGTTTGTTTGGTTTGGGGCTGGGGAAGACTGGTGATGTTACTCAGATGGTGGAGGGATTGCCTCCCACGTAGGAAGTCCCAGGTCCGATCCCAGCAGGTGTGCTGGTTGCAGGTGCCCATACCTATATTCCAGGCACTTTGGAGGTAGAGGCAGGAGGATCAGAAGTTGAAGGTCATCCTTGGTTACGTACTGAGTTCAAAGCCAGCCTGGCCTACATGACAGTGTCGGGAGAAGAAGAGGAGGAAGGAAGGATGGAGGACAGGAGGAGGGATGGATGTATTAGGTAAGGCATACTGGGATTGCATGAGGTACCATCACGCCTAGTTTGAAAACTATTTCAAACATTCCCTTGGTCTCTTCACTTGTCACTTGGAATATTCTACTGTATTAACTACTTTTTCTCTTCTTACCCCAAAACAGAGGAAAGGAGGAGAGAGGCGAGAAGGAAAAGAGACCGGACAGATAAATTCACAGGCAGAAGGAAATGCACCCGGGGCACACACTCCTCCGCTCCCATTATCAATCTCACTGGCGGTGTTTTTCTTGCAAAATAGTTCTTTCTACTTGCTAAACTTTTACAGAAGGGAGAAAGACTTCTTGGAAAGCCTAAAGCTTCGTCGAGTTGTGCCCGTAAGGAGTTGTGCAAACTTGCTCATGCCCCTTCGTCTTTCTGAGCATCACTTACCCTACACATACAATGGACTGAAGCAGGTCTTCCCCACGGCTTCTGGCACACAGGGAAAGCAGCCTGAGTCTGCGGATGCAGTAATTAAACACGCTCAGAAGCACAGCCACACAGACCCTCTGGCCAAGGCTGTAGAGAAACTTCTGGCTACGACACTTTGAAGCTTCAGAAGCCAAATGGAACTGATTCTCTGGCAGAGCACAGGAGAGGGAGGCCAAGTGTCAGAGCAGGGAGCATCCAGTGTCCTCCCCAAGTCCCGCCTCCAGCCCTCCACTCTGTATTTTTCTCCAGACACTTCCTTCAGCCACTGACTCCTGGCTCCTCCCTGTTGAGTGGTTGCGGTTTCTATTTCCTCTCTGAGCCCGCCCCCGTGCAGTCCGCCCCTTGCAGCCAGCCCGTGCAGAAGTCGGTCCGCGAGCGCAGAAGAGTGGAGAGAGAGGAGCGATGGCTTTCTTCAGCTCCCAAGCTCCCTATGTGAACCCGGTGAGTTGTGGGGTGCAGTTGTGGGGGCGATTAGGGAAAGGCTAACTGTCACATCTAGGGGGAAGTTGCTCTGGGTCTCTGAGGAAACAGCTGAGTGGGTGGCATGGGTAGTGGTGGAGTGACCCGCAGACAACACATGGGGAAGACATTCCAGGCAGGGTCATCCTGATGCAGCTCTTGTTCCGTGTTAGGCTCACACTCTCTCTGGGGTGGAAGGGTTTCACTCACCATGATTCATGGGGCAGACTGATAGATGCCTGTTCCAAGGTGCCTAATAGCATCTAGAAAAGAGATAGTTTATATAGAGATAGAGATGGGCTTTCTAGGGGTGGGTACCAGCCAACCACATGACCCTTAAGGCACTTACTTTAGAGAGGACCTCTGTTCAGTCGTTTACAAACTAGGAGACTTCACATGGTACTTTCTCCTCTCTGGGTTTTAGTTACCACATCTGTAAAATGGGACTAATACTTGAGTCCATCTCCTGAGGCTGGGGTAAGGAGAAGCAGATAGTACATGTGTTTAAACAGCACCGGGAACATAATAGGTGTTTTGAGAGTGGTCTGGGGGCTGCAGGGAAGCCCTCCCAAAGCGGTGTCTGTCCTCCAAGGACCCTGTCTGAATTTACCCAAGGATACCTCCAGAATGTGTGTGGAAGGGCAAGGAGGTAGGGACTGTCCTTCAGTATGGCGTGCAAAGGGCTGCCTTGTGCTCCTTTGCTGTCTGCAGGGAGCCTCTTTTACACACACCAGTCGTCCTGCCCTGTGTGGAGAAACTGAGGCTTTGATAGGGCGGGGTCTTGCCAATGTGTCCTCCGATTGTTACAGTGCATGAAACTGCTTTGGATTATTCCCAGAAGAGGGATGCTCCTAGGGAGATGGCAGTCAAAACAGAAGGGAGTGCTCCCAAAGGCCTTCCTTGGCATCCCACTGTGTTCAGGGTGCTGTGGAGGAGCTGGCTGCCAGGGCCTGGCAATAGAGCTTTCTCTAGCATGGGCTTCCGGCTTTGCCTGGTGCTCCCGGAAGTTGCCCGTGTCCCCAACCACACTGTCGAGGCTTCTGACTTGGGACCCACACGGAAGGTGGCTGGGAAAAGCTGGTGTCCAGAGCCTCTATGGGGCCTTCAAGAGCAGATTGTGACAGAAAGGGCATGACACTCCCTCTCTGGTTTCCCATCCGATGGGGCTAACATTTTCAAATCATGCAACTGTGTTATTTTTTTTGTTTTGTTTTTATTTTTATTCTTTTTAAAATTTGTTTGTTTTGTTTTTTTGAGACAGGGTTTCAATGTGTAGCTTAGGAGCCTGTCCTGGAACTTGCTCTGTAGACCAGGCTGGCCTCGAACTCACAGAGACCCACCTGCCTCTGTCTCCTGAGTGCTGGGATAAAAGGTGTGCACCACCACCACCTGGCTAGGCAACTGTGTTTTATTTAGATTTAGAAGGCAAACTTTTTAGTACTTGAGGCTGGGTCAAGAGGGTCTCCATGTACTTTAGGCCTGCCTGAATTGATTAGCCTGGGTTACACACTGAAACCTATCTTTAAAACAATCAAACAAAGAAGATGAAGGAGGAAGCAATATTTTTAAATATGGAGGGAAATCATCCCACAGAGAAGGAAGAGGCCAAGCAGGTCATGGTGGCAGATATGGAGGCCAAGTGTAGCCTCACGTCCCCATAGCCCTGGGATCACACATTCTTCCGCCTGGCTCCTCCCGCTCAGTGACCCACTGACTTCAGCAACTGTGGCCACTCCACCGTAATGCTGCCGGGTACGACTTCTGGCCTGCTGAGGAACAGCACTGTCATAGCCCGAGGGCCAGGTGTAGCCCAAGGGCCAGTCTTGGTTGCTCGCTCCCACATCTATCAAGACTCCTCTGAGGGCTCAGAAGAAGATGGAGCCGGTCAGGATGGCCTCTTGTGTGACCCTACTGGGCCAGGGGTCAAGAACACGTATGTGCTTCTTCACAAGAGGAAGCCTATGTCACCTATGGCTGAGAACGTGAGTTCTAGTGTTCAAATCCCAGTCTTCTTGTTAACCAGCTGTGTGACTTTGGGCAAGTTACTGAAGCTTCTGCATTTCCATTTTCTCATCCACAAAAGCACTAAAACCAAAACTGCTGGGGTGCTTAGGGAAGGATGGTCACAGGCAGGGTCTCCACTGCTGGTGTGGGACTGTGTGTCCAGCAGACCATCGAGTTGCCCACCCTCTGGCAGTGAGCACAGCCTTCTGCATGTCCCAACAGGAAATGGAAGCAAAGGCCCTAGCCTCAGCGTTAGAAGACAGGCCTGCTCAGGGAGCAGGGTACGTTCTTCTTAGGGCAAATATTTGCACAGTCTGGGCCCCTCTGGACCAGGGACTTCCTGTTGGCATCTTGTCTCTTCTCAGGAGTACTTCATTCGGGCTGCCACCTGTGCCACTAATCCCAGGAGGGACTAGGGCATACATAGAAGAGTGACTTGCCCAGGATCAGGACCAGCACAGGGAGGTGGGAGCCAAGAAAAAGACAACAATACCTGCCTGCCCTCCCCTGGCCGCAGCAGGGATCAAATGCTGGTCCCATTATTTCCTGCTAAGACCTCTCACTGACTCACTGAAGTTCTGAATTCCATGGTCTCCTGGGTCCCCAGGTTTAACTCAACACCTTATTCTATCGCTGTTGAGGGGGAACAGAAGTCTCAAAGCCAAAAGTTCAGGTTCTGGATTGTAATTTAGTGTTGCCTGCTCAGCATGTTTAAGGCCCTTGGTTTAATGCCCAGCAACGAACATTGCCCCACCCCCTAGCAGCAGCAGCAGCTCGCTTCTTTAAAAAACATTGTTTGGTATGTGTGTACGCCTCAGAGGTCAGAGGACAACCTTTGGTACAGTCTTTCCATCCACCGCACGGATCCTGAGGGCCTAACTCGGCTCATCAGACTTGGTCACAGACGCCTTCCTCCACTGAGCCATCTCACACCACATCAATTCTCTTCTTTTGCTAAGTCCTCTTCAGAGCGTGACCCCATGACCTCCCTCTTGGAAGGACCTGCTGGCTAATCCAGCAGTCTCCCACGTCAGGAGACTTTGGTGCATCCACAGAGTCATTTTTGACACTTTAGTCAACATTCCCAGGCTCTGGACCATTTCTGAGGATGGGGTGAGTGTGGTGTACCTCAGACCTTCCCTGCAGCCTCTCTTGGGGATTTTCTCCAGATAGCTTATCTACAAATTAGTAACTGAACATAGCTGCCTGCCCCTCCCACTTTCTATACAGATGACCTCATCCTGGCCCAGTTGGTGACGGCTCTTGCCCCCTCCCCCCTCCAGTCTGGCAACTTGAGTTTGGGCCCTGGAATCCACGCGGTGGAAGGAAAGAACTGATGTCTGCAGGTTCTGACCTCCACAACCGCACAAAATGAAATAAATACAGAAGGTGTCATTCCGTATCCTTCCTCAGAGTCCCCACCTTCATCCTCTCCAGACTGCACCATACACAAACAGCTTGTTTATTTGCCTTTTCCTTTGAGTTTAGGTTCTTTCCAGTCTTTTGCAATCCATGTGGAGACAAGAACAGCCTTGCTCCATGCTAAGACATGAACAGCCTTGCTTATAAGATCCACTCATGCTAAATAATGTTTCAGCATTTGGGGACACTAATTCAGACACTAAAGTCTAAGCTGGGGGTGGTGGGACACATGGCTATTCCAGCAAGTAAGAGGTTGAGGCAGGAAATTCAAGGCCAACCTAGGCTACAGTTGGCCTAGGCTACCTGAGATTGTTCTAAGACACTGAAACATCACAAAGCTTTTTTTGGGAAAATTGATTCTTCAGAGAGCAACCCGTTCTGCCCAGCATGTGTCTATTCTCCTCTACGTCTGTCTTTCTGTGCACGTATGACTCACAACCATCTCATCCACTTTCTGGTCTTCATGGCTTGTGATTGCCCAGGAGTGCTGGCCAGTTAAGTATCAAGTCTTCAGATGCCAGTGAAAGCTCTGAGGAAAAATCAGGCAAGGGGAGTTTCGTTTTTTACTTGTGTCTCTGTGAGTGTATGCCACATGTGTTAGGTGCTCAGGGAGGCCAGAGGAGGACATCAGAGCCTCTGGAGTTACAAGTGATTGCCTGATGTGGGTTCTGGACTCTCACGTGGGTCCTCTGGAAAAGCAGGCTGTGCTTGCGCTCCTCCCACCCCCGGGAGGAGTAAGTCCCCTTACAATCATCTTGTGTCAGGCTGCAGATATAATAAAGTGTGCTTCTCTAGCAAATTTAAGACCCTCGGTTGAATCCCTAGTATCACAGACGCAAGACAACCAAACCTTCCCTGGCACATCAGTGCACAGTTCCCTCAGGCTGCCTGTGGGGATGAGGGTGTGAACAAAGGAACTCAAACACAGGCATGCTGTTGTTTCCATGTGAGGTGTGAATCTCCCCGAATGATGACAGTGGGATTGGTCTGAATGAGGGGGCCATCACAGGCTTCCATAGGTTCTGGGTGGCCAGACATCAGACAACAGAAGGCAGCGTCAGTTAGGTAAGGAAGGAGAATCTGGCTGGGGTGTTGGTTAGCTATAGATAAGAACTGACACACATTTCTACAATCAAATTCTTAACCACACCAGCCATTAGCAGCAGGGGAAGCTGGAACGTGGTGGAGATCCAACAGCAACACAGAACAGACAAACCACAGGACAACGGAAGTGCTTTAAATCTGTAGACTTTAGAGGGGAGGGGTTGCGGATCTTAGATGGGAGGGTGAGCTTAGCGGGCAGTCAAAGTTTAGAGCGGAGAGCTCTCTGAGCTTATTGCTGAGGGGTCTCTTTGCTTAGGATTGAGGGGTCGCTGAGTTTAGCAGATTACTGAAGATGATTGGTAGACCTTAAGAGCTGTGTCCAGGAAGCCGACCCTAGAGTCCCATCCCTCTGCTTTGAGAACTGACACGTTCTAAAAGTTTGGCATGCTAGGGAAGGTCCTGGATAGCATGTAAGTCATGGCGGATATCTCTACCGGCCTAGCATTTGTGGTCTACCAGCCAGTGGGTTGAATTTGGTGGGTGGCTGTTTTCTGTTGCACTGTCAGGCAATAACTTAATCTGAGCCTGCAGAGAAGTGTCATAAACAGCCGGCCATTTCAGAGCCTGTCCTGCTTGCTCTCGTACACCTTCACCTTCTTTCTTTCCAATCCCAGGTCATTTCAGAATGACGTCAGTCATATTTCACTGAAAACATCCTCTCACATACTGCTAATGATATAGGATGCATTTTTAACTAATTGGTTTTGAACTCAGATGCCCCTGCACTTTCCAAGTGCTGAGATCATAGGTGTGCCAAACCATACCTGACAAGAATTTGTGTACGTTTATGAGGAGTTGGCCGCACCCCAGAATTAGAACATGAACTCATCCCATTGCCCAGACTTCTGTTCTGGCGAGACTTTGGCAACTCCGCTACCTGTGGTTGGTGTTTCCAGGTTCTTGGCATCTTATCCAAAGACTTCAAAGCAAGGGGCTCACAGGGATTTGCAGAGGGAGCCACACAGCTTATCCAAAGCGATGCTTTCAGTGAGAGTGGGACCTGCTCCAGACTGACAGTGGGCCAGGTGTGGGGAGTACTCCCAGGGCCCAGCTACTGTTCTGGGCTTCCTTTTGTCAGTCTTCAAAAGAAGAGGGAACTGGTTACTAAGGGCCGTGGTCTCAGTGGTTCTCTGCTTTGATGGATAGCTAATATATTCGTTAGTCCAACTGTGCACATCCCTTCCCCCCTGCAGAGACACGGGGTGGTAACTGGGAAACCCCCCCCCATTTCACTGTTTCGCCTTACTGCACACATACCCCAAACCAGTTCAGGCTGGACAAACCCTTTCTCTTCTTCCTACCTGAATGCATTAGGGATCCATTTGAAAAGGAATTGTCTAAATTTGATTGTTACCAGGGAAACTACATTATTGTTCAGATGTGGGAGTAGTTCAGCCTGGTGCAGGTGCAGCTGTCAGAGACTTCGGGGCGGTAAGGGGGGGGGATTTCTAGCTGCATCATTTGGAGAGGGTGTGCGTGCATAGTACAAGCAGGTGGAGGAACCAGGCTGCCAAGTGGAGTGTTAAGAGGAACGGGGGGGGGTGCATAACCCCAAACCGAATAGGGTCCCAGGGTACTAAACTGTCTTGTGTCTGCTTGCTTGATTTCCCCAGCACTGGGCATGGATGATGACCATTCATTAGAGCTGAGTGACCAGTGCCCTGTAAACAGTGTGAGGCCAACTCTGTCCCAATCCCTGTCACTCCCTATTGTGCCCTACCTGGCCACTTCACTCAACTCCATCACCTGCCTGGCTCCCAGAGTATTTAATTTATTTAGGGCATTGACCCAGAGTTGGTGTTAGAAAAGTCATTAAAAGCGCTGGAGTGATGTGGGAATCCTGTCTGTCTGCTATCTGATTCCCACATCCACGCTTGGTGTCCAAGGCATTCTTGATGTTGATGAGTCATCAGTTTGGGAATTCGACTCTGGGAGCACAAGGCAAGGCGGGTGGGCACAGAGAGGTACCAGCCTTGTGAAGAAGCAAGCAGGGGAGGTAGTTTATCCCTATTTACAAATGGAGAAACTAAGGCAAAGAGAGACTATCTTTTGGAAGACCCCACAGATGTTGAGCAGTGATGAGGGTTCAAACCGAATCCTTCTGACTCTAAAACAGTGTGACAGTGGGACCCAGTGCTCCTTTAGGACACTTTAGGGAGATCAGGGTGGATTGCTTGCGGGGCCTGGGGTAGAAGGAACATTTGGGCTCACAGACTTGTGGGGCCAGCATGAATAGGAGCCATGAGCTTCAGGAACGAGGCTGCTTTTATCAGCCCACAGCAAAGCTGGCCTCGAGGGTGAGGTCCTGGTTGCCATTGTTACATGGTGGTAGGAGGGGATGCCCTCTCTTAGGAGGAAATGGTTTACGGTCCAAAACTGAACAGTAGGTCCCTGTGGTCTTTCGGGGAACTTGGTTTGGGGCCAGCAACCCCCACCACCATTCTAGTTCCTTACCTTACATTTGCATGGTGTTTTCTTCTGGTAGGTTCCTCAGCTGTCACTTCCTTCAGACTGTGGAAGGAAGTGACTTGAAGTCCACTGTCAGTCATGCCTCAGAAACCTGGCAAACTTCTGATAGCCTCAGAATGACTGAAATGAACTGGATTGGACCTGTGTCTGTGAGGGACCCTAAGTTCTGTGTGACTAGGATTCTAGCCCCTTGATGGCCCCCAAGCCCTAACTGTGTACTGCCACACCAGACAAGTGCCTGCCAACCGATACCTCTCCATTTTCCCTCTGCAGCCCATCCCCTTTTCTGGAATAATTCAAGGAGGACTACAGGAGGGACTTCAGATCACCATCCAGGGGACCATCCACGCCTTTGCAAATAAGTATGTGGGTGACACTTGTCTTTTTATTGCTATGAAGAGACACAGCAATTCTCATAAAAGGAAACATTAATTGGAGCTGGCTTTTAGTTTCAGAGGTTTACTCCATGATCATCATGGCGGGAAGCATGGCAGCACTTAGGCAGACATGGTGCTGGAGAGGAGTTGAGAGTTCTACATCTTGATCTGCAGTCAGCAGAAGGAGACTGTGTGCCACACTGGGTGTAGCTTGAGCATATAAGACCTCAAAGCCCACCTCCACAGTGGCACACTTCCTCCAACAAGGTCACACCTCCTAATAATGCCACTCCCGATGGACCAAGCATTCACATACATGAGTCTTTGGGGGCCATATCTATTCAAACCACCACAATACTGATGTTAATCCCCTGCCTCAGCAACCATGGAGCTAGTGGCTATGGAGAGCTGGCCTTCCTATATCTCCCGCCATCCTGGCGCCATTGACAGACTCCATAGACTCCTGGCTCCTGAGTATGCTGTTCCAGGGAGCTCACAATCCGAGGGGAAAGTAGCGGCATGGCCAGAGTGGCCGGCCACAGGATGCGCTCTTGACACCATGACGTCATGACGTGTTGCTGCAAAAAGAGAAGTTCCATTAGTTCCCATAGCAGTTCTATTTAATTTTCTTTTTAGATGTGTGTGTGTGTGTGTGTGTGTGCATACGCCATGTGTGTGCATACGTCATGTGTGTGCAGGTGACAAAAGAGACCAGAAGAGCGTGTCAGATCCCCCTGGTACTGGAGTTACTGGCAGTTATGAGCTGCCTGATGAGGATGCAGAAACTGAATTGGTGTCCTCTGAAGAGCAGGAAGTGTTCTTAACCTCCCCTCCCCCCAGCTGTCTCTCCAGTTCCAGCCCTATAGCTTCTTGAGTCCTAGGAAATATTTAGAGTTCCTATCAAGAGTGATCCTAGGGATGGAGATGTAGCTCAATTAGTAGAGCATTTACCTAGCACACACAAGGCCCTGGTGGATCCCAGAACTACATGAACAGTGAATGGCGGTGAATGCCTGTAATCCAAGGATGGGAGAGGCTGATGCAGGAAGATTGGAAGTTTAAAATCACAAAAGTAGGTCGATCTCTGAGTTCAAAGCCAGCCTGGTCTACATAGTGAGTTCCAGGACAGCCAGAGCTACATAGTTTCTTAAAAACGAATAGTTCCAAGTCAACCTCAACTACATAAGGAGCCTGAGACTAGCCGGGATATACTAGCTTTATAAAAGTAAGCCCCTCATGCCGGGCGGTGGTGGCACACGCCTTTATTCCCAGCACTTGAGAGGCAGAGGCAGGCAGATCTCTGTGAGTTTGAGGCCAAACTGGTCTACAAGAGCGAGTTCCAGGATAGGCTCCAAAGCTAAAAAGAAACTCTGTCTTGAAAAACCAAAAAAAAAAAAAAAAAGTAAGCCCCTGGTGGATCTATAAAACAAGCTCCTGGGAAGGCCAAGACCGGAGGATCTTAAGTTCAAGGCCTTTCTGTGCTACTGAGTGAGTTCAAGAACAGCCTGGGAAATTTATCAAAATAAATTTGACTCTATCTCAAAATAAAAACAAACAAAAACAGCAACCCACAGGTGTGGTGGGACATAATCATAATGTCAGACCCAGGAGGCAGAAGCAGGAGGATTAGAAGTTGAAATTCATCCTCAGCTACACAGAAAGTTTGAGGCCAGGCTGGGCTGCACAAGACCTCTCCCTAAGAGGACTCAACCCTTGATGTCATGATCCCAAACACACGCCTAGCTGGGATAGTGCCTGACTTAGGGTCACAGGAACTTCTTGTAGGTCCTGATGTCTAAGGCTTCAGCTGTTGAGAACTTCATCAGCGTTCCGCTGCCTAGAATGTTCCACAACACATTTTCCAACAGAAAACTCAAACAGGCTCTCCATTTGAGAGGAACTTGATGGAACTGTCTTGAGCTGCCACTGAGTGTGGCACAGTGTTGGGGTACAAGTGACAGAGCTCCGTGTGAGGGCTACCAGTGAGTAGCTGCCACCAACCACTTCAAGAGTTCAGGGAAGGCTGGACTGGTGGCACCTGAGCGAGAACCTCAGACTTGAACTCAGATCTTGAATCCAAGTTGGCTGTGACATGGGGAGGCAGGGCAAACACTGATGGTGCTCCTTTTGTGAGTCTGCTCTGGAAGTTTCTGCGATTTAATTGCTGCTCTTGGAGCCCCGGCTGTACACCAGAAGTGGCTCTAGGAGAGGCTTCCTCCTAGGAGTGGGACAGAAATGGGAGCTTTCCACTGTTGGTGAAAGGGGGAACTTACCAAGTTAGTGTGTCATATCAAGTCACACTTTGGAACTGAGATCAGAGTCTGTGCTTGCCTTCCGTACCTCATAGGTCTCCCAAACACGCTTCGTGAAGACTGCTCTCAGGATGAAGGCTTCCATGCCTGGAGAACAATTTCACATGATTTTTTATTTTTTTTAATTACATGTATGTGTGTATGCTCGTGCGTTTGCCATGGCATATATATGGATATCAAAGAACAACTTGCAAGAGTAGTTCTTTCTTGCCGCCGTGAGGATTCCCAGGGATCAAACCCAGGAGTTCAGGCTTGGCAGTATGTGTCTTTACCTGCTGAGCCATCTCACCTGTTCAGAATTTGTGCTTTTCTTTCCGCATTGAGCGGGTTATGGGCTGGCTTCCAACAGTGTCAGCTTCTAAACACTGTCCACTTGTGCAAAGGACTTTCCTGAGAAACATTTTTGTTTGATTGTTTGTTTGTTTGTTTGTTTTTCGAGACAGGGTTTCTCTGTAACTTTGGAGCCTGTCCTGGAACTCATTCTGTAGACCAGGCTGGTCTCAAACTCACAGCCTTCGCCTTTTGAGTGCTGGAATTAAAGGTGTGCACCACCATTGTCCGGCTTGGGAAACATTTTTCTTTAATATTATTTTTAATTTTTATTTTATGTGTGCGAGTGTTTTTCCTGCATGTATGTCTGTGTGCCTATTGCCCACAAAGGTCAGAAGAGGCCTTTGTTTCCCCTGGGACTGGAGTTACAGATGGTTGTGGGTCACCACATGGTGACGGGGAAGTAAATTCAGGTCCTCAGCAAGAGCAACAAGTGTTCTTAACCTCGGAACCCTCTCTCTAGTCCCCAGCAGGCAGAATTCCTAATGTCCATCTTTGTTAGCAATTGTAATTAATTTCTAAGACATTATTCTTTTTTCTCTTGCTTTTAAATTTTGAAATGTTTTTATCATCTATTACTTGTGACATTTTCATGCATGTGTATAATGTTTTTGGATCATATTCACCCACAGTACCCTCTCTTACTCTCTCCCACTCCTCTTGAACCCCTTACCTTTACCAGCTAGCCACCCCCCATTCCATGTATTGTGTGTGACCTAGTGGGCTTCATAAAGGTTGCTTGCGTGAGCATGTGTGAAAGTGTTTACAGGAACACAGTCAACTTGGTTATTGTGGCTGCACCACTGAAAAAGAATTCTGGCCGCCCCCATCTGCTGTTAACTACTTAAAAATCCCCAGGGAAGGGTGTGAGGTCAGGAGCCCTCCTCCCTCCAAGACAGAGTGCTGTCGTCTGACGCAGTCTTGAGTGGGTCTTAGAACCGTAGCCGCTCTGGGCTCAGAAGGGAAGTGGCCATGTTATACCTGGAAGACAGTGTTCCACAGCACCCCATCCTTCCCCGGGGCCTTCATTCGTTCAGTCTTTCTGCCCTTCCTTCCGCAACATTCTGCGAACCTTGGTGTGGATGACAGAGATGGCCCATTTATGTTTTTGTTGGTTTTTACCATTGATGCCCATGTGTGGCTGTCACTTTTTCTGTAGCTATCACCTCCCACTACAAAAAGAGGCTTCTCTGCCCACAGCTGACAGCAGCTTTGATCTACAGACACAAACATGATTATGTAGAGATGTTTTTATGTGAACATTGTGTCCATTTTAGCAACACAATGGTATTATCTTCTCCCTTAGAGCCTAAGACCTTCTAGCTGTAGGCTTTTATCCAGTCTACAGTACCAGGCATGAATTTCTGCCTCAAATCCAATCAGAAAGTAGTTGGTACCACCGTAACAGGCTTGCCCCTGTTGACCAGTGGGTGCATTGTCTCAGTTAGTGTTTCTATTGCTGGGAAGAGACACTATGACCCTGGCAAGGAAAATATTTAATCGAGGATGGCTCCCGGTTAGAGGTTTTGTCTGTTATCGTCATGGCTAGAAGCATGACGGCAGGCAGATGTAGTACTAGAGAAGGAGCTGGGAATTCTATGTCTTGATCCACAGGCATCAGAAGGAGACTGTGTACCACATTAGGCATGCTGGAGCATATGAGACCTCCAAACCCACCCCCATAGTGGCACACTTCCTCCAACAAGGCCACACCTCCTAATAGTACCACTCCCCATGGCCAGGCATTCAAACACATGAGTCCATGGGCGCCATTCCTACCGCCACATACGTCTTGCCTGGCCAGATGGACTCTGTATTAGTTTGCCTCTTTGTTGCTGTGCTAAAGCACACCAACCAAAAGCAACTCGGGGAGGAAAGGGTTTATTTGGCATATATGTTACAATCTGTCACTGAAAGAAGTCAAGGAAGGCGCCGAAGCAGAGACCGCAGAAGGATGCTGCTTACTGGCTCACTTCCCACAGCGTGCTCAGTTATCTTTTTATTTATTTATTCATCTATCATCTATCTATCTATCTATCATCTATCTATCTATCTATCTATCATCTATCTATCTATCTATCTATCTATCTATCTATCTATCTATCTATATCTATCTATCTATCTATCTATGTAGCCTTAGCCCACCTGCCCAGAGATGCACATGTAGGGCCCTCCTACACCAACTGACAATCAAGAAGAATGCCCCATAGACATGCTCCTAGGTCAACCCTCGGAGGCGATTCACTGGCCGAGGCTCCCCCTTTCCAGATGTGTCAACAACCAAAACCAGCTATGACAGTGTTGCTGCATACAGGGTACACGGCTGAGTAAGATGGTTGATGGCAATTCTCCAGAAACAATTCCCCTGAATAGTGCCTTCTGAGCTCTGAGTTCCAGCTTGGTTCCTCTGTGTCCCGTGACCAGAGCCTGGGACAAAAGATGGGCGTTTTTTGTCGTTGCTGCTGCTGCCGCCATCATTTTTCCTTACGAATTGTCTGCTTAAGGAAAGGGTGCAGGAAGGGCAGAATGCAGTGACTGCAGGGGGTACATTAGGTCGGAATTTGATGAACCCCAACATGCTAACAAAGCAGACAGAGGCGGTTCTGTCCAACCCTGGTGGTAAGCCATGCTTCAGGAAGCTTATTTCTCTGCCTTAGGATTGCTGTGAACTTTCAGACCGGCTTCAATGAGAATGACATTGCCTTCCACTTCAATCCCCGGTTTGAAGATGGAGGGTATGTGGTCTGTAACACGAAGCAGAAAGGACAGTGGGGGCCCGAGGAGAGGAAGATGCAGATGCCCTTCCAGAAGGGGATGCCCTTTGAACTTTGCTTCATGGTGCAGAGGTCAGACTTCAAGGTGAGTGGGGAATTAACCTCCCCTCCCCTGCCCCGCAAAAAACCTGTCCTCCTGGTGGACTACATTTTAATAGCCACATTCACTGAGAGACGTGACCTTTGCCTCACACACTCCAGCTTGTGTCTACAGACACACCTCTTGATTTTATTACTCAGAAAATAAGACCTCAATCTTCACCATGTTGCTTTTAGTCTCCATGTGTCAAAAAGCCAAACAAGCAAACAAACAGAAACCCAAAGCCCCACCCCCCAAATCTCTGTATTTATTCTTTGATAATTTCATACATATGTAGAATGTATTTTGAGTAGTAAAGCATATGGAGGAAAAAAAAGGGGAAAAAAAGAATGTATTTTGAGTACATACACTTCCCTCACCCAGCCCCTTTCCACTCCCTCTGGAACCTTTGCCTTCCCCACTCCCCCTCTTTTATATCTTTACCCCCTTAATAGCCCTGTGGGTTTTATTAGAGTTGCATTGTATACACGGGTGTGGAGCTGTTTGCTTGATTATGGGCCACTGGGCAGCGGTGACAGCATTAGAAAGATATGGCTCTCCCCCCCATCCTCCCACCAGTTAACCACTGTCAGTCAAAGGCTCCTCCAGAGGGGTGGGACCTCGTGTGCAGGTAGCCTCACAGGTCCCAAAGTCCAAGTTAGCTCCATTCCTCCACCACAGGTCCCAGTAGCATGGTGTTGTGGTGCTGGGGTTCAGACCCAGCCTCCTGCATACTAGGCAAGTGCTCTGCCACTGAGCTGCATCCCCAGTCTCACCGAGTGTCTGCCGACAGCTTTGTTCTGTCCTTTCTTCAGGCTAGAAGGCAGTGTCTTTACAGGAGAAACTCGGGGTACCGTCTCCGAAGTGGGGTGGGTGCGTGTGACCACTCCTGAGCTAGCTTGTCTGTGTGAGCTAGCTTGTTCTTGTGTGCTCTAAGCAAAACCTGAGGTTGCCTTTCCTGTGCCGCTCATAAGCATCCTACACACAGGTGAGGGCTGGGATGTGGTCCACTGGGTAGGATGCTTGCCTAGCTCACACAAGGCTCTGGACAAACTGGGCATGGTGGTACACGCCTGTAATCCCCGCATTTGGGTAGTGCAAGCAGGAAGATCAGGTCATCCTTAGCTTCAAGGCCATCCTTAGCTACGTAGCAAGTTTGAGGCCAGCCTGGGCTACATGAAACCCTTTCTCAACATCATCATCATCAACAACAAATGAACTCACATGAATCAGTTTGAAAAGATAAATCTGGCGACTGCAGAGATGACTCAGTGGTTAAGAACACTTGCTGCTCTTGCAGAGGTCTGGAGTTCAGTTCTCTACACCCACACCCTACACGCTCACAACCATCTGTAGTCCAATTGTAGGGGATTAGACACCCTTGTCCGGCACCACAGGCATACATGTGGTGTGCATTCATACACGCAGGCAAAACATATGCATAAAAGAAATATTCTAAAAAAGGAATGATAAACCTGGAGTAATAGGTGAATGATGGTCTGAACTGAAACAGGAGCCCAGTGGACAGTGGGTCTGAGTGCAGTGACCTATCACAACCCACTGAAGGTGATGCCCCTGCCTCGAAGGGCTGGCTGTAAGACTGGCTGCTAGAGGCAGGTTCAGCTCTTTATTTTCAAATGTAAAGCTGGGTGTGGCCTGGGATGACACGTCCCCACTGCAACTCTCTTCCGGCAGGTGATGGTGAACAAGAACTTCTTCACGCAGTACCCACACCGCGTCCCCTACCACCTCGTGGACACCATTGCTGTCTCTGGCTCCTTGAACTTGTCCTTCATCACCTTCCAGGTCAGGAACGGCTGGCACCTGTCCCCAGGTTGAAGGACAGTGATCAGCTGGGCATGTGCCCACTCAGCAGGGCACCAGCAAGCATCCTCCCAGGTGGCTTTGGGGCTACACTGGTTCTCTGGTTTGGTGCCTGTCTGTCTGTCCCTCTTGGTGTTGCTTTCTCTGTAATGAACAATCTGCCTTGGTCTCCAAGATGCCAGAGCTGCTCTTTCTCTGCAACTGTCCAATGCTAGATGACCAGGGAGTTCTAGAAGAGCTTGTGCTTGGGAACCAAATGGAATTCAAATCAGAGGGCACAGCATGGCTCCTGGAGCCCAGTCTGGGTCTGTTTGACCTCTGTATTAAAAACAAAGAAAGAAAGAAAAGGAAGGGAGGGAGAGAGGGAAGGAGGGAGGGAAGTAGGGAGGAAGGAAGGAAGGAAGGAAGGAAGGAAGGAAGGAAGGAAGGAAGAAGAAAAGCCAACTCAAACACCAAGAAAACTTGCTGTGTGAGAGTTTTTTGCTACATTCTGTGTCAGGATCTCACTTTGTATAGCCCAGGCTAGCCTCTAACTTATGACCCTTCTGCGTCAGCCTCTTGACTGCTGGGATTACAGATATATATTACCAGGCTCAGCTCTGAAAACAAATTATTTTATTTATTTGAAGACAGTGTCTCACTCTATAGCCGTGGCTGGCCTTGAACTTGTATACATCCTTCTGCCTGGGTCTCCACAGTGCTGTGATTACAGGTGTGTAACACCAAGCCCAGTTCTGAAAATCTATTTTTTTCTTTTTTTAAAATAAGATTTATTTATTTATTAATTATGTATACTGTGTTCTGCCTGCATGTATACCTGCAGGCCAGAAGAGGGCACCAGATTTCACTATAGACGGTTGTGGGAATTGAACTCAGCAGCCAGTGCTCTTAACCTCCGAGCCATCTCTCCAACCCCCATTTTTTCTTTTAAAGACAGGTTAGGCCCAGTTCTGAAAATACATTTTTTTTTCTTTTAAAGACAGCTTCTTACTGTATAGCTTGGGCTGGCCTTGAATTCTATGTAACCCAGATACCAAAAATACCAAACACAGTAAATAAGTAAATAAATATCTAGAGATAATCTGTGAAAAACTGAGTGTGCCAGGACATGCTAGGCCCATTTCCCATAGCCTTAGGCTCATACCTCGTTTCCTGATTATCTTCCTGAGGGAGCAGAAGCGAGAGGGAGTAAAGGGGCACCCTGATTTCGTTCATGCCAACCTAACCCTTTTCTTGGCCTCTTTCCACTGGGTCAGAAGCTAACTCTCTCTCTCTTTGACTGTGCTTGCTCTGGCCATGCCCCCTGCTTCCTGTCACCCAGACATGCTTTTGTTTTAACAGAACTCAGCAGCCCCTGTCTTCTCCACAGTGCAGTTCTCTCAGCCCGGCCAGTTCCCACAGTACCCCCGGGGCCGCAAACCCAAAGTGAGTTAAGTGTTCGGGGCTCTGGAGGTCCATCAGTCACAAAATGATAGACCAGAGGCAGGTCCAAACCACAAGCTATCCAGGGCCTTCAGGCCCAGAATTCTGTCACTTCCCCTTTGTTGTTCTGCCAGGCTCGATCATCTCTCCCTCCCCTAACCACTGTCTGGGTCCAGCCAGTGGTAATTCCCCACATACATCATCTGTGGCTCGGTTCCTTTTGCCCACTCCTGCCCACCACTGCACAGTGCCCTTATCCAACACATTCCACCTCACACTCTCCCGCTGTAAAAATCTTCAGGGTTGGGTCCCAAAGTCTTTCTAAAGAGAGCCCAAACCTGATGGATACCTATAATCCTAATACTTGGGGGCAGAGTCTGGAAGGATCATAAGTTCAAGATCACTCTCAGCCTGGACTATGTGGGACCCTGTCTCAAAAAACAAAACAACAGCAAAAAACCAAACCAAACCAAAAAAAAACTCTAAATAATAAATAAATACAGGCTCCAACTCCCTCCCAAGGCATAACAGAACACTCCCTTGTCTGGACCCAGCTCACTCCCCCTGCTCAGCCATGCCTCCTCCACTGCTCACTCCAGATACCTGTCTTGCATAGGCTGTCCCTTCTGTCCACCTGGTGCCTGGCAAACTATTAGTTACACTATAATTCTTTGTTTAAATGGCACTCAAGAGTTTATACTCTGACCCACCCCATGTCACCGTGGGCTTTGTGCCTGTCTGTGCTGGCTTGGGTCACAACATCCTTTGTATGTCTGTCCTCATGCCACCCACTTTCCGCATGCCCAGGAGCCCCTGGAAGACTAACAGCATGGCTCGTTTGTTCATTTGTGTATTTCCAGCTCCTCACATGGCTGGAAATAGAGCATGCAATAGAGCGCCCCCACCAACAACAACCAGGGAGAATAGAAAGAAAACAAAGGAGGGAGGGATTTCTGGGGGGTGGGAGTGGGATGGGGGCAGGGAGGAAAGGCCAGCAGCTCTCTCTGGTCACCCAGGCAGTTGAGATTAGGGGAAAGGTACTAGCCTCTCTGTGGTTCTTGATGGTCCAGGCCAGGACCCGCTTTCTACCTTACTAACTTTAGGACTGGTGGAGCATTTGGAAGCCTTCGCGGGGCAGCCCAGTGTTGACCCTGGCCCAGGGAGGGTAGAGGATGACAATATGGTCAGGCTGGATTCTATTTGGAATCTTCTAACTCGCTCCTACCTGGGCAAGACTGGACAAGTTGCTTAACCTTCATGAGCCTCGGGGCTCACCCGGGGTGGGGGGAGATGGAAAAGCTCTGGAGCTGAGTGCTGAGTATGGAATGCTAACTTTCACCTAGCAGGTGAATGGGGGTGGGGTGGGGGTGGTGCTCTTGCCTCTGAGGGCCCAGGGCCCAGAGATGCGATGTGGTTGTGGTCCCACAGATTGAGTCCTCTCTCAGGAAGCCAGGAGACAGTCTCTGGACACCCCTGTGCACAGGAGGGTGAGAACTGGGTGCAGCAGGCTTGAAGGAGGTGAACGTGTCTAGGAAGGTACAGCTGACCACAAGAACCACATCTGGAGTTTGAAATCGCCTCTCACCCACAAGACCCCATAGATAACATCTCTCCACCTTTTTTTTTTTTTTTTTACCCCCTTGATCCTTTTCAGCCTCAGGGCATCTGGCCTGTCCACCAGGCACCCGTGGTAAGTCCCTTGATCCTCTGACGTTTTAGAACCTCTTCATTATGGCTCTTGTTGTATGTTAAAAGAAGGGGGCAGGTTCAGCCTCCCCCATGAGGACAGACAAGGTTACACACTCCCCATGCACCAGGCCTTAGCAGTGTTGGTAGGAAGGGGTCACAGGTGTGCCTGCTTGATTGGCTCCGAATCAAGTAGAAAACGGGGCTGAATTCTGTCGGTGAAGTGCTTGGCCAGAGCTCGCAAAGCCTGATCCTCAGCATTCACAAGCAATGCAAGGTGCTCAGCTGTAACCCCAGTGCTGGGGAGGCGGAAGTAGGGCCGGGAATCTGAATGGGTTCGTTTGCCCCAGAGGGAGCCACAAATCAGACTGGTGGGGTGGAACTCTAGTGTAATCCAACTTCCCCTGAAGTAGAGAAAAGGCCTCTCTCCCTGTCCCTAGTGTAAGTGGCTGTCTGGGGAGGGACTGTGGTGAATGACCTCCCTGGTTAGAATTCAAGGATGGAGATCAAGTAGTGCCCTCTAGTGGCATGTAGTAGTCTTCACAATGGTGAGAACTGGTTAAGACCCATTCCTTCTTCCCAGGCTCAAACTGTCATCCACACAATTCACAGTGCCTTTGGACAGCCATTTCCTGTAAGTCTAAAATTTTTTGGTTATCTTACAGCCCCACCCCTTTCCTTTAATCAAAACCAGAATTCCCTAGAGTCTCAAAGTTGGAACCAAAGTGCTTAGGAAAGAGGGTGGAGAAATTTGGGCGCGGGCCCTGTGCTAGAAAGATGACACAGCTCAAACTCTTCTAGGGACAGCACAGATTCAGAAACAGTCTTCAGAGGAGCATGACTGGCAGACACACTAGTCTTCCAGTCACCCAGGCTCCAGCCTCTAGCTTGCTTACCAAGGTCAAGCCCCTTTCCGAGGCACTGCTGACAGCTGGTCTAATTTCCCCCGCCCCGTGCAGTGCAGATGGGGAACCCCAAGTTGTCTGGGCTGCACGGAGAGTGGCTGAAGGGCAGGGAACCATAATGGGTGCCAGGAAAACAACAGGAAGTTTCAGAAATACTAGTGTGACAGAGAAGGGGAATGGGAGGTCTCAAGGGCTAGATACTGAGGTCCCCCTGAAATATGTGTTACTTCTATACATTGTGCTTCTATGTGGAATCTTGATCTCTCCCACAGACTCCTGGAATCCAGCCTGTGGCGTACCCCTCCTCGGCTTATGTAAGTGGTTCCCTACAAAGAGCCTGAGCTTGGCTCGTGTTAGACACAGTGAGAGATGAAGGGCATCTTTAGCGGGGACCATCCTCTAACTTGCATGACCAATGAAGGTTCCTGCATCCAGGTTAAAAATACCCATGTAAATTAGTGGACAGCTGAATAGAGCTTTCAACTTTAAAATGGCCCCTTCAGCATGAGCAAACCGAAGTCCTGCCTTGGCTACTTTTCTACTAATGTGATAAATACCACGACCAAGGCAACTTGTAGGACAAAGGGTTTGATTTGGGCTTAGTCCATGACCATCGTGGCAGGGAGCATGGCAGCAGACAGGCAGGCATGGTACTGGAGCAGTAGCTGAGTGCTCACATTTTGTAGGAGGGAGGGAAGGAGGGAGAGAGATAGAGTGTGTGTGTGTCTGGGAATGGTGCAGGTCATTTGAAACCTCAAAGCCTATCCCCAGGGACACATTTTCTCCTACAAGGCCACTCCTCCCAATCCTTCCCAAACAGTTCCACCGACTGGCAGCCAACTATTCAAATATACAAGCATCTGAGGGTTGGCATTCTCATTCAAACCACCATACCCCAACAAGACATTTGTGCCCTGTCAAGGTTCTTCCCATGGTAGTTGATTTTTTTTTTTTTGAGAAACACTGGAAGGTTTTCTTTTAACATTCAATGAACCAAGTAAAGGACCCTGGGTTTCCTCCAGAAGATGCAGGGCTCACAGGCACGACTACAGAGTCCACAGTCCCTCGTGTTGAGTCCCTGCTACGCAGTCCAGCTGCTGATGAACTGTTTTTATCCTCCCAACAGCCTGTACCTTTCTTCACCTCCATTCCAAGTGGGCTTTACCCATCCAAGACCATTCTCATAGCAGGCATGGTCCTGCCCAATGCTAAAAGGTAAGACAGGCCCCCAGGACTCTTGGGAGAATGGAGGCTCCCAGTGTTGTTCTGGCCAGACTCTGGCTCTGAGCCACCTGGGAGTGATGGGTAAGGGTGGATCCAGAGCTCAGTGGTCAGACAGGGTCTCTGTGAATTGCCCATCCCAGGTTCCACATCAACCTTCGCTCTGGGATGGATGTTGCTTTTCACCTGAATCCCCGTTTGGATGAGAAGGTTGTGGTCCGAAACACTCAGATCAACAGCTCCTGGGGGCCTGAGGAGCGAAATCTGTCTGGGAAAATGCCCTTCAATCGTGGCCAGAACTTCTCAGTAAGATGTTGGGATGCAAGAGGAGGGTGCATGGGTCTGTGATGGGATGGGGGCTATGAGGGCTGTACCACAAAGAAGGAAGAATGTTGTATAAATCGATATTATTTCATGACTACTGTCCCTGCTGAAGTGAGGGCTTATATCTGCTGTGCCCCCTCCCCCCTGTTCTGAGGACTGGGCTACAGTCTTATGCATGCTAGGCAAGTACAGTACCACTGAGCTACATCTCCAGCCTCCTTCTGTTTTGTTTTGCTTTGTTTTGTTTTAGGGAGGGACTCACTTTAGCCCAGACTTACTTACAAATCACTTTGTAGGGTGGCTGGCCTAGAGGTCAGGTGATTCATCTACCTCAGCCCCCCAAAAGCTGAGATTACAGGCCTGAGCCTTTCTTCCTTTGCTTTGCCCTTCCTTCCTTCCTTCCTTCCTTCCTTCCTTCCTCCCTCCCTCCCTCCCTCCCTCCCTTCCTTCCTCCCTTCCTTCCTTCTTTTCTTCTATTTTGAGACGGGGCCTTGGTAAGGTTAGTCTTGAACCCAGCCAAGTCTTGAACTGCTTGAATGCTGCTTCAGTTTCCTGCATAGGTCAAAGTACAGTTCTGCTCTACAGGGCACTGTTCCTGCTTTCTACAGATGGGCAAATACATTCACAAGATTAGGGCACTTGCATGAGGTCATACTAGCCAGTTTGTGCCAATCAAACCCAAGAGTGAATTGCCATTCACTCCTTTGCTTATGCAGTTGTCACCCAGGAGGAAGCACACTGAGAGTTGGACTGGCACTGCAGCCGGAAGCCTGATACCCTAAGCAGGCCTTATTGACCCTGCTTATGACATCAAATCACCCCATGAGCTTAAAGAAGAAAAATCAATGCCTGGGCCCCACCCCAGGGCAATGTGCAGCCATCATTTGAAAATGTTATGGCAACATGCTCTGCCTCAAGGTTGAGAGTGTGGGGCTCTATGGGTAGTGAAAGGAGCTTGTATTTTGTTATTGTTGAGACGTGTAGCCCAGGCTGGTCTCACACTTGCTTTGCGTTCAAGGCTGGCCTTGAACTCCTGATCCTTCTGCCTCTCAAGTGCTGGAATTAATTATAGACTTCCACCAGCCTTGCTTTTTTTTTTTAATCTGCTAGGATTGAACTGCCACGTGTGAACTGTCATGCCCTGCTGAGGTTTTTGTGGGTTTCTTTTTGTTTTTTGTTTGTTTTTTAATGTGTATGAGTGTTTTTCTGCATGGATATACATGCACCATGTGCATGCATGCTTGAGGCCCTCAGAAGTCGGAAGAAGTCATCCGATCCCTTGGAACTTGGAACTGGTTGTGTGAGCTTCCGTGTTGGAGCTGGGAAGTGAAACCCCAGTGCCTCTCTGCAAGAGCAGCCAGTGCTCTTAGCAGCGGAATCATCTCTCCAGCCCCCTGAGCTGCCATTTTAATTTAGTGAGAACAAAGACCTAACAAGACAATCTCACAGAGCAGAAAGGGTGGAGCAGGCAGAGTCTGCAGCATCTGAATAGTGCCCACACACAGTGTGTCATGAGTGCTAGCCTGGTCCTCACACGGTGCGATATGGGTGTTAGCAGTGGCCATGGGTCACGGTGCTTTAACATTTGTGTCAGTGGTCTCATTGAGAATGACTTAGAGGAGACCGGGCATGGAGCACTGGAGACACAGACAGCCTGAGCCAGCATTCCTGTTGCTATTGGCTTAGGGTTCAGCTGGAGAGGAAGCATGTGGGTGAGGAGGGATATGGATGAAATGGGTAGGGGTCAGAGGGTGCGAGACATGGTAGGTCATTGTGAGGGATGGGCCAGCACTTTCCCCTGTAGGGAGGGTGTGCAGGGTGGGAACAACATTCTAGGCTTGGGAACAGTCTATGCAAATGTACTTGGCCAAGAGGACAGTCATGTTTGGTGAAGGGCAAACTATTCAGTTTGGCTAGAGGCCAGGTTTTAGGCTGTCTCCTGAAGAAGGAGAGATGGGAGAGGGAGATGCGAGCCTGGGTTCCCAAGTGCCCTGCAAATGTTGTGGCATCTCTACCCAGGTGTGGATCCTGTGTGAAGGTCACTGTTTCAAGGTTGCCGTGGACGGGCAGCACCTGTGTGAATACTTCCACCGTCTGAACCATTTGCCGGCCATCAACAGTCTAGAAGTGGCAGGCGATGTCCAACTGACCCACGTGCAGACATAGGCAAGGCCTAGAAATGAGGGCTGGGGCACCCTATTGTGTTTTTTGACCTCTTCTCTGCCTCAGCCCTGGCTCCCCAGAACCCGCCATCAGAAGAGTACCTCACGGATAGGAGTTTCAGAAGGGGAAACTCCCGGTTCACTTCGCTCTACGAAGTGGGCGTCCTGGCTGTGTGGCACATGGCTTTCAGCCCACAGTCCCATGGTTCTCCAACTAGTTATACACTGAGGGAAGTGACCCCCTTGGGTCTGCCCCTTTCTCTGATCTTCAGCCTCTCTGGCCCTTCTCTTTTATCCCGTTTTCTCCTCACTCCCGGCCACCTGGTGTCATCCCACTGCCTCCAGCTGACGAGATTGTCCTCATCAGTTCGTCCTTGTGCTTGCCCAGTGTCCATACAATAAATTGTGCTTGTTTTCACACACATGAGAGATGACTTGCTTATTGAATGGGTCTAGAGACATTCTGGATCCTACTAAAGGGATTGGGAGGAAGCAGGTTGGTGCCCATATCTGCTCACAGGGGTCCCTCTCAAACCCCACAAGGTATTGGAGTAACTGGGTGGGGACTGGAACACAGGGTCTCTGATGGGAATGCTGGCCTCTGTGTAAATAACCCCAGGCCCCTGAGGTAGGGACAGGCTGGGCAGAGCTGTGGGAGCCTCGGTAGCTTGTGCTGGGTGGGAGGGGAAAGGGGAGGCAATGGGATAAGGGATAAGGAGTTGATCTGCGGTTGGCCTTCCAGCAGAGGGCCTTGGGGTGGGGACCCACCACA
>JAQHUG010000114.1:4883147-4940843 GCA_028555095.1 Dicrostonyx torquatus
AAACCATCAGGGAGTTTGTGAGTGCCATTGTTTCTAATCCCCGTCAGATAGAAAAGTTTAGCCTCCCTGACTCTGAATTTCTATAAAACCCTGTGTTGCTGGAGGCTGGCCCCCAGACAGTATCTTCCTTAATCTCTATCCACCTTATCTTTGGAGACCAGGTGTCTCACTGAAGCCAAAGCTCACTGATTAACTAGGCCTGTGGCCATGTGAGCTCCAGGGGTCTGCCTGTCTCTACCTTCCCAGGGTTGGGATGACAAGACTACACCTAGCTAAGTTTATGTGGGTGCTGGGGTCCAAACAAATGACAAGTATTTTACCAACAGAGCCATCTCCCCATCCCCCAGTATCTAGGCCTCATTTTAACAAGATCCCCCAGGTGACTCAGAACACCTGAGCATGTGGGAAAACTGTGATTGGACTCTGGGCCACACTGTTCAGGTGCATTACTGCGGGAGGGGGCTTCCATGGGCAACCAGAGACTGGTGGGTTCCTCTCTCCTGCCTCTTCTGCTCCATCTGATGCAGCTGTGGAAGCAGATGAGGAAAGCTAATCGGATCCCCCAGTTCAGTGCCATTCTGGTGCAGGGCAAGGAACAGCAATGCTGCTGTCTGGTAAGGGCACCTGGCTGGTGCAGACAGGAGCTCATGGCCTCCTGGGCAGGTGAGGATGGTGGTACCCTTCACATCAAGGCTTCACATGCAGAGAACTTGTCCAGGAGCCAGATCATGGCTGGCTGAGCTCATTAAACAGGTCGTGGAGCACACCCAACACTTCCATTCTTTCTTTTTTGAGGGTCTCCATTTCACTATGCAGCTGAGGATGAACTTAGACTTCAAATCCTCCCGCCCCACCTCCTAAGTGCTGGGATTACAAGCGTGTGTACAGCTTTGGGTATGCTACGTAAGCACTCCGCCAACCAAACTACATCCACGGTCCCTAAGTTAGAGTGAGGGAAGAGCCCGAGGGCTCACCATACCCTGCAGAAGGTGCATCGTGTGTGAAGCAGATCTGGGCTGCTTGCCAGGACCAAAGGGTTCAGAGAAACACAAGCTTCATCCGTGGTCCCCTGGTTAGCAGGCTCCCTCATGGGGGCACCATTGTCCAGGCTCTGGGTCCCGCCAGTCCTAATCCATATATTACTTGATAATATATACTACAAAACTCACACAAACACACAGGGTGATTAAAATAAATTGCATTTTGTATCAATATTTTTATCGAGAAATTATACAGGGAAGGCCCACGAGGTCCTTGGGTGTTTTCTTAAATACAAAGTATAAATAACTGTACATGATGCATGGCTCCTCCTGGTGGTCACTCAAAGTGCTTCAGGAGATTTTTTTTTTTCCTTTTTCTTTTTTTGCTGCTCCAAGGGTTCAGGGAAGTATGAAAGGGGAAGGAGGGGTAGGAAGAAGAGGGTGGGAGAGGAAAAGAGAGGTTCAAGCAGTCCACAGTGTTACTTGGTAGGGTGTGTTGACGAAAGTTACAATGTGAAGGACTTGGTGAACAAGGCCCCTGACCAGCTGGGGAGTTGAGTCCATCACTGAACTCTGTGTCAGAAGCTATAATTCCTGGGCTGTCAGAACTTTGTGCTTCTGGGCTGCTCCAAGGCGCTGCCCTTTTTCGCCCCATAGGAGAAGACTGCACCGAAGATATCTTCATGATACCGTTTCTGGCTCTATGAAATGAAACAGAGACCAAGGCGTCAGCTCTGCTGAACCAGCCAACTCTCAGTTCCCAAGTCTAGGCTGTGTAAAACCCTGGGGCTGCAACAGCTTCCTGGCGACACAGGCACTCACTAACCCTGTGCCTTCCTGCTTGCCTGGCTTGCTGCCGTCACTCCCAGGTTCGGTTTCTCCTCAGCTCTGTGCGTGGCCCACCTCAGCCTCTTCCCAAACTTCATGGATGGATGGCGGCCCCACTACCTGCTTCATCCCACACAACGCCAGTGGATGTGAGTTTTGAGATTGGCATATATACGGCAGGCTGTGCGTGCCTCCCTTTCCCCAGGTCTTGAAGTCAGAGTGCACAGCAGCAGGCTGAGGACAAAGCCATCTGTTGCTCTTTATGGACCCGGACATGGGTTCCAAATGATCTGACCTTGGGAGCTTTTCTCCTTGGTGCTAGAGATCAAGTCTGGGGCCTCTCATGTGCTAGGCAAGAACTGAGCTACATCCCCAGCTCTTATTTTCTCTTTTTAAATTAAAAAAAATATATTGACTTCCTGCCTCTGCCTTCTGAGTGCTGGAATTAAAGGCATGCATGTGTCTGGCTATGATTCTATTTTTGCACATGCCCGTGCTCTCGTGTGTGTGTGTGTTGTGTGGCTGTGGTTGTGATTGTATGACTGTATGTGTACATGAGGGCCCTCAGAGGCCAGAAGAGGGTATCAGATTCCCTGGAGCTGAAGTTACAGGCAGGTCGTCCTCTGCAGGAATAGTATGTGCTTTTAACTGCTGAGACATCTCTGCAGCCCCGATGCCCCACACTGACCCCATCACTCTCTTGCTTCAGCTTCCCCAAAGCCTTAGGGTTTACAGGTATGCCGTGCCTCTGCCCCACCTGCTTCTTGTAACCCTTCTGATGTCAAAAATCCGTGAACACATCTGACACACGTTGAACACACTTTGGAAAGCATCTATGATGTCCTTGCTGGTCACCACGTGTCAGAACAATCTGCACCCCGGGCCTTTGTACATGCTGCTCTCCCAACAGAATAGTACAGCCTCTGTGTCGAGGATGCACAAGGCTGATTCCTTACCTTCTTCAGGGACTTTGTTCAAACGTCATCTCCCAGTAACCCCCTTCCACAGCATCTTCACTAGAATAATGCACACCCGCTCTGAGCCTCTCTGTTCTGCTTGATTCTCACCTGAAGCAGCACAATTCTACCTGTTCTATCTCATCAACCCTGCCAGAACGTAAGCGCCCTGTAGGTTGGCTCTTTGCTTTTCTTGTTTGTTTGTTTGTTTTTGAGACAGGATCTCCTGTGGCCGAGGCTGACCTTGAACTGACTTAGCCAATGGGTGATCTTGAACTCTTGATCCTCCTGCCTCTGTTTCCCTAGTGCTGGGATTAAAGGTGTGCACTATCATGTCCTAGGCTATTTGGGGGGGGGGCTGGTTTGTTAATTGCTTTTCATCTCTAACACATAGTAGGCACTAATATAAATGTGGAGCATAAGTCCAAGCCTTAAGGACCGGTTTGGGAACCAGAGAGCCAGAGGGAAAGGGAGAGAGGCCATGTGTCTAGGCTCTCATAGTCAGCACCAGGACCCCTTCCCTCTACAAAATGGAGTAACAGTCATTCTTCCCTCACAATGCCCCTAGAAGTGCAGAAGGAAATGTTACAGGACAGTCCTTGAGCTACTGGAACAAGCCCTGCTACAGAGAGTCCTCCTGAGAGGCATGAGGGCATCCAGCCAGCAGCTCACTGTAAATAAAGTGTATCTTTCCCATAGCCAGTAGGGACAGGTCTCCCAGTCCTGGTGTCCACAGTCCTGCTCTGCTCTATGGGTCCTTTCTGCAGGGGTGTGGGAAGCAGAGTCTATTACTCCGATTCTAGGAAAATACCGGCCAGTCTTCTCAGCTAGCCGGCAGCTAGAGTGAAACAGGAAGTCCCCGCCCCCAGGAGCCCTGCCAGTCAGCCTGCCCCAGGTTTCCGCAGTGGCGCAGAGGGTCTCAGTTCTGGGGCCCTGGGCCGATTCCAATGGCACGTGACCTTCACCTACACCCTTTTCTAGGGTCCCACGGTAACTTTCATACCTTGAGCTGGAAGAAATAGTCCTCAACCTGCTCCTCGCTCAAGTTCAGCTTGGTGGCCACCAGCTTCTTCAAGGCGGTAGCCACATCCCGAGCCATGCGCACATCTCCACAAACATAGAGGTGGCCCTGCTCCCCATGGAGCACGCTGAGTACCTCATTGGCCAGCTCCGTCTGCAGGATGTCTTGAACGTAGACCTAAAAGTAGAGAATATGGTGGCACCAGCCCTGGGTGGTCCCTGTGGTCAGGCACACTGGCCATGAGGAGGGGAGGAGGGGCACTGAGGGCTTCAGTCAGGACTTCCGCTCAGAATACACAAGCAGCCTGGCCAACGGAACCCACGGATCTTCCCCGAGTTCACCTTACTTCAGAAACGCTCCATCAAGCTAGTGGCCCTCTCTGCCCAGAGCTCTGAGATCTGCCTGCCTATACCCCAGGAAGAAGGCGCTTCCCAGCATGTAGCAGCCCCAGCACTGATTTAGAACTAGGGGTGTAGGCGCCCAGGCTCCCATTTATAAGAAAGGTCCTAAGTCGCACATAAAATGGTCAGTGGTCCAGCTGTTGGATCCAAGGGAATCCTCAGGAAAAAAAAGGTTCTGAGCTGAGAGTCTACATTGACTGCTCATGCCCCTGGAGCACAGTGCCTATTTGAGTGAGGACCCTGGTGGAATCAACTCAACAAGAAGATAATGTGGAGCTGAGCATAAAGCCAACCTACAGGACATCTCCCCACACAGCCCTGCACCCAGGGCTGCTGGGCACCTACAGCTGGCCGCATTGAAGATTGTGGATACAGTGTGATTCTCAGACCATTCCAGACTTGGTCTTCTCATCATAGTGCTTTTCAAATCACTTGAGGCTGTGCAGCTGTCTCTCCACTTTGGAGCAGAGGAGGCTCCGAGATGGAGGAGGGTCCCAGAGGGAGGACTGTGTAGCCCAGGGCTTGCTGGGTGGGCGCACTTACCTTGGGCTTGCCTGGCAGCCGGGAGTAGGCTGTATGCACCTGATACAGCACTCCCTTGCGGGCCATCTCCTGCATCTCTTCCCGATAGAGGTGATCCTCCTCCGGGTGCCGGCATCCAAACACCAAGGTCATGCGACCTCCTTTGAGTCCTTTAAAACCCAGAAGGTTGCAGTTACCACAATAGCCACCAGAGGGAGACCCATGACCACCAGGTGCCCAACAGGTAAGTTTCTTATCTGGTGTTATCCCCGTTTTATAGTTAATGGAAGCAGTCTTGAAGAACACGGTTCAGTATCAGTTATGATTATGTCAACACATAGATCTTTTTTTAATTTGCCATATTGCATTTTAATTTTACTTTTTCTTTTTAAAATAGCAGTATAGCCAGTAGGGGCAGGAGGATTGCTGAAAATTCAAGGCCAGCCTTGTCCATGTAGGGAGTTTTTGGTCCAGCCAAGGATACACTACCAAGACCCTGTCCCAGATGTATATATGTAGGTGTGTGAGTGTGTTTAACATGCTAAGGGCATTCTTTTAGTGAAATACCAGAAATTCTGTAGCCTTAATTTGTAAAAACCATCTCTCCTGGCACAACTGTTACATCAAATGCAGGTGGTGAGGCCTCAGGTGTCCAGGACATCCCACCTCCTGAATGCTCTTGACTGTGCTGGACTTCATGTTCACAGTCTTAAATGTCAGACATTGCCAAAGGTTCTACAAAAGCCTCCTGGGATGATTCTAAGCATAGAGATATCCTTTCTTTTGGGCTATTTCTCAAACAAAAAGAAATGTCTATCTGAAATCTATTAATTTCATCTCTTAGCTTTGAGGACGTCTTCACAGGCTCATTCTATGAGTTATCCCATAGACGGTACCAAAAAACAAGGCCATCATTAAACAAAAACAAACAAATGCAGCAAAATGGGCTGGTGCAATGGTTCAGCAGGGAAAGGAGCTTGTCATTAAGCCTAACACATTGAGTCTGGTTCCTGGGACTTATGTGGTGAAAGAAGAGAAGCAAGTTGACCTCTGACCTCCACATGTGCATCCAGACACATGCACCCCTCCAAATACATTTTAAACAGAACAAGGAAGCTGGTGGTGGTGGTGCATGCCTTTAATCCCAGCACTCAGGAAGCAGAGGCAGCTGGATCTCTGTGAGTTCGAGGCCAGCCTAACCTACAGAGCAAGTTCCAGGACAGGCAAAAAAGTTACACAAAGAAACCTTGTCTCAAAACAAAAACAATCCCCCCACACACAAAACAAACCCAAAAAACAAACAAACAAAAAGAACAAGGAGACATGAATGAAGTAGGCAGGCCACAAAGCCTCCAAATCTGTATACCTACCTATGTGATACAGTGTAATAATTTGATGTACATGTGTATGCGTAATGATCATGGTAATTAGCATGCTCCCTTCCTGTACCTCTGTGCTGGGAGTCATGGAACCGCTGTTGCCAGAAACTGCGGAAGGGGGCGATGCCCGTGCCAGGCCCAATGAGGATGCAAGGCAGGGAGGGATCCTCGGGGAGCTGGAAGCCACTGACGCTGCAAGGAGACAGAGGAAGGAGACCTCAGACACCCCAAGCCAGAAGCACATGCAGGATAGGGCCGGCAAGCTGAGCACACGGTATGGCGGTACTGTCAGGGATGGAGGGATATGCCATCTCTAAGCCCTATGCAAAGTTTTATCCTCCCTGACAAGACGTAGCATCTCCCCACACCTGAGACCTCTGGCAAAAGGTCCAGTCTCACTGTACGCTGAACCCCACCACCCATCATCACCACTGCCCTTGTCCTGGACTCCATTACACCTTGTAGTCAGATGGAAAATTAAGAGACCCAGACTCACCCCCCCCCCAAACCTTTATAGGCCAAGGTTTTAGGCCAGTCCTAAATCCTTCCATTATATTGCAGAATCCCAGGCCCAGAGGTTCTTAAAGGGTCCTGAGTGGTGCTTACCTTCGCACAAAGCAGGGCACTGGGTCCTGGGGCTTCAGGTTTTTGATCCAAGTGCTGCAGACACCATGGTGCAGGGGACCCTGACCATCTGCAATGACAGCACAGACCTTACCAACAACCCCTGTGGCCTTTTTGCAACCCAGATGGGTGCTCTTCCTACACTGCCAAACTCCCTTGGGTGCCTCGTTCCTGAATAAGGAGTTACCTTCTCTCCCAGCTCCACACAGATCAGGGAAGGCTGGAAGGGACCTGATGAGCAATTTCTCCCCTTGTCATTGCAGACAGAGTCACAGAGAAGTGAGAGGAACAGGTGACTAAAGACATGGTAGACTCAGGTCCCTGCTCAGGTCCCTCACTCTTGATCTAGAGCATTGGCTCTCAACCTATGGGTTGCAACCCTTTCAAGGGTCAAATGACCCTTTCATGGGGTTGCATATCAGATATTAACATTAAGATTCATAAGGGTAGCACAGTTACAATTATGAAGTAACAATAAAAATAACTTTAAGGTTGGGGGTCACCACACATGAGGAACTGTATTAAAGGGTCTCAGCACTAGGAAGGTTGAGAACCACTGATCTAGAGCATCTCCCAAGTGTTTGTCTAGGGACTTTCCCAGCAGCCCCTGCCAAGGCTCTGCCCACAACAGTGGGATGTGATCCCCCAGGGCTGGCTACTGGAGTGTCCTCATGAAGGCCTTTGCCAGTAGGAGCCCTGGATGAGAAATGGCCTTCCACTTCCCCGTCTCTTCTGGCATCTCTATTCCCCAGCAGCCTTTCCTGGGCCTGTAGACACCCCAGTTTCCTCTGGGTTATAGTCACTTCTTCCTCATGACCAGACACATAGAGGAGGCCTCCAGCAACCTGAATGGTCCTTTGCTTCTGTTCTGTGTAAATTGGCCTTCACAGGGCTCACATGCATCTCATCTCCCACCCAGTGATGAGGTGTGGTCAGTCTAAATACAGGCTCTGCCCAGTATTTGCAAACTGTGTTCTTTACCAAGAAGGGAGGGCTCTGAGATATGGACCCTGCCCAGCCCTTCCAGTTCAGACAGAGCTCAGTTACAGATGTTAGAACAGGGAGCTAAGTCCACCCAGTGCAGGATCCAAGGCTAAGTGGACAGATCACTGGACCCCTTCGTCTATGGTAGCTCCACACACACCCACCTACTCTCTCAGAATATCCACTGTTTATAGCCACACACAGCAATTTCTCTAAGATTTCCATGCCTGAACCCTTTACTGGCTTTATGCCTACTCTATGAGGACAGGGCCTGTTGGCAGAGTTCCCACACCCAATGTGGGTCCCAGTATGGAGGTGGGACATGGTCATCACAGAATAAGAACAATGGGGGCGTGAACAGTCTGTACCAAAGTTTCCTGCCTTGGGCTGAATCATTAGGGTCCTAGGAATAACTGGGTTCCCCAAGTGTTCAAAGCTCTGCACATCTGAGTCTGTTCCACAGTCAGAGTCTATAACGGTGGCCCAGTACTTAGCTTCAGAGCTAAACTCCCTGTCTCTAGGTCTCCAGTTATTAACAGGATGACTCAGAACAAGTGGGTTAACCACTCCATGCCTCTTTTCCTCCCTTGTAAAAGGCACATGGATGGCAGACAAAGGGGCGAGCTTCATGCCTGCCTCCTGACAATGTGTCCTACACAGCTTCTCACATTAATGATAACTCTGGCAGGTGACCATCACAGCACCATGTAGCTGATAGAGACCGAAGCTCGGAGGTGTTGAGCTGCTGCCAAGGTGGTCAGTTAATTTTGGCCATCAACTTGACACACCCAGAAAGAGGGACTCTCAGTTGATAAATTGCCAGGCTGGCTCATGGGCATGTCTGGGGGCAGATTGTCAATAATGGAAGAGAGTCTAGCCTATGGTGGGTCATGCTGTCCCTGGGCAGGTGATCCTGAGTTGTATAAAAAAGTAGTTGAGCAAGCCTGAGGGAACAAGCCAGAAAGCAATACTCCTCCATGCTTCAAGCTCCTGCTTCGGTTTCCCTTGACGATGGACTGTAACCTGAAAGCTAAACAAACCCTTTCTTCTCCTAAATTGTAGTGGAGGTGACCATGGTGTTCATCTGTCACAGCAACAGAAAGCAATCCAGTACAGCTGCCCTCAAAGTAACAAGTGCAGATGACGTCAGAGTCTGCCTGCCTCACCTCGGGTCCGATAGGTGACCACGGCCACAGTGAGGTGGACCTCTGAGGGGGTGTGGTCCTGGGAGGAGCTGATGGAGTAGAAGCGAGGCTTCAGAATGGGGAGCTGAGACAGCAGGAAGGCAGCAGGCACACGCAATGACGGGAACTCTTCCAGCACCTCCAGGAACGTGGGGCTGTTGCTGAACTTCCAATCATTGTACTCTGAAGGCTGAAAGCCAAGGGCAAAGTAAGGGATTAGGGGAGCTGCCATGTGTAGGGGAAGGAGCTCTCCCACCCAATATTCATCCATTCACTCGACAGGGCAAGGAGGGCGCTGTCCAGGGTGCTGAGGCCACTATTTTGGAGGGGAAGCAAGGACCTGGGGTGGCCAGTAGCATTTCTCAATTGTGCCTAGAAATATATTAAGGTGGTGATGAGGCAATATTGCAACCCCAAGCTAGTCAGAAGACTGAGGCAGGAGGATTCCAAGTTCAAGGCCAGCAGGGGCTACGGACTAGGTTGAGAGTTAGCCTGGATAACTTAGTGAGACCCTGCCTCAGAATAAAAAATAAGAGAGATGGGAGTTTGTCCCCGTGGTAGACCACTTGCCTGGAATATATGAAGGCCTGAGGCCAACTCCTAGTGCCCACAAAACAAGGACAAAAGCAAAACCAAGACCAAGCAACACAAATAAAAACACAGAAACCTCCCCAATATTAGCACCTTATGGGCAGGGCTCAATGCCCTATTTTGAGAGAGAGGGGAATGGAGGCAAGGTCTTACTATATAACCCAGATTGGCTTTGAACTCTTTTGCTGGCCCAGGCTGGTTCTCTAACTCACCATCCTCCTGCCTCAGCCTCTTGAGTATGGGGGTCACAGGCATGCACAACCATGTCCAGCTCGATCACTTCCTTATTACACTATGATTTGGAACCAGTTGGATCTGGGCTCAAATCACGGCTAGATGTCCCTCCTAGCTTAGCCTTAGTCCTCGTGGAGTGAAATTGATACAGCTTTCACGCAGGGATGTTGAGGTGATGCTACTGTGCCCAGTGTCTCTTATAGAGACAAGCGTGTCACTCCACTAACCCATTAACTCAGCTGCCTGCCTGCCATCACATCCATTGGCCCACACATTTGTTCCACATTTGGGAAGACAAAGGCCACCCGCGGAGGCTGACCCTCCATGGGGCACGTTCAAGGAAGTGCCCTTTGGTTATGTGTTGACTACTCTTCACTGTGAACTGGATTTAGGATCACCGTGGAAACGCACCTCTGTGAGGGTGTTTCTAGAGGTTTGACTGGGGAAGACCCACCAGGAATTCCCCTGGGTTGAGGCTCCAGATGAGAGGAAAAGGAGAACATGAGCCAGGCTTCTGCATCTACCTTTCTCTGCTTCCTCACTCCGGAAGTGAGGTGACCAGCCACCCACACTTCTGCTGTCGTGACTCCCCACCCTGATGGACTGGACCCTCCTCTCCTTAACTTGCTTCTATCATGTATTTTGCCAGAGAAATGGGACTTGAATACAGGGCACATCATACTGGCTCTCAGAGAAACTCATTCACTTGGTACTACCGTGTACTAGAGATGGGCAGCACAGGATACTCAGCCCCCACCAGACATGGACGAGTCACACCTAGGGCCTCGCAAGGATGGTCTTAGAGGTCCCTCTATTCTATGAAATCCCCAGCTTCACCCTCAAGCCAGACCCTCACCTGACACAGGGCCTCCAGCCTCTGTCTTTCAGCCTCGTCTGTGGCCAGGCGGGCCAGCTTGTGGAGCTGCAGCTGGGTGGGAGGGGTAGTGATGTCCAGGAAGTAGGTGAGGGCTTGGCTGAGCGAGCAGGGGGGCAGCCTCTTGTCCTTGACCCAGTAGCTGCCTGAATGGAAGGAGGGAGGTATCAGGATGGAGAAGGCCCAATCTGGGTCTCTCAAAAGACTCCTATCCCCCAGCTTCAACGAAGGGAAGGCTCTGACATCATGGCCTCAGAAAGAGCAAAGATCAGGTACTGGTGCTGAGACAGGGCTGCCAGGACAGGATGATTGATTGCTCCAGGTGGGCTGATCAATTGCTTCAGGTGGGCTGATTGACAGCTCCCACCTAGGCACCCATATTGACATTGTTCTGACAAACTAATCATGCCTTTTTGTGCCCCCTACTTGTGTCTCTGACACCCTCATGAGAACTACAAATTCATAGTGACTAAGTTCACTGGAGACTGATGCATGTCCTAGAGGCTAACTGCTCATTTGGAGAAAGGTTCACAGCTCCAGTCCCCTGAGGTATTAAATCAAGAGGCTCCAGTGGATAGATGGGTGTAAAATGAAATAGCCAGGCTTCAGGGGTTCCAAGAGACACTTGCAGAGCATCCACAGCACAATCTGGGGTCAGCAGACCCAGGTTCAAACTGGCTCCCCACTTCCCAGCTGAGTGTCTGAACCCTGTGGTCTCTGGATGCTTTCTTGAGAAACAGATGTGAAAAAGGCTGGGCTGACACTGGCAATGAGGAGAACCATGCTTGGGAAAGGATGGCACGGTGCTTTGTCCACAGCTGTTCACGGCATGTTGGCACATTACTCTCCCCTCCCTCACTTCCTTCTAGGGAAAAGGATTGTATATTAGTGGCATCTCATCTGGACCACATCTGCATCCTTACAGACCCAAGAATGCCTCAAATCCCTTGTCTCTAAGTTTCAGGCTGACTCACTTTCTCCCAGGTGATGGTGACACTACCAGGTTTTGCTTCTCTGATACCTCCTCTGAGATAAGAGGACACACTCGAGGAGGCATCACTACCAGTGGAGACCAGAGTTTCCCCCATGAGCTGGGACTGGAGTACACCAGAACAGACATAGTCCCCAGTCCTTGGGGATGGGAGTGAGGAGGGTAGGTTTTTCTGGGGGCCTGGGGCTCACCGCTCTCATCCTGCACCTCCAGGCACACGGTTTGGTGGGGCGAAGGGCAATCCACAACTCGTTCCAAGATCCCCTGGACCAGGGCCACCTGGTTGCCTGGGAAAATCCCGAGGTGTTCCCCAGGCAGATAGCTGGGGCCTTGGCTGCCCTCGAAGGAGAGTTGGACGAGCAGGGTGGTACGGCTGCAGAAGAAAACAGGAGCCCTGCATACCTGCAGCTTTCCCGGGGATAAGCACTCTCCCGCCACCTTCCTGCTGGCTTCCTCCAGCTTTGGTCACCAACCAAGGTTTGTGGCAGGACCTCCCCTCAGTTGGGGACCCTCCGAGCTTTAGAGTTTCCCAAAGGAGTTTGGCCACAGCTCTCCCTAGCAAGGGACCGAGCCCATAGGGTTTGGCCACAACTCTGCCACAAGAAGCATCTCACTCAGGGTGTGTGAGCATTGGAAATAGCTTTTTCTTCTCTCTAGAACAAATCTTGTTCTCATTAGAACTGAGGCTAGTCTCCCCAAAGGGTAGGAGTGAGGGAGAGGAAAGACAACACAGGTACAAACTACAGGTCACCCATGGCCCTCATCTACCCAGCTGAGAGCTTTCCATCCTTGTCAAATATTCTCACAAAAGATCTGAAGACCCAAATGGTCTGACTGTCCCCTGGTCACCCCTTTCAGTGAGAGTCCAAAGAGGAGGGTCAGTGGGGCAGAGACCAGATTCCCAAACTGGGCAATGGCAAAGGTGCCAAGGACTAGCAGAGAAGCTGGTCCCGAAGGCGGCATCCTCAGCAGGCATGTCTCACCTCCTCATCTACAGACTGACTCGCTCTGGTCCTTTATTCACCCCAGAGCAATCTTGGAGCACCAGCCAGCCCTGCCCATCCTTACCTGGACTTCCTACTCTGCAGATTCTGCTGTGATTTCAGTCTCATGGTGAACACATTCTTGGCGTGTATACTGCTGAGAGCTGGGGAGACAGAGATAGGATGGCATGGGGCTCCAGTGCGCTCTCTCTCTCTCTCTCTCTCTCTCTCTCTCTCTCTCTCTGTGTGTGTGTGTGTGTGTGTGTGTGTGTGTGTGTGTGTAGCCCCTGTGGGGGAGAAGGCCCTGTGATGTGGTGGAGGAAGCCCCGTAAGCTGAGTGGAGTATCCCTGCAGGCTACCCTTGCTCTTGCTGTCCTGAGGTAGGACCTGTAAGGTTTTCCTTTCCTGCTAGTTTTGAATCACAAGTAAACAAAGACCCTGGGCCTGTCTGGATGTGCTGACACAAGTCTGTGATGCCAGCACTTGGGTGCAGAGGGAGGAATCAGGAGTTCGAGGCCATTCTTGGCCACGTAGCAAATTTGAGAACAGTCTAGGCCACATGAGATTCTGTCTCAGTTCCCTACTTCCACATAAACACAAAGAAGGGAAAAAGAGTCACAAAAACTAAACAACCAGAAGGATCCCGGATGGACAGTGGCTGGGAGATGCAGTTTAGATGTTGAAACACAGAAAGTCTTGGGACACCTATGTAGTTTAGGGATTTGGGATTCACAGACCATGGCAGAGGTAAAGCTAGGCATGTTCTAAGGTGCAGACTCCCAGGATGGGCAGAGCTGAGCCAGTCACCCCATGTGACTTCCTTTGGGAGACTGACTCCAGCCACCTGGTCCCCCACACGCTACCCCACACTTCATGTTCTTGAGCTGTAACTTCTCTGGGTTTGCCATAGGCCAACTGGCAGGACAAGTGTCATAGGCCAGTTCGTGTGGCTGGCACAGTGCCTGGGGGAGTTGCCCCTGCCACCCACCCACTGATGCCGGCTCCCTGCTCTCACTACACTCTCTCAAGCCATGCCTTAACCCAGGCAGGAAAGACCAGTAGTGCGCAGAGGGGCTGGTACCTTTGTTGAGGTCTAAAGGCTCCGGGCTCTGGGTGAGCCTGTACTGCTGTGGCTCCCATATTGCATTGGAAGTGTAGCGTTTCGGGATCTGAATGTGATGTTTGCTTCGAACATCAAACGTCTCACAGGCCGCCTGGAAAGTTAGGCAGAGTGGCATTCATTATCACCATCACCACCCTTCACCGTGGGTCAGACACCGAATGGATGCATCCCCAAACTCCTAAGTGTGTCGTCTGATAGGAACTGAAGGGGCTCAGAGAAGCCCAGGTTCGGTACACAGCGGCCATCGATATTATAGCAAATGTTAAAGCTGCCATCATATTCTTATCCTCTTCCCACACAGTGAGGGAGGCCCAGGGCTTCCCTATCCTGATAGAAAACCTCACGGAGAAGACCCAAGTCTTCTGGGCTTCCAATTGCTGTCCTTTCACTGCAGAGATAAGCTTCCTCCATCTACAGGGCAGAATCCAGAAAGAAGATTGGAGGAGATAACAGCCAGGTCATAAGAGGTCAGCAGTGTGGTCCCTGACCCTGTCTCTGAAAAGCTGGGAGACTGAAGCAAGGCACCACTACTCTGAGGTGGCCAGGGCTACCAGGAGGAAAGTCCTTAAGCCAGAAGTTCAGGACGGGGAGTTGAACTGCCTTCTCCCACCTGGATCAACACCCCTGAGTGACACCCTCCTGGTGGGGTGGGATTTGGGGAGAGCTGCTTTGACTTGAGACATCAGGCCCATAGCTCTGGCCTACACCTGGCAGAGGTCATGACCACCGGAACACCAGGCTCAGGTGTGTTTGGCCTGAACACATTACGTTCTGTCTGACTGGGAACTGACCCGGAAGGTTTGCACAGCCCAGCCGCGGAAGGCGTCCTCTTGCCCACTGAGTTCATCCCCTTCTCCTGTCGGGACAAGCTGAGACGCTCCCAGGTGGGATAGCTTCTGGTCGATGTCATGAGCAAAGGCACAGAACTGAGGGTACATGCTGGAGCCAAGGCCAAACACGGCATACCTGCAAGGAGGACACGGGTGGAGACTGAGGATGCGTGGTAGCCGTAGCCATGCTCTGCTACTCTCCCACGCCCAAAATCTAGCCTTCTTCAGTCATGTGACTAATGCCCTCTTGGACTGCAGACCCGCAAGAGGGACTTGGTTTCTGTGTCTTGATCCTCAACCCACTTAGAAGACAAAACTCAGACCAGGGCCTTTGCCCTTGGACATCTCTGAGAAGACATCCTGTGTACACCCACTTCCATGGTCTGATCCCATATGGCCTAGGAGACAGGTCGTGAGACAGGGCTGTGAGAAGGTGCCTCACCTGAAGGTGTGGGCGAGTTCTCTCAGCATGAACAGAGCTTTCTTCAGAGTCTACAAAGACAAAGGATCAGAGTTCTCAGGGCAGAGTCCACAAACCCACTGTTTGCCTTTCCCATTGTGGTTCATTTAAACCCTGGCCACACCGAGCAGGCAAAGAATCCAGATCCTTGGGGCAAGCCACTGGACAGGTCCAGTTGCCCCTCACCCCAGCTGTACCAGCTCACTGCCTCCTGCAAGTTCCTCCCCATGCAAGCTGTGATACCTGCACATGCACACACATGCATACACATACAAAACAAGCAAACAAATAAATAAATGTAATAAAGTTTATCTCCTCAAATAACCTAAAAACATAAAGTCTGGTCCATTCACAAGAAGACATTGTGTGCCATTGGGAAAATGGCATAAGAAGGACCCAGAGTGGCCTGAGCACTTACTTCCAATGCCCTCTTCAGGTCATGCCCTGTCCCCTGGATCTCTTTTCTTGATTGTCCCAAGCCCCTTTTTCCCCCAGATGACCAGGTCCCCGGCCACCCACCTGCCCATTGCTGGGGCAGTCTCCGTTCCCAAACGTGCTTGTCACCACCAGCAACAGTTGCTCCTCTTCTAAAGCGCTTGCCTTGTACTGGTTCATGCAGATAACCTGCATGGAACACAGGAGACATCAGCCCTCCACACTCCCAGGAGGCCCTCCACACTCACCCCAGACTCCTTCCTCCTAAGTGTGTACCTTGGTGTTGAAGGCATAGCTGAACAAGGCTGCCAGGTCCCGGGCTAGCACTTCGGACTTCCCTGTCTCAGTAGCAAAGAGGACTGTGGCTCTAACTCGGGAAGCCATGACCTTGCGCATCAACATGGAAGCAAAGAACACCAATCTGTGGGGACAGACAGACAGACAGATGCTGTGTTGAGTCAGCTCCCAGAAGAGAAGGGAAAAGGGACAGCACCGGGGATGGTAGGGGAAGCATCCCCCCACTTTTCATTGGCTGGTGGCCCCTGTACACCTTGATTCAGTCCCTTTGGGACATTTGGAACAACAGAAGCAAATGAGTCTCAGAATTGGTGTCTAGAGTTTGGGGAACCAAAACCATAAAGAACATTCTCCATATGTCCCACCCTTCATGGCAGACCCAGGGAATGGAGTCTGTGAACAGGGACACAGTGCAGACAGCAACACTGCCCACGTCCACATACTTCACCAAGACTCTGAATCGGATCTCTCTCCTCCTGGGCCTCAGCTTCACGTTCTGCCAGATGTGTGTCTTCCAGGGCTCGATCTGCAGGAAAGAAGGGAATTATGACAGTGGCAGATGTTTGGGCTAGGACTTGAGGATGCTGGGGAGGCAGAGGATCCTCTATAGCATTCATGGAAGCCCATGGCACCCATATCACCAAACCTCAGCAAAACTCAGAGTGGCACCTTTCGGGTCCCACATGGAGCCACACAGCAGTGGGCACTTGGCTTTCTTTGTTAATGTCCAAGAAGATAGAAGCCCACTTGCTTTTAGTATCTCTTTGTTGGGGACACTAGATAATGTAGTCTCATCTGGGCAACTTAGAGAGGACAAGGTGGCCCTCAGCAGGCATGTGCTACCCTGGGCAGTCACACTACATAGTCTCCGCAGCTGAGCTACAAGATGGGGAAAGTGGGGAGGCTTCCCCCTGACCTGATAGTAGTAGAACGGAGAAAGGACGTAGTTCAGCATCTCCTGGTGGAACACAGGGGTGATGCTCCCAGACATTGGAGGGACCAGCCAAATCCAGTCTGCAGGGCAGCCTCCTCGGGCCCGGTACTCATTCTGCATGTGCTTCATGAAGGACTCTGAGGCTGTGTGGTGGTCCATGATGGTCACGTTCTGCTTCTGAAGGAAGATGGAGTGGACTTAGATAAGGGCAGCAGGAGGAGAGTTGGAGGGCTGCTGCCCCGGAGAGCTGAAGGGTGGCTGCCCCGGAAGGTGGGTGATCTATGCAATGGCTCTGCTGCTGCTCCTGGTCCTCTACTGATTGCTACAGAAATACACACAGGTCCAAGCCCACAGATTTGAACCCCGAGGCCATCATCACAGCCATTCACATGGTGGCCAGCCCTCAGTCACATGATAGCTTCCCCCAGATCCTCTAGGAGCATCAGGAAACTCCATGCATTGCCAACAAACAGCGAACCTCAGATGGGGGCCACTCACACAGCACTGCCTTGTTTCAGATAAAGAAAATATGAACTCAAAGGCGGTACACTCAGTGGAGGGCTTGCCTGGCATGCACAGGGCGCTATGTCTATAATCTCAGCACCCTGTACAGGCAGAGGGTCAGAAATGCAAGGTCATCTGTAGCTGCATAGGGAGCTCTAGATCAGCCTGGGCTACAGGAGATCCTGTCTCCAAAACAAGCAAATACAAAACTCTCCTTGTCATTTGTGGGGACAGGGAGGACCAGAATATAGGGGAGATAAGCTACCCACTGCTTGCAGCTAGAGGACCGGAGGTCTGAACTAGCCTAGAATGAGCCAGTAAAAGCAGCTGTGCCCTCAAAGTCTGGAGATCCATTCAACCAAGAGAAATTTGCTTTATGACTGGGAAGATGGCTAAGTGGATAAGGGTGTTTGTCACCAAGCCATATCTGAATCCCATCCCAGGAACCCACACAGTGCTCCGACCTCCACACTAAGTAAAGAAATGTTTAAAAATTTTTTTTGAAAGAGAAATATGTTTAACATAGTGGTCAAAACACTGCCTTCTCATTAGCCGTGTGACTTGAGCTACGAGATCTTTAGCTGTGACAACCATCAGCTTCCTTGTATGTGAAGTGGGAGGCAAAGTTCCTGTATCTGTTCCTCCATCGTGAGGCTGTTGAAAGAATGTGAAGCAGCACACGCTCTCAGTGGGTGTTATCTGCTCCAGGCCGGCTGCCGCATACTGTGACGGCCACAGGCAAAGGAGAGATGGCACAGGTCTCCAAGTGCTGCCCGCAAACAGCAAGTCACTTGGGGAGGCTGAAGGATGTCAGTCATCTTCATAAGGCCTGGTGGGATTTGTGGTGGAGGCAAGCAAAGGCTGCTAGGGAGGGGCAGTGGAGAAAGCCTAGTGTCAGTGATAGGCCCCGGGGGGAGATGGGAGTCAGGACAGCTGCAAAGAGAGGTGGGTTCAAGTTGGCCGAGGGAGGGGCATTCCTGAGGGAAGATGCTGTACAAGCCAAGGCCTGCAGCTGCCGTCAATACTCATCTAGCCACACTTAAAACCCATTTGCAGCTGCTGCCTATCTCCTGATAGGGCTCTGTTCTGGGGGTCGTCACAAGATGAAAATATTGTCAGTCAAGATACATTGAATGGGCACTAGATGGTTGCCACATTAAAAAATGAACATCCCAGATGTGATAGCTAACACCTGTGATCTCAGCACTCTGGATGTGAATGCAAGATCAGAAGTTACCATGTGAGTTTGAGGCTACAGTTCATGATCCTAGAGAAGCTAAGTAATAAGGTGAACCAAAGAAAAACATATATAGACCCACCTGGAAATTGGAAACAGACAAGATTGCCTGACAAAATTGGGAACATGGGGGCGACCTTCTTGCCAGAGCCTCTACCCACCCCTAAGACGCCTGACATACCTGGAAACTGTGGAGCACAGCCACATTGATCTCTGTGACAGCTCGGTCTTTCCAGAGGGAGGCCAGTGTGTGGGTCTCTAGGCCCATCCTTCTGCCCACTTCCTACAGAAGACAAGAGTTGAGAGTGAGATAATTTTGGGGACCCACCCACCCACCTGTCTGCTCCCCCAGCTAGCCCAGCTGGGTAGTCACCTCCAGGATGTTGTAGCGCTGTGTGTCACAAAAGTCTCGAACTCCAATCTCTGTGCCCATGTACCAACCATTGAAGGGGCAGGCTGGGAATTCAAGGCCACCCACTTCCAGCAGCATGTTGGCCACGGCAGGCAGGGCATACCACTTCAGCCCGAGCTCCTGGAACCACTCGTACCTGGGAGGGAGAGCCAGCTGCAATTAGGGTCTTCTTTGCCTGCTCCCCTCAATAAGAATAACTGAGTTCAGCAAATGAGTCAACCAAAGAAATTCCTTCTTTTTTTTTTTTTTTTTTTGACAGGGTTTTATATCCCAGACCCCCAGACCGGCCTTGATTTTATGTAGCTGAGGGTGGCCTTGAATGCCTGATTCTCCCGACTCCTATCTCTAAAGTGCTGGAATTACAGGGATGCATCTTCAAAGCCAGTTTACGTAGTGCTGGGGATCAAAGTCAGGGCTTTGAGCATACGAAGCAAGTATGCTTAACTGAGCCATGTTCCCAGCACTAGAAAAGTCCGTTTTAAGAGTTGATCTCAGTCACCCCACCGGGAGAGATAACAGGGAATACTAGGGGTCATTCATTTAAAAATAAGGCACTCCTTTAAGCAATCATTCATGCAAGTGGTCAGGCATATGGCAGGCTAAATGCTGAAACTCCAGCACAACGCAGCGAGCAGTTAAGGACTCTAGCATCAGACAGCTGGGCTCAGGTTCTGCCTCGGCACTGACTAGGGGGCTTTTAGCTCTCGGAGCCTCAGTATCCCCATCATCAACATAGAGCCAACAGCATCAAACTCATGGGATTATTGCAACATAGCGTCATTCATTGGCTAGTTAGTCATTCCACAAATACCTATAACTAAGCACCTACTATGTGCCCTGCGCCTTGTAGACAGTGGGGATATACTAACGAAAATCAAGATTCCGTTCTCAAGGAAGCTACAGCTCAGCATCTAGACTATAGACCACAATGAAGTAAACCAATACACCATAAGAAAATGAGAAACAGTGTGATGTTAAGTTGAAGGTGGACGGTCAGGAAAAGCTTCTCAGAGTTCGTGGTGATGTCATAGGAAACACCTTCTGATGAGAAGATTTGAGCTTCTCAGAATTCCGAGGAAAGGTCATATCAGGCAAAGAAGCAGTGCAGAGGTCCTGAGGCAGGAGTGAGTTCAGTGTATTCAAAGGACAGGACAGTCAGTCCAGGGCCATCCGGTTAGTAAATCTCCATATATGGAGGTATTTTGCAGAGGTTCAGTCAGTTATGTTCTTAAAGTCCTTGAAGCCCTACACTTCCTCCATCTAGGAGGGGGTCCTTTTCCTAAGAAAGTTGGGAGGCCATTGAGATGGCTCAGTAGTAAAGGCCATCAAGCCTGATGAGCTGATTTCAATTCCCAGGACCATATGGTAGGAGAGAATCAGCAATTGGCCTCTGACCACACACACACACACACACACACACAAACATAAGCACACACTACATATATCATACACACAAACACACACACACAACATATACCACATGTACCATACACATAGTACACATACCACACATACAAGACACACGCTATGACTATAACCATACATGCATATCACACTTCAAAAATGCAAGCAGGGCTGGAGAGATGGCTCAGTGGTTAAGAGCATTGCTTGCTCTTCCAGAGGTTCTGTGTTCAGTTCCCGGCAACCACATGGTGGCTCACAACCATCTGTAATGGGGTCTGGTGCCCTCTTCTGGCCTGCAGGCATATACACAGACAGAATATTGTATACATAATAAATAAATAAATAAATATTAAAAAAGAAAAAAAAATGCAAGCATACCACACATACACACATAAAACATAAACACATACCACATGCACCATATATACCACACACACCATACACACAAACACACACACAGAAACATAAACATACCACACACACATATACAAGCATATCACACATACAAACAAACCACATATATAATCACACATACCACACACTACAGATGCAAACATACCATACCACACATACAACAACACACACTACATACACAAACAGGCACACACATCATACATCCATGCATGTGCACTAAATAAATGTCAGAAAAATTTTAAAAAGTGTTGAAAGAGCCAGGTGGTGATGGCACATGCCTTTAATCCCAGCATTTGGGAGGCAAAGGCAGGAAGATTTCTGAGTTTGAGGCCAACTTGGTCAACAGAGTTCCAGGACAGCCAGGGCTACACAGAGAAACCCTGTCATGAGAAACCAAAAACAAAAGTGTTGGGAGGAGTGCAAAGGCCTGGCTGTGCAGACAGAGGTTCAAGGGCTCTCCCAAAGGCACTGCCTCCCAGGTTCTCAGGTTCCTGTCTGCTAGGCTGCTGCTCCCCTCAGTCCCCATCTGTGACTCCTCATAAAGTTGAGGCTGGAGAGGAAAGAACACAGCTGCTGCAGAGGGCAAGCCAGCCTTGTAACATCTGAGGACTACCTGAGGCTGGGTTTTGGAGGAAGGCAAGCATCCCCGCCCCCAGGAGGGATACATGCATAACCTGTACCCTTGGTGGTGGCTTACTTGGGATGCTCCATGGTCACCTCCAACACAAGTTCAGGAGGGATTTCAAAGACCTCTGGATCTTGGCCATCAGCCTGCAGGATCAGAGGCAGCACATCAAAGCGGCCATAGCGCGGCTTCCAGCCCAGGTCAATGCACAACTGCAGGAGAGAGAGGCATATTGAGTCTACAGCCATGGCAACTGCATCTGTTCTGGGTTCCTGCCCAGAGGGACGCGTCAGAGACTGAACAGGTACCTGGGTGAACTCCAAGCTGGCAGGGTCCCCTCTGATGGTGCCATCAGGCATCTGGTAGCCAGCATACCTGATGAGCTGTGAATTCCAGATCCGGAAGTCGTGCTTCCCATCGCTTCGCTGGGGGAACACTGTGATGGCAGACCTTCCCCAGGACAGAGATATTGCAGTTTACCAACTGTCCCTGGCTGGAGTGGGACAGGGGCTCCCAGCCAGTTCCCCCTCCACTCTTCCCACTCTGCAGTCCCTATACCCCAATCAGAATGAAATCACTCCCTGACAATGACCATCCTCCTCCAGTTCCTCCCCATCCTTTGGGACCAACAAAGAGACCACCACTCTAGGGAGCTTTGTGTCCCTTCCACACGTTGGCTTTCATTGCCAATGCTTCTCTTCTCACAGTTGGTGGCTGTTTGGCAGTCATAGGTTTGCAGTTGACTGCAGCTGCATTCTGGGGTCTCAGTCACCTCTGCATCTCACCCTGCTACCTCCTGGCCCCTGGCCCCTGGTTTAGTCCTGTGCTGAGTCCCCATCAGGTGTGCACCAAGTATTTGCTGGTCACCAAAATGAGCAAATGACAGATTCAGTGCGCTGTTCAGTCCTATCAGTGTTGTGTGTGTGTGCACGTGCGCGCATGTGCGTGCATGCATGCGGGAGATGACAAGGAGCATACAATGTCAAGCAGTAACTCTCATATCTAAGAGAAATATCAAAGCAAAGGTGTAGCCAGAAAATCAGTATTGTCTTCCCAAACAGGGCAGAAGTACCTTTTATTGTGTTTGTTTGCTTTTGTTTTGAGACAAGGTCTTACTATGTAGCCCTGGCTGCCTTGGAACTCGCTATGTAGACTAGACTAGCCTTGAACTCACAGAGATCCCCCTGCCTCTGCTTCATATGTAGACTCTTTTTAAAACAAGACAAGGTCTGTCTATGTGGCCCAGACTGGTCTGGAACTCAAGTCTGTCCTCCTGCTCCAGTCAACCCACTACTAAGATTATAGATATGTACCACCAAGCCCAGCTAAGAAATTTTATTCTTTGTTTTTGTTGTGTTTTGTTTTGTTTTTGAGGCAGGAACACGTGGAGCCTAGGCTAGCCATGAACATGCCATGTAGCTAAGGATCACTTTGAACTCTTGGTCATCCTGCATCTACTTTTTTCACATGTGCTTGGATAATAGGCACACGTGAGCATGGCCTGCTAGAAGTGGCTTCTTAAAGACATTGCTACCTCATGGTTCTAAGTTAGAAGGAAAAGAAATATCTGGGCCTGTGACAGAGGCCAATGGGGAAGAAGTCCCTGTTACTATCCAGAACTAAGCCTTACTCTTTTGTCTCCCCCTAGTTTCTCCAGGCCCCTAGTTTCTTTTTAGGGCCCCTCCCCTAAGCCCTCTAGTCTATTCTGCCTGAGACTGGCAGGGTGGGACCAGCACAGCTGGGAAACGGGCCTCACCTGATGTTGCCGTTGTTGGTGGCATAGAGCACGTGTCTACAGATGTGCTGGAACATGTCCTGGGCAGAGCTACAGCTCCGGGCATCAAAGACCTGCATACAGCCCAAGACCATGCCATGGAAGACTGTGAGGACAGAGGCTTGGGGCTGATAGGAAGTCCTCAGGGAGAGAGGACAGCCTGCATACCATTGCCCAGCAAACACACATGGCTCCACTCTCCCTCTGCATCTTCAGAGCCCATCACTAAGCTGCCCTACTCACCACTGCTCTTGAGATGGGGAACATAGAATACCACTCAGAAGGCCCTAGTAAAACTCTTGGGGAAGAGTGTCTGGCTTTAAAACACCAAAAGGCAGGGTCCCCACAGTCCCAGTTTGGATCTTTGCCATGGGAGTGTATGCCATCGTTGAGTCTCCTAGATTTTCTCAATCCAAGTGCACTTGATAGGACCCAACAAAAAAAAATGACCCTCCAAGGAGACGATGGCCTAGGAGGTTAGGATAAATAAAATGTTCTCTAGGAGCCAAGAATGTAAACACTGGAGGCAAACACTTGCAGCACCAAGGCCTCGGGAATAAGACATCCAAGGTTGCTTATTTCATGGTGGCCTGTGGTCTTCCACGTTTAATATGAGAGAGGGTCTTCAAGAGACCCCGGTGCTAAAATAAGCTTCCAGGCTCCTAGAGGGGGGCCTGGGATACCCCATCTCTGGGTTTGACTGAAGTCTGAGGAGCCCTGGCCACTTGCTCTGTCTGTTTCCTTCTGCTCTCCCCGTAAGGCTCACCTGCAGGTTGGCCCACTGGATCCTGCCGATGCAGCGAGGGGCGTTCCTCCAGGCCAGCTTGGTGGCAAAGATGAGCTCATCCCGTGTCAGCTGGTAGGTTCCTGTTGTTTCTATGTCCTTTGTTACGGCTTCCACCCTGGCCAGATGTTCCTCTATTTTTGCCCTGGGGAACAGGAAGCCATCAGGAAGATCAACAATAGCAGGACCTTACATGGGGATTAATTCAATCCCCAGAAATCAGTAACTGAATTTGGACACCAAAAGAGCAAACTGTCTCCCTTGAGACACTGTCCCCTGTAGGGCTGGCTTTGTGACCCACTCTTACAAGGAACCAGTTTCTAATCCTCTGCCATCTCCATTTTGAAGCTCTTAGTTCTGGTGGAACAGAATCACACTTTCACTTCTACGCTGGACCCTGCAAGTTGTCATCACTGTCATCGCCGTTGCTGTAGTTGTCATCATCATCACCATCGTCTTGAGACAAGGTTTTGTTATGTAGCCCAGGCCAGCCTAGAACTTCTGGCCCTCCTTTATCCACCTCCCAAATACCTGGGATTGCAGATGTATGCCACCACAAGTAAGTTAGTAGCTACTGTCATGTTTACTTTGCAATCAAAGGTCTTTACCAGGCCCAAGAACATAAGCCTGGAAACAGAACTGAAGACGCAGACCCAGGTGGTCTCGCTGCCAATGCCAGGCTCCTCACAGTGGACAGGACCTGTTCTACCTTCCACCCAAGGGAAAACTGTAGCCTCGAGGGCACCTCAGAAAGCAAGGCAGGCCCAGACAAGACCTGAGGTCAGGACTCAGCCTGAAGGACACTACAGCCCACCCAAAGGAGCCACACGCAGTGATTTAAGCATACTTCAAAAGTATTCCAAGGGAGAGGGACAGTGAAGCACACCACAGTAACCTTGAGATTTCCAACCAGCACTGCCACAGGCTTTCGAAAGGGTGACACAAACAAAATTATTTAAAGAATGAACTTGTGATTAAAGGCAGTGGAGACTTGGAATGGAACAGACTTTGGGGCAGGCAGAGGGTCTTAGCAACTCCTTTTTGATTACAGAAAGACTCAGAGACTCAGTAATGTTTGTCCCCAGAGATCCCTGTTAAGGGGGACTTCTGGGTGAGGTCGGTGTCCTTCATCATCAGAGGAAGATTCTAGAAATACTGTACCCAAGCATGAGAACAGCAGTCCCCACGGTATGGAGATGCCATGTAAAAGGAGAAAGACCAACTCTTGGTGTTGTTTACCCAGGAGTGGCCCTGATTCCTTTGGAAGAACTGTTTTAGCCTCTTCAGCCGTAATCTAAGGAGTGGACTGGTCCTGAGCAAAGCTGTCCTCTTCATGTGATGAGCAGCGGAGCAGCTGTGGTAGCCAGACGGGAGCCTTTGTCTTAATCGGTTCTTTACAGGACCCTCAAGAGGGAGACCATTGCTTTCTGGATTCCCTGCTCAGAACAGTCCATGAAACCACAATCGGATTTTATCCCTCGATGCCCACTTGTAACTTTGAGAATATTTTCTGTCGGGAAGGGAGGGTGTGGCTCTCACACAGTTATAAATGTTCTCAAACCACGTTATTAAGTCAGTTACAGGTTGGGTGGAAGTTTGACTTGTAAAAGCAAGCTGAAAAACCCACTCCCACATACCAAAGCCTCCAACATCCATGAGAATCACAACAAAGGAAACACAAAAGGACAAACTTTTAAAAGAATATTTTAAATTTCATTTTTTTGTGTTTTTTTTTAGTGGATTTTTGTTTTGTTTGTTTGGGTCAGGGACTCACTCTTAAAATTAATTTTTATGTTTTCTCCCAATTCCCTTAGATTTTTTTTCCATTGTTTTAAGACAGAGTCTTACTTAGTAGCCTTGGCTTAAAGTTCACTATGTAGACCAGGGTGGCTTCAAACTCACAGAGATCTTCCTGCCTCTGCCTTCTGAGTGCTGAAATTTTTTGCATTTTCTTTTATCATTTTTCCTCCTCTGTTCTTTTTCGTGTGTGGGACCAGGGACTGAACCTAACCAAACTAGGCTTATTCTACCCCTGACCGACATCCTCAGGCCCGGCCCCAGCACTTCTATTTTGAGACAGGTTGTTGCTCAGGCTGTCACCTAGGCAGTCCTTGAGTCCTCCTGCAAGGACCTTGGTCTCCAGGGTAACCGGAATTGCAGGCCTGCACCACCAGGCCCACCTCACATATTGTGTGGTTTCTCACAGTCATATTTCAGAGTTACTAGGAATGCTGTGATATCTCTTGGTCCTGAAAAGGACTGGATGACCACTCTCAGAAAGACAGAAGGCATTTTGCATGTATAGCTATCTGAGTCCACTCTGCTGGAAGCCTTCAGCGGCTGGTGTCCCTGCAACTGGGGGACAGGCTGTTGTTGATCACTACTGGAAGCCATGATATGGACTTGTGACTGTGGGAAATGAGAAGTAAAGGCATTTGCCCAGGCACTGGGCACAGCTCTGTAGCCTCGCAGGGTTCCCTAAGACCCAAACAACTGTGTTTGGAATGCCAGCTGGGTATTCCAGCTCCTCAAAGAGTCCGCATCCTGATGGGCCACAGAGCTCCATGCTAGGGTGCTGAGGCTGACAGCCAGGGTCCCAGCACCAGTATCTCAGGCTCCCAGTATGTGTATTCAAGCAAGTCCTACCCCCTCCTGAGACTGTTGCCCTTGGCCCAGGGGGCCAGGCATCAGTGTTCTGCAAGCTCCCAGACAGGGGTGGGAAGCATTGCTCTTGAAGATGGGGGCCTCTTGGCAAGCAGCCTCCCAGCTCTGGCATTCAGTGGACAGGTGGAGCTGATGTCACCAAGAACAGTCCTTTCTGCCTGGGTCCCAGATGTCCTTTTGTGTCTCACGTCCCAGGTTGGAACTGCTATGTGAGACTGAACCACAAAATGACGCCACCACACTGTAGCCAGCAGGAGAGCAGACATTCATTGACTTGCTCTGTCGTTCTCACAGCCTCTTTGTGTATTTTGGTAGAAAGTTTAGGGAGGCTAAATTACTTAGTCACGTATTATATTGGGACAATAACAATGTTCTATATTCAGCCGGGTGGTGATGGCGCATGTCTTTAATCCCAGCACTTGGGAGGCAGAGGCAGGCTGATCTCTGTGAGTTTGAGGCCAGCTTGTTCTATAAGAGCTAATTACAGGACAGGCACCAAAGCTACCTTGTCTTGAAACCCTGTCTTGAAAATACAAAAAAAGTTCTATATTCTATGTTAGCATGGACCTGTCATCTCAGCAGTCAGAATGATAATCATGCCAGCCTCCACTATTTCATGAGATGCTGTGCCAAAAACACAGAATGAAGGACCAGAGAGATGTCTCAGTGGGTAAAGACACTTGTCCCAGGAACCCACATTGTGGAAGGAGATGCCTGACTTCCACAGGCTGCCCTCTGACTTTCATACACTTGGAGGCCCAGGTACCGCATTCTCCAACAAATAAATAAACACTTAAAAATCAAATACATACATACAATGATAACTAAGACTTCAGCTGCAGTGATTACAGCCAGCACAGTTCTTAGTTCTTTATAGCCTCCAATTCATTTAATCTTCATACAAACTCCTACAAGGTGGGTATATTTTAATAGATATTTTCAGGAAAGAAACCAAAATCCAGAGAGAGGAAGAAACTTGCCCAGGCTTGAACCAGTGTAGGTGGCTGATAAGCCCCCAGCTCTTAATCATGTCGCACAGCCTCTCCTTGATCACAATTGTATGCATGCACAGCAAAATTGGCAACTGGCAATGAACAAAACTTCCTATTCCACGCTGGACCATGCTTGGTGCTTAACACTTGTTCGTTAATGGAGTGAGTGACTGCGAATGAAGGAGTCTGGGCACTGGTACTCACTGAAGCCTCCTGGAGTAAGAAGATGAAAACACTCCAGGAGGGCGGCACCCCACCAAGCCATGTATTCTGGACTCTAGCTAGATTAGATGATGCCAGGGGTGTCTCTGGGAATCTTGCTCACATCTCTAGGGGGAGAAGCCTGACCACGTAGTTTCTAAGCTTCCTTTTGCTTGAGGACAAAAGGATCCATTCCGAGACACTGCTTCATTGTCCCTAGGCTAGGACACTGTTCTAAACATGCACAAACCTCATGGCTGTCTCATAAGCCATGCTATAAAATCCCCATTTTAGACACAGGGAAGTTGAGGCCCCATGAATTTCCCCAGGACTCAGTGGTCTGTGGCGGAGCCAGAACCCCAGGCAGTTACACTCTCCCCTGCACTGTCAGATAGTACTGCAGTGCCTGAGCCTCCTCCAGGGTCTGCTCGGGGCCCGGAACCTGGCAAGTCTGGAGATTGCAGAGTTCAGGAGTCAGTGTGGGACAGTTGGAGACAGGCTAGCCCCAGGGAGGATGGGGAAATGTCACCATGACAGAAGCCAGACTTACTCTGTGAAGGAGCCATAATACTGGTTGATGAACTCAATGGCTTGAGGCAGAAGCTCCTCCAGAGAGGTGGGCTTGTCTCTTGGTCCTCTGGTCAAACTCTTGGGATTCATGATGGACCCCAAGCAAGACCTGGACCCACAGGTGAAATCCTAGGAAGAGAGACAAAGGTAAGTAGGCTTCCCATTCCTCCCTCCACCCCGGAGCCAGTTGCCTGGCCTTCCTCTGGCTGTTATGCTCACCGTGTCTCTATGTGGGCACCCTCTCATTGGGATCTACCAAGACTTATCCCAACCTAGCTCCCCTCTCCTTTCTTGAGATCCAGTGAGTATGAGTTGGTTTCTCTCTGTCCCTGTTCTCCAGTTAGCTAAAGACCCAGCATCAGCCTCAGAGAAAACTCCATAGCTTACTCCTAGGGGATTTCTTATCTTCTTTTCTTTCTAAGAGACCCAACTGGCTCCTGGGGGAACATAGGTATGGTGTCAGCCTAGAGAAAATGGATGAGTGGCTGAATATTCTAAAGTCAGGGAGGCACAGAAAGAGATGCCAGAAAGATGGACACCCAGATCTTAACTATGGTGTTTCTGTTTTGCTTTGTTTTTTGGGGGGGAGTTGGGTACTATTAGTTTGGTGTTTGTTTGTTTGTTTTTGTTTTTTGAGACAGGATTTCTGGGTGTAGCTTTGGAGCCTGTCCTGGAATTCGCTCTGTAGACCAGAGTAGCTTTGAACTCATAGAGATCTGCCTGTCTCTGCCTCCCGAGTGCTGGGATTAAAGGTATGTGCCACCACCACCCAGCAGGGTACTGTTTTTGAAACAAACTCACTACATAGCAGGTCACCTTGAACTCCTAACCCTTTGCCTCTATCTCCCAAGTGCTGGGACTACAAACACAGTTTCCAAGGGGTTTGGGAAATCATCCTGCCTTCTTAGGCTTTCTGGTTCTTTCCCACTTTATAACCACAGCATGAATCCTTTTCTTCTCTCTCTCTCTCTCTTTGGTTTTGTTTTGGGTTTTGTTGTTGTTTTGAGACAAGGTCTCACTGTGTAGCTCTGGCTGTCCCAGAACTCACTAAGTAGACCTGACTAGCCTCAAACTCAGACATCTGCTTGCCTCTTCCAAGTGCTGGAATTAAAGGCGTGTGCCACCACACTCAGCTTGTTAGTGTGAATTCTAGAGTCAGAGTAAGGAACTTAAAGACAGGAAGGAACCTTAAAAGATAATTAGTTCCCATTCATTGGCTGCTTGAACCACTCTCGCCTCCCTATCAAATAGCATTGGGCCCTTCCAGTCACAGGGAGCTCACTGCTTCAGTCAGCTTTGGATAAGCCTAATAGAAAACTCCTCGGACACTCTTGAACGCTAAGAAAACATTGGCTCCCGCAGCCTTTTGTCTGACTTCCTAGGTTATCTGCTGCCTAATCGGGTGCTGAACAGGAAACTGGCCTTACTAACTTCCGACTGTAATTTATGAAAACAGAGCTCCCAGCATCTTTTGTCTGAGAAGATGAATGTCTATTAAGTGCAGGGGATATGTGATAGACCCACAGAAGGCCCTTATGGTACCCTAGCTAGGACAAAGCTGGTCCTCCTCAGCCCCCAGACTTCTCACCGACGCAGCCTTGTGATGAAGGGTGTCTCGCAAAATCTCTCCACTGCCCCAGTTTTTGATCTTCACGTGCTGTGGGCAGGTCGATGGAGGTACATGCAGCTTCTCCAGGGATTCCGGACCATTCTAAGATGGGTAAACATCCAGGATTTTCCAAATACCTGAAACCCCAACGACCCATACAAGTATCCCCTGCACCTCTATCCTCTGCTGGGGTGAGGGACGGAGTTTTGTGTGGGCACAAAAAGCGGGGCATACATACACAGGGCCAGTCCTCAGTTCTCCACCCTTCCCAAAAGTCTGCAGGTGGCTGGGCCTGAGCCAGGCTTCTGTCCTTCCCAAGGCCCAGCCAGTGCTGGCTCATAAGGGGAATTCAAGTTAGATGAGAAGGCCACTGCTGCAGCTGGGCCTGCCAAGGACAGAGCTGGGAACTGCGAAGTTAACAGATACCCACTGTCTCACTTCCCCTGGGACACCTTTCCCAGTCTGTGTCTCTCTGCCACCTCCCTACAGTCCTAAGGTGGAAAGGGCTTCAGGAAGATGGGATCCATGGCCAGAAGCCAGGGACTGAGTCTAGAAGCTCAGCAGTTAAGTCTGAGATCATTCTAGAATGTCCCACCTATAATTCCAGAAGTGGTCTTAAACCACTGACCTCCATATTGTCAATCACCCAGCAAGTTATCTGGGTGCTAGTGCACCATGGGGACCTCCTTTCCTGATTGTCAAGACCATTCTATTGTTCATAGCCTCCTTGGCTCCCTCTGTACCCCCAGGTCCGGGTTGCTCCACTCCCTAGAACTTGGTTTCCTGTCCCCTCCTGCCCAGCCTCCAAAGGGCTGTGTAGCCTGAAACTCTCCAGGAGAAGGATAAAGGACCTCCCCATACTCTGTGATCAAACCACTGACCTGCGCTGTCCCAGTGAGGAGCTGCGGAGAGGCATTTTGGTGCTTGGAAGGTCTGTGACCCTTAGGGTCATCCTGTGTTGTCGGACTGTGAAAAGAAAGTTATGGTGAAAAGAGATAGAATCTGGGAGAAGGGTTCTGGGAGGCCTCTGCAAATCCCTGTCTGGTAGGCGGAGCACTGGGGGCTAGAGGTGGGAATGGCCTGTCACTGGTTTTCCATCAAGGAGGATGAGGGAACCAGTCTCAGAGAATCTTCATCTCTACTTTGACCACCCGAAGCTAAAATGGTCTGGGGGGAATGAGCCAGACTGTTCAGACAGGACCACACAGAAGCTCTGGTGAAATGCCCGCTCAGAAAGCCAAGCGCAAATGCTCCAACAGTCCAGTCTGGGATCCCAACATCTGGCCGATGATGGCAGAAGGACCAGTCTCAATTACGCTGAAAGTTCAAAGCCTCTCTGGGCTACAGGAGAACTTCCTCTTTTTTTTGTTTTGTTTTGTTTTTGTTTTTTGAGACAGGGTTTCTCTGTAGCTTTGGAACCTGTCCTGGAACTAGCTCTTGTAGACCAGGCTAGCCTCGAACTCACAGAGATCCGACTGCCTTTGCCTCCCAAGTGCTGGGATTAAAGGCGTGCTCCACCACCGCCCAGCAACAGGAGAACTTTCTACAAAGCACATAAGCAACCCCCCAAACACTGACTTATTTACTCTAGATATCACACTGACTTCCAACTCATGTCATTCCATCCGCCTGAGCCTCCTGAGTACTGGGAAGTCAGATAGAAGTCACAGTGCCTGGTACTCCAAGTATTTATCTTGTAAAAAGTGAAAGGAACAAAAACCATGTGTGGATGGCACATACGTGTGATCCCAACACCTAGAAAGTAGACACAGGAGGATCAGGAGTTCAAGGTTATCCTTAGCTACATAGGGAATTCAAAGTTAGCCTGTGCTATATAATACCTATTAAAAAATAATATAAAAAATAAAAAAATAACTGGTGGGAAAAAAGAAATGTAAAGAAAAAAAAGAGCCAGACACAGTCAGTGCACACGCCTTTAATCCCAGCACTCGGGAGGCAGAGGCAGGCGGATCTCAGAGTTTGAGGACAGCCTGGTCTACAGAATGAGTTCCAGGACAGTCAAAGCTATACAGAGAAACTCTCTTTGGAAAAACAAAAATAAATAAATAAAGGAAGGAAGAAAGGAAGGATGGATGGAAGGGAGGAATAGTGGAGAAGTCATGTCTGCTGATGAAGAAATTGCAGTCACATTTCTAGCAGAGATGAAGATGAAGCTCTGGCACCAGAAAAGAACAAACCAAAATGAAAAAAACCAGACGACTATTGACACGGTCACTGCCTCAACTATCCACACCCCACAGTTTTTACTACAGTGCTATAATGGCTCTGTGATGTGGGATTTCCCTCTGTATGCTGTGAATACCATTGGTTAATAAAGAAGCTGTTTGGGGCCTGTGATAGGGTAGAGCAGAACTAGGTGGGGCGCGGCGGCGGGAGGGGGGAACTAAACTGAATGCTGGGAGAAAGAAGGGCAGAGTCAAGGGAGAAGCCATGTAGCCCCACCAGAGACAGACGCTGGAACTTTACCTGGTGATCCACAGCCTCATGGTGATACACAGATTAGTGGAGGTGGGTCAATTTAAGATACGAGTTAGCCAGAAATACACTTAAGCTATTGGCCAAACAGTATGACAAATAATATGGTTTTTGTGTGATTATTTTGGGGCTGAGCAGCCAGGAACAAGCAAGTGGCCTCTTACTACAGTTCTGTGTTATTAGTAGTCATTGTTGGACATCTCCACCTTTACCCAATTTAAAATTAAGCTTCATCCATTGGTAAGAATGGGTAGAACAATAAGAGTACACATTCAGGGTTCATTACTGTTGTGGCTTCAGACGTCCCTTGTGGTCCTAGAGTGTGTCCCCACAGCTGCAGCCATCATAAAGCAACTTATATCTGAACCAAGCTATACACCAACCCTGAAAAGGGTCCTGTGTATGAACTATAAGAAAGACTCTTGGCTTGGTAATATACCTTGACATAGACCAATTTGTGTGTGTCCTTACAAAATAAAGATTTAGTTGAGTGTGGTAGCACATACTTGTGACGCTAGAATCAAAGGAGCAGAGGCAGAGGAATTTCCCATGAGTCCCAAGCCAGGCTAAGCTACATAATAAGACCCTGTCTCAAAAACAAACAAACAAGGAAGCAAAAGACCCACTTGTTTGTCTTGTAGAGGACCTAAGGTTTGAATTCCAGCACCCACAAGGTGGCTCACAGCCGTCTATAACTTTACTTCCAGGAGATCTGAAACCCTCTTCTGACTTACAGGAACATCAGACATACATGTGATACACAAACCTACCTGTAGGCAAAAAATCCATACATATAAAATAAATAAATCTAAAATAAAATGAAACAAAAAGCCCAAATTCCAGTTTTCGTTACCTTCCTGCTTAGTCATTTAGTAATAACCGACCTCCCGGGTCCTCATCCCTGAGAGAGGTTTGACTGTCCAGGTCTACCTTCGACAAGAATCCTGTTGGGTCAGTTCAGCGAGAATCTTCTTTATCTTTGGCAATAGCTCACCTTTGCCCTGCTGTATTAATTAGTGTGGAGCCTTGTCTCTCCCTCCACCGCAAGAGTGCAGTGGTCCCTGTATCCACCTGAGAGACCGTCCTCAGTAAAGTGCTCCTTGTAGTGTGTCAGTAACTATCATTAAAGGGGGGAGTCTGACTGATGTCTGGAAGAACCCCAGCACTCATGGGTAGGCGGGAGAATCGTTTAGCCTGGGTTATCCAGTGAGAGGCTAACTCAACAAACAAAACAAACACAAAACCACAAACAAACAACCCCTCCTTCACCCACCCCCAAAAAACTAAACAAACAAAATCATGAAACATTTCTTTCTTGGTTGCTTGAGACAGGGTTTCATGTACCTCCGGCTGCCCTTGAACTCACTATTCAGCGGGACTCTTGCTTCTGCCTCCTGAGTGCTGGGATCACAGGCAGGCACTGCCGCACCCAGCTGAGTAACTTTTTCTTTAACATGCTTCTCTGGTCTGGACTGGTATGCTTCACCAGAAAGAGAAAAGGAAGCCAAGACTTGCTTTCTCGCCACCCTCCTTTGACCCATCCTTCGCATCCAGCTGTGTGTCACTATTTGGAGGCTAGCATTAGATCAGAAACGTCCCCTGGGCTACAATAATAGACTTAAAGACAATGCTGCTGTCTACTTAAGTGCTTCAGAAGGTTTTAAATGCTGTCTGTAATCCACTGTTGAGATGAGCCCGTTAGGCTGGCCCCAGGGTCTACGACTGCATGCTTAGATTGTGCCTAATGCCTCAGACTGGTATCTGCTGACCCTCTGGTGGCAGCCTGATTGCATGCATGCGATGTGTGCGTGCATGTGAATGAATGTGGGCTCCAGCAGGCCTGGAAGCACCTGGGGGAAACACCAGTAAAGGCTCACAACTATTAGCATAATGTGATAAACCATGGCCTATTTACATTTCGCTCTTTCTTTTTAACTTTATGCATTTAGAAGATATATATATATATGATATTTTATAATTCTTCAAGTACTTTTATAATTAGGATTAAGGAGAAAAAGAGTAACAGTGAATAAATAAACAGAGCTTTGCTCCAGTTCCTATGCCCTGCCACCAGTTAGCAGATTTATTCTGGCCATCTGCTAAAGGAGACCAAGGACCAGGTGTCAGGTTCAGGATTCTTGGTTCCTAATTACTGTGCTGTATACAGCGAACCCGCAGACACTCCCAGGACCCACAGCCTGGCTGAGACCTGCCTGGCCCATTATCGGAATGAAGAATCATTAAGGACTTGCAGGCAAAGGGAATCCTTAGGATTTGCTCAGGCCCATAGAACCATCTGCAGTCATGGTGTGGCAGAACTGGGTGCTAGGAGAGAGTACTGAATCCACAGCCGGCAGGGTCCAGACTGCTCCCAGTCAGTCCCACCTGTCTTGTGAGAGGGAGAAAATTGTATTGTAAAAGATCATCTTTGTCCTCTTCATGGTATTTGTCTAGAGCACAGTAAGGAGAGAGAGTGCAACAAGGTGGGGTGTGTATGTGTGTATATGTGTGTGTGTGTGTGTGTGTGTGTGCGCGCGCGCGCGCGCGCATCCGTGTGCTGTGTCTCAGTGGAAGAGCACTTGTTTAAATGCAGGTCAATTCCCAGTACGGGGGTGGGGGGACGGCAAAACACATTAAATAGTGGCACACGCCTGTAATCCCAGTATTTGGAAAGCCGAGGCAGGAGGATTTCCAGGTTTGATGCAAACCTATCAACATAGCCAGAACCTGTCTCAAAGCAACGCAGCGCAGACGTTCCTTGGTGCAGAAGCACTCACAGGGTGGCAGGCATGGGCGCTCAGTCAGACCTCTCTCGCGTCCCAGAGGGGTCACCCGGGCGCCCAACGCCCTCGCTGCTCCCCAGGCCCCGCGCGCTGTACCTGGCTGGGCCCACCCGGCGGGCGACCTTCGGGCCGAAGATCCTGCGCAGGAAGCGGCAGAGCCGTGGCCGGGTGGCGTCGTACGCGCTGCTCAGCCCGTCGCGCATGGTTGGGTCACCGCGGCTCGCTCGCTCGCGCTGTCCCTTTATCGCGGCGGAACCCCGCAGCGCCCGCCCACCTCTCGCGGCTTGGCCTCTAGTGGCCCAGGACAACAAGCAGGGCGGCGCGAATTGCCTCGGTTTATGTATGCCCTTAGCGGTGACAGTAAGGATCGCTGCACCAGCATCTTCCTTGTCTATTCTTTTCCCTCCCCCTAACGAAATTCACCCAAGAAGGCTATTTCTTTTTTACCTTCGCTTTATGGAGGTAGAAGATGAGGGACTAGAGAAATGGGGGTCCTGCTCAAGCCCGCACAACAGCCCCAGGGCCATTTCTGCCTATGCTTCACCAAAACTCTCCCAGGAAGCGCTCTGTCCTTTCTCCCTGTCCTTTATAATTCCAGAAAGGAAAAGAAAGAACGCTTAAGGTTGAGGGTGACTGTTGTGGAAAAAGTGGGGGCCATCAGACCCAAAGCATCCCTAAGGTCCTCTCAAGACCTCTGGACCTCACTATGTAGAAGGCATAGGACCAAGGTATTTTGTTCTGTTGGTAGGTTGTAATTTGGAAACAGGGCAGCCAGTAGGACCCAGGTGGAGTAGGGCTGCAGCCCTCAGGGACCCTCTTGGCCAAGATTTCAGCAAATGAAACCCAAGTCCAAATTACTTTTCGAGGAGAGTTTTGTTTTAGCATCCTGTAACTCAGTCACTAAGACTTAACTTTGCTCTGAATTCCCTGTGGTTTACCTAGATGATCCGACATTAACACTTTGTCTCAAAAACACACACGCGCACATGCATGGACACACCCTGCACACGTCTGAATCACTTGTTCACACAAAGTTGAAAGCCACCAGGAACAGGCTCTTGATTTGCATGGATTTGAAAAGTATGTTTTAAAATCAAAATAAAAAACCGGCTCCTGCTGCTTTCAGACCAAAACTCCCTTTGTAGGCTGCTTCCTCTTCCAGGAACACCCTCTGGTCACCTTTCCTGGGCAGTCCCATTTCAGCTGGTCTCCCTCCTCCAGAAAGCCATCTGCCATGGCCCCTCCTGACCCAACAGCCAGACCATACCTTTAGAGGGCTCAGCACGATCTCCTGCGACCCCTACCTTACCTGACCCCTCCAGCACACAGAAAGCTCTCTAATGTCTTGCTTTTCCAGGACTGCCCAGGCTAGCGAGGAAGCCTTTGCCTCCCCGTTTCCTCCCTGACTGTGGCAATTGGATTTGTTTTTCTCTTTCTCAGTGTAGTACGTAGTGGCTCCTCAGGGAAAGAGCACAGAGGACTTGGCTCAAATCTCAGCTCCTTCACTTTCTAGAAACTGGCCTTATTAGACAAGATAAAACCAGTTCACGCCTGATTATTGACATAGTATCACACACACTATAATTATCTGTGGCTGCTATGCAATTAATAAATGGCTCCGTTGAGCCACTGATTAAACAGGAAGGCTTTGTTGGCGTGTTAACCAGCAGCACGGTGCCAGGTGAGCAAGCTTCAAGTGTAATTATTAACAGGATAAAACTCATCCAGGACCCAGAGCAAGGCAACCAGGATAGTGCTCATAACCCAGCCTGTCCAATTTGAATCCCTGCTTTGCCATTTGCCGACTACGAGATCTTAAGATGGTTTAAGCACCCTGGACTTTCGTGTTCTCTTCCCTAAAGGGGAGGATAGCAGCCTTCCCTTTCCGGATTGTCAGAGGGGATGCCCTCTGTCTGGGCAGGGTCAAGCCTCAGTGTGATGACAGGCAATGGCAGCTACCAAAGACTATGGAGCAGGGGCATGACTTGTATGCAGTAGAGTTGGAGGGAAAGGGGTGTGGGGGCAGATGGATTCTGGGAGGACAGAGGGCAGGGGTCGTGGGGACCAGGTAATGAGAATGAGGTGCTGTCAGGTGGCCTAGAGGCCAGCGATGCTGTGCTTGGGCCCCTGAGCTCCAGGATTCCTGACAGCTTTGGTTTTCCCTGCCTTCCGCACCTGGGGCGTCAGCCTCCTTTAATCCTACCATGACTACTGTCTTCCTACAAGTGAGGAAATGGAGGTTTGGAGGCTAAGGGACTTGACTAAAGGCACACGGCTATAAAATGGCAAAGCTATTCCTTTCTGTTTAAGTTCCCTTTCTAAATCTGGTAGCAAAGGGACAGGGAAATTTAGGGTTGCCCTGCATACTACCTCCAGGGGGCGCTGTCCACTTTAGTCCTGCAAATACCTGAGCCTGTTGCAGACTGAGGCGTGGACGTGATTCTGTGTCATGACATTTGCAGAGAAAGTAATCTTTCAGCTTGATCAAGTCCCAGGCTATGGTTGTGGATCCCTAGCATTCTCTAGAATTCTCCTAGCCTGTCCATCTAAACTAGTTCAGTTCTAAAATGCATCATTAGCAGTCATGCAACCCAGTCTTTCCTGCCAGAGCCTCATTTACAGAATGAGATCATAGCAAAGGACCCCATGGAGGTCAAGTTCGAAGTGTGTAGGTACAGCACTGTGTAGTCCTGGTGATAAAAAACCCTTCTGTTTATCTAGTGCCTGTGACACGCAGAGATGCTTCGACAAGCCTTGTGTGTGCCTTATTTCATCCCCAGCATGCTGTCAGGTAGGTCACACTGCAGACCTGCCTGAGACTCAAATAGGTGGACCTGCCCAAAGTCACAAGGTCACTGAGGACAGCACAGGGCCATCTTGACACCTTGTGTTGTCTAATAGTCAAAATATCTAACAACTGATGGCACGCATGTCCGGGCCAATCAGGACATCACCAGAGATGACTACTAGGCTCTCCAGCCTCCATTTTCACGAATTCTTTCCTCCTTCTTCCTCCAGAGAGTCCAAACTCCCTTGGGCGCAGCACCAGCCCTAGGCCTTCCTTCTACACACCCTAGCTGCATCAGACTCCAGCAGAGAATTGCAAGCAGTGCCTTGGAGATCAGGCTTTCTTAGGTTGGGAGTAGAGAGAGGCAGCAGGGGCATGGAAACCCCAAGGAGGTGGGAGCAGAGATTGCTTACCTTGGGGTCTTCCCCACATTGTTGTTAATGTCCTTTTCCTCCTTCAAGTCACCTTGGTGGGATTTGACTCTGAACAGAAATTTCCAGGGGCAGGCCATGTCTGTGACTTTGCACCCTTGTTTCAGCTCCGAGATGATCTCTGTGTGGGACTGAGGAAGGGGAAGGAAGTTGTGAGGCAGGGTTGAAAAAAGCGCCTAATGAACAGCACCTTCTCACAGGTGCCAGTGTCCCAGAGAATGGAGACCAAGTCCAGCTAAGGCTTGCATTGGGCCACTCTCCCCATGCTCGCACTCTGGGGTGGGTGGTTAAACCCTGTGGGACAGACTCCTGTTTTGCAAAGACATATAACAAGTCAAAGGAACAACACTGGATGCCACATAGCCACCTACCAAAGGAAGCGTTCACAATCCTCCTTAGAAAACTCAGTGGCTCAGGGCAGAGCTTTCCTTGGCCTCAAGCAAGGTGGACAGGAGCTTGGGATCACTGAAGTGAGGTGTACACACTTGCCTGACCCTTCTTGCTTCCTGTCGATAAGAAGAGCCAACAGTCATCAATGGTAATCTTCCTGCTAGACCTGCACTTGGGGCTGGCATTCTGGTCCTCGCCACCTTTCCTTTGGTTTGGGAATCATTATTCATCTTAAGTCAAGGACACTATCCCAGTGTTCCCTTTTGTTATTCCAGGAGAAATCAATGATTTGTGAAAAAGAGCATTAAATTCTCAGCACTTGAGGTTATCTCCTTTAAGAAAAAAGATAAGAAATGGAGAGAGACACAGCCTGGGGGTGTCTGGGCTTCCCAGTGGCCAGTGCCTTTCCTGGGGAAAGATATCCTCAGATGGGCTGGGAACAAAGCCCACCCAGGAACCTCAGAGGCCTGAGGACCTGGATGTCAACCTGCGTCTTTCTAGTCACTTGATCTAAATCAAGCTAGTTCACTGAAATTCATTTCAGCACTCCTGAAATGGGATTAATATCCCCACTTTTTTCAGATTTGGGGATGGGAAAGGGATATATTTTATAAAAATTAGCCAAGATATGCTATATATAAAAAAATTCCCAGAAAGTGACCCCCACTATGAACTTCCTAGAAAGTTTTTCTTTGTAGTCTAACCACCACAGTGAAGATCTGCAGAGAAGGAATCTGACCAAGATGCTCTGTTGAACAGTCACAACCTCCTGTGGTTGCTCCCCCCAGCTAGACCTTCCATCTGCTTCAGCCCAGCCACAAAGAGAGAAGGGGGGAAAAAGTCTGATCTTCTGAGCTTTCCCAAACAGGAAGCCACTCCAAAGAGCAGCTGTCCTCAACACAAGACTCACCTTGCAGCCTATGCTACTCCGTGGAGTGAGCAAGACCCAACCTCAAAAGAGTCACTAACTGCCCAGTCCCCTCACCAAGGTGGCTGAGAGGTTTCAAACCAGTGACACTGTGTCCTCTGGGGCCAGAGTCTCAGTCTTCAACTCCCTGTGAAGCTGTGGCAGGGGCAGCAGCCATCAGGTATTTATACCCACTCTGCAGAGCTATTTTGCATAAACTTTCTGATCCCAAAGGGAGAGTCCCCAGTGTATGCAGTTAGCTCATTTATGATGGGCAACTCCTACTCTGTGGGCACTATTACATCACTTTGTGTGGTGCATCTGCAGGGAAGCCACCTCTTCCTGATCTCCGATCCAAGGTAGTGGCCATTTGGCAGCAGATGGCCATTTCAATACTGGATCACTAGAGAGGGAGACTATTCTTGGCTAAACCACATAGCCTGGCTTGTGGGTTTCAGGGAATTTTGTTCTGGGCATGGAGCTCTCTGGTTAATTTCTGTCTGTTCTCTTACTTTGTTTGCAGGAGTCCAGGCAGCTGGGAAATACTGACAGTATGGAACGTGCTGGAAAACAGGTCCAGGTTCCAGAAGGCCAATGATGCTGGATGACACCAGTATTCCAACGGGCCCCTGAAACATCCACCAGAAGGGTTTTGTAGATAGACTGAAAGGCAGGCAATTGGCACAGAGAAGTCTCCAAAATACTGATTGACTGGCATTCTCCCACTATTAGTAAGTTAGCTTGGTCAGCATGATGGGAAGGACCATGGTGGGAAAGTCTGCATTATAGTGCAGCTTCTAATATGCGGAATTATAATTTCATACCTGGACATGGTGGTACAAGCCTTTAATCCCTGCACTTTGGAGACAGAAAAAAGCAGATCCCTGAGTTTGGGCCAGCCTGGTCTACAGAGTGAGTTCCAGGATAGCCAGGGCTACACAGAGAAACCCCGCTTTAAAAAAACCTAAATAGATTAATATAATTTGCTATAATGCTTCAAATAAAGCATTCGTACACGGCATGGAAATTTCCATTATGAAAGTAAAATAAAGACAGTATTAAAGGAAAGGGGACAAGCAGGGAGGGGGAAAGTCCCCCTGGGTCACACTGTCCTGACACACCCTATTCATGTCCACTCATTTTCCCAAGTTTCCCAAGCTCAGTCCAGCCTCAAAGTTTTGCTTTTGTCTAAGATACACAAACTAAGAGTCACCCAGAAGATGTGTGCTCTCAAAGAGATGAGAGAGAAGATAAATTGTCGAGTGAATAAATGAATTAAAAATCAGGTCGTTGGGCTGGGGAGATGGGCTAGTTGGGAAAGTGCTTGTCTTGCATGTGCAAGGACCTAAGTTCAACCTCATATAAAGATGCGGGGCGTGGGTTGGGGAGATAGTTCAGCAGGTGACGGGAATTACTGTCAAGGCTGATGATCCAGCTGGATTCCTGGAACCCAAACGGAGGAAGGGGAGAACCAACTCCTACAAGTTGTCCCCTGACCTCTCCATGTGTGCCACTGTGCATGCACAGAGAGAAATCAGTCAATCAGTCGATGATAAAATGCTGGGTGTGGTGGCATACACCTGTAACGCAGATCTGCAGAGGCAGAGACAGGACTATCCCTGGGTTTGCTGGCCAGCCTAGCCTACTAGGCAGCTCCAGGCTGTTGAGAGGCAGTGAATGGTGCCTGGGACACAAGAACTGAGACTGTCTTCTAGCTTCCACGTATACCTGCATACACACACACACACACACGCACACGTACACACACACACACACACATACAGACTATGGGTTTCAGTTTATCAAAACCAACCTCCTTTCAGACTTCAACCAGATGGACCCAAAGAAGCAGTAAATTGGGAGAGACTGAGCCCCTAGTGGAGAACACAAAGTCTAAGGATAAGAATTGATGACTAAAGTTCAGAGGGGTGAAAGTAGCCTGGCCTCAAAGGAGCTAGATCCATATAAGGACAGAATTCAGAAGTTTCCCACAATGGACCCCCTTACGCATCCAAATATTCCAGATATATCTGCAATAGATACATGCATCAACCCCAAAATGCCATAAAGCAGATACTACAGTTTTCCATCTATAGAATCTTCCAGAGTCTCACCTACTTTGCATCGGAATACTTGGCCAAATTCTGTTATTTAATCTGTTACTGTGATGGAAGAGATTTGGGTGCATGGGCAGTGACACTCCAGAGTATGAAGTTTCCTTGTCTCGGCACTGTGCCCTGCTGGCCCTCAGATAGACTCCCCCAAGCACAGGCTCTGGGGAGCCTCCCTAGCCTCATTTCTTTGCTGTCCACGGAACCCACGACCCACATCATGGTGCTTAGAGCTGCCTTCCTGTGGCGATGAGCCATGGACCTCTGACTCTTCACTCTCTGGAGGTGTGAGACCCCCGGGCCTGGACTACAGGTGAATCTGCCAGCTGTGTGAGTGGACGATGACCGGAGCCGGTCAGGGCCTTAACATGCTGGCTCAGGGTAAGAGCGTGGAGGATATTTCTCCTCTCCACTGTTCTGCTCCATTCTGTTCATGTACCAGCCTGGCCATTCTGGCCACCGTGCCCCCTCCAGTGCTATTCCAACTCATCATTTACCAACCGTGGTATTTGGTGCAGGGGACAGGACTTGGTTCAGTGAGCACCGGGCTTTGGGGACATGGCTAGATAAACCTGCGAGGCCCTGGGTTCTAGTGACAGCTCCACCACAGGTCAACTGTGGAGGCTCAGAAAAGCCACCTGTCCTTGCTACACTGGACCATTCCCGCGACCAATAGGTGGCAATGATGAAGGGGAGATGTGAACATAAGAGAATGTTTTGAGCTGTGGAGCTGGGTCAGAGTAACCACTTACCTTCGGACAGATCAGCCTCCCCCAGGGGGGTCAGCAGCCGCAACCCCCCCCTTTATATGTATGGTTCTGAGAACTGAACCCAGGGTCTTCCTCAGGCTCAGTGAGCACTCTGTCACTGGCATCTATCCTAGACCGTTTCCGTACTTTCTGTTTTTCTGTCCCCTTTAAGCCCAGGTAGGGCTTGGGCTTTCCAGCCTCCTCAGTAACTGGGATTATAGGCCAGTCTAGTCACTGTGTAGCCAGGGATGAACTCGAGTCTTTTGTCCTCCTGCCTCCACCTCCTGAGAGTTGAGCCTGCACAACCACACCTAACCTAGGATTTCACCCATGCTAGGCGAGCACTCTGCCTACCGAGTCACACTGCAGCCCCTCCTCCCAAACACTTTAAATTATTTTTAGATGATAGTTAATACCAAATACAGACTAAGCTAAAGGATATGTATAGTTGCCATACCATATTGCTTAGGGCTGACTGTTCCTACATGTTCACTAGAGATACAATTTAAATATTTCCCTTTTTGGTCAGCAGTTAGTAGACTCTGAGGATGGGAAACCCATGGAGGCAAAGGACATGCTGTGTTCAGGATGTTGTATGGACATCCCCACGATCCCGCCGTTCTAACCATTGAACAGGAAGAGAAGAAGGAGAGTAAAAATAACAGTACAGAGAGGTTGAGAGACTCTCCACAGCTGCATAGCAGCCTCTGAGCCAGCACACACCCCTACACTTCTGTCGGCAGGCCCAGGACTCATGGAGGTTGTCCTGGGTCTTCCTCTCCCATTTGCCCACAGCTTCGGGACCTGAAAAGCCACCTTCCCCTTGGCACCGCTCACCTAACAGGCAGCATTCCTGGACGTCTGCTGTTGATGGACATGGCAGGTGGACTCTGTGGGGACGAAATCAAAGGGCACTTTGAAGGGCAGGTGGAGAAGGGCAGGCCCCTTGCTGGTGGCAGTGGAAGTCCCAAGGTAGATGGGCAGGGAGAAATGCCCTTCTCCCTCACTACCTAGGCATCTCAGGCAGAGCACCAATAGTACTCAAATTGTGGCGTTCCTCAGCCTCTCCATCCTAGGATGGGTGTCCCTCAAATAAAGCAGATCTGTCCCTGACAGGATCTAAGGGTGATGCATGTTACCTGCTCCTCTAACAGCTTCAAGGTCTTTCTGCAAAAACAGTGGTCAGAGGGCTGGTGAGGCGATTTAGCGCTGTGTACGTTTGCTCTCCTAGAGGACCTGAGTTCAGTTCCTAGCACTGGCACAAGATGGCTCACAGACACCTGGAACTCCAGCTCCAGGAGGTCTGTCACCTCTGACACTTGCCTGCATGTACATATACCACACCCCCACACCCCCACAAACATAATTCACAACAAAACACTGACCAAGTAGCTAAGGCTTACTGAGCAGAACACTTTGTGGTCCTTAATGTCTGTAAAATGAGACTGGTCACAGTAGCCCTCTCAGAGAACTGTGTGGATTAAACAGCAGGAACACCGTGGATCGCAGAAGTCAGCTAGGGTCCCGGCTCACAACTAGTGTCTTCCCTGTCCCCATCCAACCCCTCAAACTCATTCTGAGAGACGGAACCAGGAAAAGACCTGAAGGTAGCTTGGCTCCAAGGCCTGCCCCCGGGCACCACCCAGCTGCCTCTCTTGGCATTGTCTCCTTCTCGGGCACTGTAATAATTTTCAATCATTAGAATACTTACAAGCTCCATGCCCTGAGTACTTGCCAAGTGAATATAACCAAGCCTGGCTTTCAGCTCATTGGCTGAACCCTCCAACCATGGGTGCAGCTATTACCCCGATTTCATGAACAACAAAACTGACACCCAAAAGTGTGCTGCCAGCCCAGTGTACTTAGCTTGTAGGTGACAGAGTTGAGGCTTAACCCAGATCTGAGGTCTAGAATTTTTACTGGCCCCCACAGGATTCCCTATCTTCTGTGCCTACTTCACTGCATGAGGGGAGAGTAGAGGGACTGAGACCGCACTAACAGCTGAGTCAATCTGCTTAATGTCTCCCATTGGTGGCAGTGTTCGGTGGCATCTCTGTGTGACACTGTGTAAATAGGTGCAGGCAGGCAGAGTCTCTGCCCAGGGTGGAGGACAAAGGAGCTGTCTCCCGGAGTACTACCCTAGGGGTTGGGGCTTTAACTTGGTGGTAGAGAGCTTACCTAACAAGCAGAAGGCTCTGGGTTTGGTCCTCAGCTCCGAAGATAAAATGTACTACCCTTACCTTCAACTAGCAGAGGGATCTGCAGCCCAGAGAAGTGAGGACTGGGTCCCCAGGCATTAAGGAGAGTTTGGACCTAGAACTATGTGTGTATTTATGGGAAATTCATTAGGACTCATTCAGCATGACACTGGACAACTGTGTCCAAAGTGAACTCCCATGATCTCCATGGTGATCCTGGGAAGCAGGCAAGCCCACCTACACAGCCTTTGAATGGAGAGAGCCATCTGTCCACACTACCCAGGTTTCGAGAAGAGTCACACGCTCACCCTGTTTTTCTGTGATTCTAGAAATGTTCATCTTGGACAACAGGCAGGATCAACGCACTGCTATGAGCATGGCATGATACCCAATCTCAAGACAACCTGTAAGATGTTGTTCCGTTTTGCAGGAGGGAGGGACACTGGGGCTCAGAGAAGGGGTCTGCTGGCTCACAAACCACATAAAGAAACTCCCACTTGGCCCTCCCTGAGACACTGCACTCCTTCCCATGGCCCTTGGGCACAGGCTATGTCACCCAGATGCCAATGTTCCCAGGCCCTTGGGAGTAGCAGCAATTAGAAATCTGAAATCCTTTTTGGTTTGTTTGGTTGGTGAGTTGATTTCTTGAGACAGGGCCTCATGTAGGCCAGGGCAGCCTGGAACTCACTATGAAACCAAGGATGATCTTGAGCAAGCCCAGCACTTGGAAGGCAGAGGCAGAAAGATCGTTGTGAGTTTGAGGCCAGCCTGAACAATAAAAAGCAAGCTTGTGAAGCTCAGGGTCTCAGGTCAGCCACAGCAGGCAGCGGGATACCAGCTGGCTGCCTTGCATGTCTGCAAGTACTGCCATTTGGCTCATTGTGTGCAGATGGGTTGAGAGGCCAGAGTGGGCTGTGTTCCTGTTCCACCCCACAAGTCCCTCAGTCTCAGTTTCTTTAACTGCAGAATAGGACCAGCAAGCTTCTGACAGGGTCTTCTGGGGACTAAGTGAGGTGAGGGCTGCAAGGTCTCAGACATTCACTAGATCCTGGATTCCTTCCCCAACTCCCCTTGCTAGGCTTCTCCCCTCTCCTTTTCGAAGTGATCTTTGGCCACTCCTAGTCTTTGGCAACCCTTCCCACATCAGTAACCTGTGGTACTCTCATCTCTTTTGGGTAGTGCACAGCTGCCTAATTATGTCATTGCCCCTTGTATATGGTAGGCACTCAATAGATTCCCTTGCTGGTGATAGAAATACAAAGTCAGTATCTGGAACTCCTGAGCCCCTTTGTGGTCAAAGAGCAGGCTTTTCACAGAATGACCAGTGTGCCTAAAGCAATACAAAAGGGACTCAGGAGACACACAAAATACTAATTTCTGATAATTGGAATATTTTTCATGTGATCATGTCTGTGGCAATTGCTGGCTCTCCAGTTATGGAAAAGGACAAAGTTTGGCCCAGGTGTATTGGTATACACCTATACTCTCAGCACTGGGAAGCTAAGGCAAGTGGATCATATCACATTCATCTTCAATCTCCTGCAAGTGACAGCTGCATCCTTGGCTTTCCTTAAGCAGCTGTGCCTCTTTAGTTGGGTTGCATGAGCCCTCTGAAGCCCTCTCAGAATGGGCTAAATGTACCAATCACCAAAGACAAATGCTTTTTAGGTATATATTTACTTAAGGGGTTGACAAGGTGGCTCAAAAACCAAAGGTGCTTGCTGCCAAACCTGAGGACCAGGGTTTGATGCCTAGATTCCACACGGTGGAAGGAGAGAACTAACTCATTACAAGTGTCATTTGATCTATCTACACACACACACACACACACACACACACACACACACACACACGGAAATGCAAATTTTTTTAATTATGAAGTTAGGCGACAAAGGGAAGTAGATGGTGTATTTCCACACTTGGTGACCTTTGGCATATCGCATTCCTTCCTCAACCTCATTCCATTCATCTGCCAAAAGAAAACAAGGCACAGAAAAGCAGCTTTTTAAGAAGCATCCTGACTCATGAAGGAGTACCTGCCCTCCCCTAGTGGGCCCCGGCCTCTGAGCCCCACGTCATCGTTGGATGACCAGCTGAGAACCTGAGTCACACAAACTGTTGTAGCTAGTTTCCCTTTTGTGCCATGTTAGATGACTTTACAGTTGATGGAAGAGGTGGGAGTTTTGCTGGAAATGCCCAGGCCGTTGTCCTGGGGTTAGCAGGCCCAGGGTGTGCCAGATGTTTGAGTCCCTAGACTGTGGTGCATACTGGTCCAGTGACAAAGCAGACTGGACACAGCAGGCAGCCCGCCAGCTAGTGGCAGGGCTTCACAGGAATGCTTCTATAGGCCAATTTAATTTATTTTATTTTGGTGCTGTGATTGAACCCACAGATTCACACAGGCTGGATAAGTGCTCTGTCTGCAGCTAAGGGCTCAGTCTCTTGTCAGCATCCCCCAAATCAGTTCTCTTGCCTGCCATTCACTGCCCCTCAAGGTGGGAGACTAATAACCAGGTGACATCTGAGTGATGGCTCAAGTCAGGTGCAGGTGGAGTATCTCGAAGCTGCAGGTGGGTCGTGGGGAAGAAATGGAATGGGAGACAAAAGCCAGGAGGGGTAAACCAACTGTCACACGGTAGATGTGGTACCAACAGGCAGATAGAGTGTTGCCCCCAGGGGAAGGGTGAAGTGGTGCAGTGCATAGGGCTGAGCGACCCAGCCTTCAGGGTGTCACCAAGCTCTGTTCCCAACAGTTCTAGAACATCACAGAAGGAGGCTGCTGATGCTGGAGAGGATGATTCTGTAAGGCCTACTATGGGCAGACCCGCTTTCCTTGGTTCTGGAAAAGCCCTCTGGCCCAGAGACATGGGTAGTGGGGATTGACAAGGTGCTGGGATGTGGCATGTGAACAGACATTGAAGTTATAGGTAGTCTTGGGTTAGACCGGTTGGAAGAAAGGAATTGAGTGGTTGCAGGTCAGAGTACATAGGCTGTATGTTCCCAACTGAGCAGGCTCCTCTCATCCTGGAGTCCGAGGAGACCTCTATCTGTAACTGGCACACTAGTGTGAAGAACGTAACTTTTCATCTGCAGTACCCAGTACAGTCAAGGCAGGTGCTGCTGCTTTATTGAGGAAGCCTCCAGTTTCATGATAAAAACAAAAGCCAATGAGATGGAAGGAGGGGAGCTTGGCATATGTAAAGCACACTGGAAAGAAAGCACCCTGCTAGCAGCCTCACGAGGCTCCGGAGTGTGGAGAGCTTGGCTGAGATCCCTAGGAAAGAACGCATTTGCCCAGCCTGGGCACTCAGTTAGCAAATGGCAGCTCTGGGGTCAAGAGCCCAGCAGTCACCCATGGCATCTACATTTCACACCGTGGAATGAGGGCGGTTGCTGCTCCTGTGACGTCACATGCTGTTGCCATGGCTGGTTGAAGGCCTAAGCAACAGGCTCTGTGCCTACCTCGATTCATGCCACAAATCTTTTCACCTTCTCTATCAAAGAGCAATGTCTAGGGCCAGGAGTGCAAAGACTCCCTGAGCCTGGGAGAGGGGCTTGTCAAAGGGGTGTGCTGGGGCCCCAGCTGTCCGGAGTGGGATCCTGCCTCCCTGCACTCTGCTTAGAAGGAGGCACATTCCTACCTGGGCAGGATAAAGTGGGAGAGTGAAGGGGCTGTAGGCCCCCTTGGAGACAAAGGACTCTTCAGGACTTAATTAAAGTGCCCATCAAAGATCAGCCAAGACCGGGGTTATGGCATGAACAAAGCCAGCTGGAGTGAACATGTTCCAAGTCAATCTCATCACAGGCCAGTCTCTTCTGCCACAGCAGGTGGGGGTGGGGCTTCTGAAGATGCCCAGTTTCTGTTTGAGTGACAGGAGAACTTGATCCTTGGACTCCTAAGGTGGTGGGTGAGAGAGGCTGATCTACAAATGGTACCCAGTTAAAGCGAATCACAGAGATTCACATCACAGCTCCAAGTGTTAGCATCACCTTGAGGCCTCTGCATTTGCCCTTGTGGAGGAGCGACTTTTCTTAAAGTGACCCACAACTCACCACACCCCATCTTTGTTCATATGTTACCGCCTTGTCCTGGCCAGCCCCACCATCCCTATTTATTTTTATTTGCCTATCTATTTTTTCACTCATTCTTTTATTTCTTTTGCAGCAGCAGAAATGGTAGCATGCCACCACTGAGCCACACCCTGGGCTCCCTGCCATCCTTACTTAAAATCCCAGCCCTTCTCCCTGACCCTTCTCATCCCTAGACTCTGTTTTGTACATCTCCCTCAGAGCTTCCCATTTCATCTTGGATGGCCTGATCAGTTTTTCATCATTTCTTCCCCAGGCCCCAGAATGAAAGGCCCTAGGAGAAGGGATGTTGACTGTCTTGAACACTGATGGAGATGCCATGCCTGGCTCATCGCCTTCAGAAATACTTGTTGTGTGAATGTGTGAATGAATACGGCAGAGAATAAGTAATTTGTTAATTTCACTGGCCCCCAAGGATATGCCTGGGTTAGTAGAGCCAAGAGCTCTGAGGGCATATTCTGTCCAGGTGGAGCCACCCTGAAGCTGAAGACTGGTGTGCAAGAGTGACATGCTCGTCCAGGTTTAAGGCCAGCATTCCTCAGGTTCCCTCTGGCTTCACCAAGGCCAGCCGCTTCCCCCCCCCAACCCCCTGCCACAAAAACACATACAACCTCTGCCTCACCCTGGGTCTAAGAGTAGTTGTCTTGTTCCTTGCAGATGACAGAGTGACTGCCTAGGCTCACGTACCAGCAAGAATCCCTGGGGAGAGGTCGGGAAAGTCCTGAACACAAGACCTCTGTCTGGAAAATATGAGTTCCTGGTGTGATGTGTTTGGAACCTGAGCCCACACACTTTCTCTTTTCCTGACAAAAATAAACGGTGGTGGGGCTTGGAAATAGATGGGACGTTCCCAGTTGCCAGCACTGCCAGCACAAGCTCGCCCGAGTCTTGGTAGGTTAGTTTCCCCTTGTCCAAAGTGTGGCTGGCAGAATAAGAAGAGTAGTGGAGACTTGTTAATGTGGATCTGGGGTGCCTCTTTCTTCATCAGTAGTTTCTTGGAAATCTCCAGCTTCTTCAGTCTCAGCACCAAAGAGAGAGAAAGAGAAAGAGAGAGAGAGAGAGAGAGAGAGAATGATAGCTGGACATGGCAGCCATGCCTGTGATCCAAGAACTCAGGAGACAGAAGCCAAAGGATTGCTGCAAGCTTGAAGATAGTTCTGATTTGGGAGCAAGTTCTAGGCTGATCAGACCTATATAGCATGGCCATGTCAAGAAGGGAGTGAGAGGAGGAGAGGAGGGGAAGGAGGAGGGGAGAGGAAAAAGGAGAGCCATGGGGGTGAGGTGTAGTTCGATAGTACAGTACTTGCTAAGCATGACGAGGCCTTGAGTTTCATCCTTATCATAGAAAGGAAGAAGGGGGCATGAAAGAAAGGAGAGAGAGAGAGACTGAGCTAGGTACCTAAGTACGGAGACGAAGGTCTGTAATTCTAGCATTCAGGAGGCTGTCAGTGGTCTTTAAGGCAGTGGTTCTCAACCTTCCTAATGCTGAGACCCTTTAATACAGTTCTTCGTGTTGACCCCAACCATAAAATTATTTTCATCAATACTTCATAACTGTAATTATGCTACTGTTATGAATCATTATGTAAGTATCTGATACGCAACCTCTGAGAAAGGGCAGTTAGACCCACAGGTGGAGAATCACAGTTTTAAAGTATGAGGCTAGTCTGGAATACATAGCAAGACTCTGTTGAAACAAGAAAGGAGGAGGGCATGAATGGAAGTTCCTTGAAAGGCAGGGGCTTGTTTTTTCTTTGGTGTTTTTCAGGCAATATCATGCATCCTTTGGAATATGCTACAGGCAAAGGGAGGATTTCTCCTGGAAGTTACAGCACCGAAGAGAAGGATCCTGGCTGGCCTTTGCTCACTTCGCATATTAAGGCTCCACTAAGGAAGGCTGAGGCATACTGATGAGACCTCTCTCCTTTACAAATTTACTTTATATTTCTTCTCTAATTTTTATTCTGCTTAGTTACAATAGTAGATACTCTGCACACAGCCAATTATAGTGACCAGTTGATGCTTCTAAATGTGACTGAGGGTACCTCTCTGGTGGCATGTGAATTGGTCCAGCCTCTTTGGGAAACTGGCAGTGCCAGCTAAGGCTGCCTGTTCCTGCTCATGACCTAACAGAGAACCCCTGCCACCCTACACAATGAGCTTACACATTCTTGTTCAGCATTGGCACACACCAACACACAAGACTGCCTTGAATACAAGAATAGAAAGAACCCAAATGTCCTTCCCAGGAGAACGGACAACCAAATACATAGTAATCTCTCCCAAAAAATGAGACATCGCACAGCAGGGATCTTAGATCTATAGCCACAGACAGCCAAACTGTAGCCTGGCGTGGGTTTGTATGTCATCTATTACTGCATTTGAAAATGGAAACACAGACATATACTCCCCAACCCTTTACAAAAGTCTACTGTCCCCAGTCTGCAACAGGTGAAAAAGAGAGACTTTAATTCATGCAAAAGCATGAAGGAGGCCAGCGAAAAGAGTCAGAGGATGGGGGGGGGCTTGCTGCCAAACATGAAGGAGGGCCAGCGAGATGGCTCAGAGGATGGGGCACTTGCTGCCAAGTCTTAGGGCCTGAATTTAGTACCTGGAACCTTTATGGTTCCAGCAAGTTGTTCTCTGACCGTACCTGTACTGTGGCATGCATGTGTGCTCATGTGTGCATGTGCCCACACAGCACACACACATACACACACACACTAAATAAATGTGTTTTAAATTTTTAAGTATGAAGGAATTATATATATGTAGTGTTGCAGAAGATGACAAAAAGAGTGCATGCCTTTCTGCAGTTCACGAACACATTCCCATTCTTGGGAGTGTTTCTCCCTTTTAGGGGGCAGGTTCTCACTCTGTAGACCTGGCAGGGTTTGAACCCACAGAGCTTGAACCCACCCCTGCCTCCTGAGTGCTGGGTGTGTGCCACCATGCACAGTTTATGAGTGCTTTCACACTTTAAAAAGTTTCGAACAGAATTCATTTTCAAGATGTATTTTGTGCTTGATTTTGCACGTGTTTGTGAAGGAGTATTTGCACAGGAGCGCAGGTGCCCAGGGAGGGCACAGAGGGTGTTGGATCCCTGGAGCTGGAGTTACTAATGGGTAGTGAGCAGCCCAATGAGTGCTGAGATTAAAACTCCAGCCTGCTGCAAAAGCAACACAGGCTCTTAATCCCTGAACCTCCTCTCCAGCCCTGCTTTCCCTTGACGAATATATAACAATAGCAGCTTCTGTTTCTAGTATGTATAGACAGCTAGACAAAAGCATACATCTTGCTTCTTCCTTTCATATAATGTTTGTGGTAACGGAAGGTAAAAGGGCAGCTACTTGGAGTCAACGGTTCCAGATGTGTACGTATATTAAATTCCATCCGGTTTAGGTTTACGCACCTGTCTGCCGGCAACGTCTTCATCCATCCACTTTTTAAGAATTAAAGCGGGGTTTTCGCTATTTTATTATTCTGTGTGTACTCACAGGTACACGCCAGTGCGGAGGTGTGGCGGGCGGAGGACAAGCTGCATGGTTGATTCTTTCCTTTGTCCATGTGGGTCCTAGGAATCCAACTCAGGTTGTCATTCTTGGCAGTGAGTACCTTCACCCACTGAACCATCTTGACAGTCCCCAAAGGCCATTGCAGAGAAGAAGCCTATGTCTGAAGACAGGACAGTAGAGTGCCTCCCAGCCAACTTCCTCTCCCCATTCTGAAAAGGAGAGCAAATGCTGGCCCTAAGGTCGTGTCCCCTGAAGGAGAGAGCCATTCTCATCTGGGTGATTGTAATCACACCATGGACTGTTTCTCATCAAAGCAACCACACAGGGCCATTCTTACCCCCTCAGTACCACTTGACCCCAGGAGCCTACTCCAGCTGATGATGTCAATGACATCCTTCCATATCTGGTTGTCCAGTCTCAAACATAAATGTTTTGGGAGCTTGCTAGCAATACCCCATGCCTGCCAGTTTCTTTCTTTCTCTTTTAAATGTTTTATATTTACCATTTATTTGTGTGTGTGCACATGGATATACACATGCCATGGTATATGGAGTAGAGGTCAAAGAACAGCTTGCTGGAGTGGAGTCTCCTCCTACCACACGGCTCCAAGGATCCAACCCAGGTCCTCAAGCTTGGCAGCAATGCCTTTCCCCTCGGAGCCATCTCATGGGCTCCAGGTCAGTTTCTTTTGCTCTGAAGGTCAGGGAGTAAGGGGGCAGAAAACTTCATCACCAGCAAGTCCTATGGGTGGTTCTTGCAGATACACTTTAAGAGAAGAGAACCAGAGGGGGACGCAGCGGCAGAGGATTCAAGAGAGGTAGGGCTAGAGGGAGGTGAGGTAGGGTCTGTGAAGCTGGGCCAAGCACAAGGTATGGAAACCTCAACCAGCAAAGTTTCAGTGAAGCCACTGTCTCTGGTGAGCAGGCTACATGGATGTCACTCCAGAGCATGCTGGCATCTGAGCCTAGCTGTCACAGTGAGATAAGTGGGCTGTCCAGGGAGGTCCTGTCACATCCACATCTGGTTACCAGTCAGGAGAACAAAAGTTGTAGGTTCAGCTTTTCCCAGAACACCTTCAGGTTTTCATCAGCGGTTCAGGTTTAAGGCTGTCCTTCCTAGCTCCAGTGTTTGTATAAGGGTAGACAGACACACAGGTGGGCAAGGCTAGCCACGCTGAATGATGGGAAGTGTCACAGAGGCTGCATGAGACAAAGCATAGAAAATAAATCCCCAGAGTCCTCTGCTAGTGCTGACAAAGAACAGCAAGACATGATAACCCCCAAAGGGACTGGGATGTAGCTCAGTTGATAGAATGCTTGCCTAGCATGCTTGAGTCCCTGGGTTCAACCCCAGCACAGCATGGGTGTGTGGGAACAAGGCTGAACTTCCAGCTCTCAAGAAGTAGAGGCAGGATGGTCAGGAGTTCAGGGAGTTTCAGGTCAGCCTGGGCTATATGAGATTCTGTCTAAATAAAGATAGAGCATTAGAATTGCAGAATTTGCACAAACAGAGGTATGTGACACACTTGTGCAGGCCTTTCTCAGTTGTCATTAAGTAAATATGAGTTGATATGATGTCTAGATAGGCTTTGAATTCGCAGTCTTCTAGTCTCCGCCTCCAAGCAGCACCCCGTGTTCTTAACCATCAGAAATCTATAACCCAACACTTGACTGGCTCCAGGGAGGGAAACTGGAAATGGAAGAAAACCAAGCTAGGAGCAAGACAGTTTTTAGTCTATATTCATTACTGATATATTTACCAGGCCTACCTAAATTGTATCTACTAAAAAATTAAGAGGGTAGGGGTGGGAGGTGGCACACGTCTTTAATCTCAGCACTTGGGAGGTAGAGGCAGGCGGATCTCTGTGAGTTCCAGGACAGCTACACAGAGAAACCCTGTCTCAAAAAACAAAAACAAACAAACAGACAAAAAAACCAAAAGTTAAAAGGCAAGAAGAAATGACAGGGGAAATAGAAGGGAGGGCCAGACAAAGCAGCCCCAGGTGGGCCTGGTCTGGAAAGCAAGTTTGGCTCAGAGTAGGTAGAAGCCCAGGCCTAGAGGAGGGGGGTGGCTACAGTGATGCCAAGTGTCCTGTGCTCTCTCCTCATCCGCTGCATCCACAGTCTGCAGTCGGAACAAGTTGTCTTAAAGTCACACCACACCCAGGGTGGAAATGCCACAGTGTGTCAATGTGGAATTTCCAAGCCTCTCCAGTGCGGCCCAAGTGCTCAGAGGTCATCATCTTTGGTTTAAAGAAGCAGAGGCAGAAATGGATGAGTAGAAGCTTGAGCCATATTCCCAGGGCATCCAGGTAACTGAAGAACACAGAGAACAAGAAAACTTTACACTGGGTCCCCTGAGTTTAAACTCCGGCTCCTCCATGCAGGAACTGTTGTGGCTCTGGAGGGGGAGCATGATTGCTTGCAATGCCAGAATCCACCACCGAGGACTGCAGTGGGAATGATATTGACAGATGAAGGGTAAGCCTGTGGGCCCAGTACAGGAGCACACAGCAGCCGTTTGCTATTAGGGTTTTACATCTTACTTGAATTCTAATAATGCCCTGTATTACTCTGATACACCGACGCTTAGATAAATAGAGTCTGTAATGGCCAGACAACGGAGTCTTTGACTCAAGCCCAGAGTTTGCTTTGTTATGCCAGGATTTTCCAAATTCTGTTCCAAAAAACACTTATTTTTTTTTATAATTGCTCCTCTAAAATGAGTGCTTGTGACCGAGGAGTTCTTTTTCTAGAGTCCAGGTTCAACTCTACCTCATCCAGCTCAGACATGTGTACTGGTAGATGTGCACACACGTACCTGTGCTGGACCCCAGGGGTTTGATTGAAATTAGACAGGTTATTTACTGCAGGCCTCAGTAGAATCTTTTTTAAAATTATTTTTATCTTATGTGTGTAAGTGTTTTGCCTGTGTGTATGTAAGCGAACCTCAGACATGCCTGGGGCCTGAAGAGATCAAAAGCGAGCATCTGTAATGGTCTGTCCTGTCCCTTTAAAAGACAAGCTCCGCCCACTCCACCCCCACCACACCACACCCACACCCACACCCACCCCCTGCCATGTGGCTTCCTGCCTGGGACCCAGCTACCTTCATGGTCCACTGTGGCCTCGTGGCCCACTGCCACCACTCAGGGACCTGCAGCAGATATTTTTCCCATTACATTGGTGCCTGAGACTCGGGAGGCTCTCCTGCCCCTCTCCCAGGGTTAGGATCCGGAACTGGGTATTTTTTCCACCGCAACCATATGTCCCATCTGCCTGAATGCCAACCTCTACTCAAAGCAGCAGCTTCAGTGGTGAATTTCCCCCAACCACAGCCTTCACAGCTATAGTTGAGCCCTTCACTGCTTTCCACAGCTAAAAACATGACAGTGAAACCCAGGGTTGGTCTTCCTGTACATGCACTGTACATGCTGTGTGGTGCGTTTGATTTGGGGGCCCAGGGTTCCTTGCATTTTACTTTCTCTTTTCTTTTTCTTTTCTTTTGTACTACTTGTTAGTGGTGTCTGCCATGACAGACCACTTGGAATGGCCTCTAAGCCTCTCTGGCTTCCAGATTGCCCAGACTGGAGCCAGTCGGGCTTTAACACCCTGCCTGTAGAGAGAGAACACTCTTCTATAGGCCCTGTGGTGTTTTTCACGTGTTCAGCCATGGTATAAATCCTCAAACTATTCTCCACCAGAGTTTCACCAGCTTCACTTTTCCTCAAACTGTCCCTGCCACCACTATCGACAAGATTGGTTGAATCCACGAGGCAGTTGTTTTCAATTCCAGCCTTTGCTCCCTGCCATGGCTTTAGCATGATGACTTGGCAACAGGGCAAATCACACCTCTTGGTAAAACTCCTGTGGCTCAAAAAAACATGGCTTCTCCATGTGACTGCCGCCATTTTGACTGAAGTCAGGTGATTTCACCACCATCTTAATTGAGAGTCAGGTCAGGTGACCAAGTTCTGCCATCTTTGCTGAAGTATTTCCTGCCTGGTCCCCCCACCCCCACCCCCGGTGCTGACTCTTGTACATGTGTGTTTTGTGCAGAGGCATGCCTTTGGTAGGTCCATGAGGCAACTGTTTTCAACTCCAGCCTTTATTCCCCACCACAGCTTGTGGCGTGGCACCTCAGTGACAGGGCGGATCATGCCTCTAGTTCTCTCGTTATTTTGTTTAAAACCCCCGAAGCTCAAAAATCATGGCTTTTCCATACAACATGTGACTGCTGCCATTTTGACTGAGGTCAGGTGACTTCACCACCATCTTAACTGAGAGCCAGGTCAAGTAACCAAGTCCTGCCATCTTTACTGAGGTATTCCCTGCCTGGTTCCTTGGTGTTGACTCTGTTACCTGTGTGTTTTGCGCAGTGGCATGCCTTTGGGAGGGCCCACCAAAGCATCCACTTCACCCAATTCCTGTTCATTGTGTGTATGTGTACATAATACATGTAACTTAAATGTACGTATGTTTACTGTTAAATGTTATAACTGTCTGTTCACTGTATCTCATTTCAGACTACAAAACCATAAGTCTTATGTTTTAAATTGGTATGTTACAGTTTCAGAGGTTCAGTGTGTTATCACCATGGCAGGGAGCATGGCAGCATGCAGGCAGGTGCTGGAGCTGAGAGTGCTACATCTTGACTCAGAGGCAAAGGAAAGCCCACTGACTGCCATACTGTGTGACACTGGAGCACAAGAGACCTCAAAGCCCTCCCCACAATGACACACTTCTTCTTACAAGGCCACACCTCTTAATAGTGCCTTTCCTTTTGGGGGGCCATTTCCTTCCAAACCAGCACAGGTGGGTCCCTAAATGTTCACTTGTTTGCTTGTGCTCAGCTCAATTTTTTAGCTCTTAAACAGTTGAAGGCCCTCTGCCTAGGGAAAGACACCTCCCATGGTGGGCTGGGCCTTTCCACATCTATTAGTTTAGTTAAGATAATGCCTAACAACTTGTCCACAGGCCAACTCAGTGTAGGCAATCTCTTACTGAGACTCTTCCCGGAGGATTTATGTTGTAAGAGGTGCAGCTGCTGTTCCCAGCACCTGAGAGGAACGCAGGCCCTTTTGTTCCTTCCTGCCCGGCTCTCGGCCACTAGCTATCTTAGGCCCGAAATAACCACACGATGATTATATTAATTTAAATATTGCCTTGTCCATTATCTCTAGCCTTTGCTTGGCTAACTCTTACATCTAAAACTAACCCATTTCTGATAATATGTATTGCCACTTGACTGTGGCTTACCGGCATGAGTCTAATCAGTGTCCATCTCAGGCTGGAGAATCATGGCGTCTCTGGCAGTGCCTTCTTTCTCACTGCCTTTCGTTCTGTCTACTCTGCCCACCTAAGGGCTGACCTATCCTACAGGCCAAGGCAGCTTCTTTATTAACCAATGAAAGCAACA